>JBBPBQ010000008.1:6323193-6379994 GCA_037974755.1 Cicer yamashitae | reverse complement strand
CCTAGGCTTATTCTAATCCAATTAGGCTTTTTAACCAATCTTGTGCATCCAATATGTGATTTTGTGTCATTTTGTGTCCATGGTTGAACATTTAGGTCATTTTCGTCCTCCCTAGGCTTATTCTAATGCAATTAGGGTTTTTAACCAATCTTGTGCATCCAATATGTGATTTTGTGTCATTTTGTGTCATTGGTTGAACATTTAGATCATTTTCATCCTCCCTAGGCTTATTGTAATCCAATTAGGGTTTTTAACCAATCTTGTGCATCCAATATGTGATTTTGTGTCATTTTGTGTCATTGGTTGAACATTTAGATCATTTTCGTCCTCTCTAGCCTTATTCTAATCCAATTAGGGTTTTTAACCAATCTTGTGCATCCAATATTTGATTTTGTGTCATTTTGTGTCCATGGTAGAACATTTAGGTCATTTTCGTCCTCCCTAGGCTTATTCTAATGCAATCAGGGTTTTTAACCAATCTTGTGCATCCAATATGTGATTTTGTGTCATTTTGTGTCATTGGTTGAACATTTATATCATTTTCGTCCTCCCTATGCTTATTGTAATCCAATTAGGGTTTTTAACCAATCTTGTGCATCCAATATGTGATTTTGTGTCCTTGGTTGAACATTTAGTTCATTTTCGTCCTCCCTAGGCTTATTCTATTCCAATTAGGGCTTTTTACCAATCTTGTGCATCGAATATGTGATTTTGTGTCATTTTGTGTCATTGTTTGAACATTTAGGTCATTTTCGTCCTCCGTAGGCTTCTTCTAATCGAATTAGGGTTTTTAACCAATCTTGTGCATCCAATATGTGATTTTGTGTCATTTTGTGTCATTGGTTGAACATTTATATCATTTTCGTCCTCCCTAGGCTTATTGTAATCCAATTAGGGTTTTTAACCAATCTTGTGCATCCAATATGTGATTTTGTGTCATTGGTTGAACATTTAGTTCATTTTCGTCCTCCCTAGGCTTATTCTATTCCAATTAGGGCTTTTTACCAATCTTGTGCATCGAATATGTGATTTTGTGTCAATTTGTGTCATTGGTTGAACATTTAGGTCATTTTCGTCCTCCCTAGGCTTCTTCTAATCGAATTAGGGTTTTTAACCAATCTTGTGCATCCAATATGTGATTTTGTGTTATTGGTTGAACATTTAGGTCATTTTCGTCCTCCCTAGCCTAATTCTAATCCAATTAGGGTTTTTAACCAATCTTGTGCATCCAATATGTGATTTAGTGTCATTGGTTGAACATTTAAGTCATTTTCTTCCTCCCTAGGCTTATTCTAATCCAATTAGGGTTTATAACCTATCTTGTGCATCCAATATGTCATTTTGTGTCATTTTTTGTCCATGGTTGAACATTTAGGTCATTTTCGTCCTCCCTAGGCTTATTCTAATGCAATTAGGGTTTTTAACCAATCTTGTGCATCAAATATGTGATTTTGTGTCATTTTGTGTCATTGGTAGAACATTTAGATCATTTTCATCCTCCCTAGGCTTATTGTAATCCAATTAGGGTTTTTAACCAATCTTGTGCATCCAATATGTGATTTTGTGTCATTTTGTGTCATTGGTTGAACATTTAGATCATTTTCGTCCTCTCTAGCCTTATTCTAATCCAATTAGGGTTTTTAACCAATCTTGAGCATCCAATATTGTATTTTGTGTCATTTTGTGTTATTGGTTGAACATTTAGGTCATTTTCGTCCTCCCTAGGCTTATTCTAAACCTATTAGGGTTTTTAACCAATCTTGTGCATCCAATATGTGATTTTGTGTCATTGGTTGAACATTTTGGTCATTTTCGTCCTCCCTAGGCTTATTCTAATCCAATTAGGGTTTTTAACCAATCTTGTGCATCCAATATGTGATTTTGTGTCATTTTGTATCATTGGTCGAACATTTAGGTCAATTTCGTCCTCCCTAGGCTTATTCTAATCCAATTAGGGTTTTAAACCAATCTTGTGCATCCAACATGTGATTTTGTGTCATTTTGTGTCATTGGTTGAACATTTAGGTCATTTTCGTCCTCCCTAGGCTTATTCTAATCCAATTAGGGTTTTTAACCAATCTTGTGCATCCAATATGTGATTTTGTGTCATTGGTTGAGCATTTAGGTCATTTTCGTCATCCCTAGTTTAATTCTAATCCAATTAGGGTTTTTAACCAATCTTGTGCATCCAATATGTGATTTTGTGTCATTGGTTGATCACTTAGGTCATTTTCTTCCTCCCTAGGCTTATTCTAATCCAATTAGGGTTTTTAACCAATCTTGTGCATCCAATATGTGATTTTGTATCATTTTGTGTCATTTGTTGAACATTTAGGTCATTTTCGTCCTCCCTAGGCTTATTCTAATCCAATTAGGGTTTTTAACCAATCTTGTGCATCCAATATGTGATTTTGTGTCATTTTGTGTCATTGGTTGAACATTTAGGTCACTTTCATCCTCCCTAGGCTTATTCTAATCCAATTAGGGTTTTTAACCAATCTTGTGCATCCAATATGTGATTTTGTGTCATTGGTTGAACATTTAGGTCATTTTCGTCCTCCCTAGGCTTATTCTAATCCAATTAGGGTTTTTAACCAATCTTGTGCAGCCAATATGTGATTTTGTGTCATTGGTTGAACATTTAGGTCATTTTCGTCCTCCCTAGGCTTATTCTAATCCAATTAGGGTTTTTAACCAATCTTGTGCATCCAATATGTGATTTTGTGTCATTTTGTGTCCATGGTTGAACATTTAGGTCATTTTCGTCCTCCCTAGGCTTATTCTAATCCAATCAGGGTTTTTAACCAATCTTGTGCATCCAATATGTGATTTTGTGTCATTTTGTGTCATTGGTTGAACATTTAGATCATTTTTGTCCTCCAAATGCTTATTCTAATCCAATTAGCGTTTTTAACCAATCTTGTGCATCCAATATGTGATTTTGTGTCATTGGTTGAACATTTAGGTCATTTTTGTGCTCCCTAGGTTTATTCTAATCCAATTAGGGTTTTTAATCCATCTTGTGCATCCAATATGTGATTTTGTGTCATTGGTTGAACATTTAGGTCATTTTCGTCCTCCCTTGGCTTATTCTAATCCAATTAGGGTTTTTAACCAATCTTGGGCATCCAATATGTGATTTTGTGTCATTTTGTGTCATTGGTTGAACATTTAGGTCCTTTTCGTCCTCCCTAGGCTTATTCTAATCCAATTAGGGTTTTTAACCAATCTTGTGCATCCAATATGTGATTTTGTGTCATTTTGTGTCATTGGTTGAACATTTAGGTCATTTTCGTCCTCCCTAGGCATATTCTAATCTAATTAGGGTTTTTAACCAATCTTGTGCATCCAATATGTGATTTTGTGTCATTTTGTGTCATTGGTTGAACATTTAGGTCATTTTCGTCCTCCCTAGGCTTATTCTAATCCAATTAGGGTTTTTAACCAATCTGTTGCATCCAATATTTGATTTTGTGTCATGTTGTGTCATTGGTTGAACATTTAGGTCATTTTCGTCCTCCCTAGGCTTATTCTAATCCAATTAGGGTTTTTAACCAATCTTGTGCATCCAATATGTGATTTTGTGTCACTTTTTGTCATTGTATGAACATTTAGGTCATTTTCTTCCTCCCTAGGCTTATTCTAATCCAATTAAGGTTTTTAACCAATCTTGTGCATCCAATATGTGATTTTGTGTCATTTTGTGTCATTGGTTGAACATTTAGGTCATTTTCGTCCTCCCTAGGCTTATTCTAATCCAATTAGGGTTTTTAACCAATCTTGTGCACCCAGTATGTGATTTTGTATCATTCTTTTAAAATTTAGGTCATGTTCATCCTCCCTAGGCTTATTCTAATCCAATTAGGATTTTTAACCAATCTTGTGCATCCAATATGTGATTTTGTGTCATTTTGTGTCATTGGTTGAACATTTAGGTCATTTTCGTCCTCCCTAGGCTTATTCTATTCCAATTAGGGTTTTTAACCAATCTTGTGCATCCAATATGTGATTTTGTGTCATTTTGTGTCATTGGTTGAACATTTAGGTCATTTTTGTCCTCCCTAGGCTTATTCTAATCCAATTATGGTTTTTAACCAATCTTGTGCATCCAATATATGATTTTGTGTCATTGGTTGCACATTTAGGTCATTTTCGTCCTCCCTAGGCTTATTCTAATCCAATTAGGGTTTTTAACCAATCTTGTGCATCCAATATGTGATTTTGTGTCATTGGTTGAACATTTAGATCATTTTCGTCCTCCCTAGGCTTATTGTAATCCAATTAGGGTTTTTAACCAATCTTGTGCATCCAATATGTGATTTTGTGTCGTTTTGTGTCATTGGTTGAACATTTAGATCATTTTCGTCCTCCCTAGCCTTATTCTAATCCAATTAGGGTTTTTAACCAATCTTGTGCATCCAATATTTGATTTTGTGTCATTGGTTGAACATTTAGGTCATTTTCGTCCTCCCTAGGCTTATTCTATTCCAATTAGGGTTTTTAACCAATCTTGTGCATCCAATATATGATTTTGTGTCATTTTGTGTCATTGGTTGAACATTTAGGTCATTTTCGTCCTCCCTAGGCTTCTTCTAATCGAGTTAGGGTTTTTAACCAATCTTGTGCATCCAATATGTGATTTTGTGTCATTGGTTGAACATTTAGGTCATTTTCGTCCTCCCTAGGCTTATTCTAATCTAATTAGGGTTTTTAACCAATCTTGTGCATCCAATATGTGATTTTGTGTCATTTTGTGTCGTTGGTTGAATATTTAGGTCATTTTCGTCCTCCCTAGGCTTATTCTAATCCAATTAGGCTTTTTAACCAATCTTGTGCATCCAATATGTGATTTTGTGTCATTTTGTGTCCATGGTTGAACATTTAGGTCATTTTCGTCCTCCCTAGGCTTATTCTAATGCAATCAGGGTTTTTAACCAATCTTGTGCATCCAATATGTGATTTTGTGTCATTTGAGTCATTGGTTGAACATTTAGATCATTTTCGTCCTCCCTAGGCTTATTGTAATCCAATTAAGGTTTTTAACGAATCTTGTGCATCCAATATGTGATTTTGTGTCATTTTGTGTCATTGGTTGAACATTTAGATCCTTTTCGTCCTCCCTAGGCTTATTGTAATCCAATTAGGGTTTTTAACCAATCTTGTGCATCCAATATGTGATTTTGTGTCGTTTTGTGTCATTGGTTGAACATTTAGATCATTTTCGTCCTCCCTAGCCTTATTCTAATCCAATTAGGGTTTTTAACCAATCTTGTGCATCCAATATTTGATTTTGTGTCATTGGTTGAACATTTAGGTCATTTTCGTCCTCCCTAGGCTTATTCTAAACCTATTAGGGTTTTTAACAATTCTTGTGCATCCAATATCTGATTTTGTGTCATTGGTTGAACATTTAGGTCATTTTCGTCCTTCCTAGCCTTATTCTAATCCAATTAGGGTTTTTAACCAATCTTGTGCATCAAATATGTGATTTTGTGTCATTTTGTGTCATTGGTTGAACATTTAGATCATTTTCATCCTCCCTAGGCTTATTGTAATCCAATTAGGGTTTTTAACCAATCTAGTGCATCCAATATGTGATTTTGTGTCATTTTGTGTCATTGGTTGAACATTTAGATCATTTTCGTCCTCTCTAGCCTTATTCTAATCCAATTAGGGTTTTTAACCAATCTTGTGCATCCAATATTTGATTTTGTGTCATTTTGTGTCATTGGTTGAACATTTAGGTCATTTTCGTACTCCCTAGGCTTATTCTAAACCTATTAGGGTTTTTAACCAATCTTGTGCATCCAATATGTGATTTTGTGTCATTTTGTGTCATTGGTTGAACATTTTGGTCATTTTCGTCCTCCCTAGCCTTATTCTAATCCAATTAGGTTTTTTAACCAATCTTGTGCATCCAATATGTGATTTTGTGTCATTGGTTGAACATGTAGGTCATTTTCGTCCTCCCTAGGCTTATTCTATTCCAATTAGGGCTTTTTACCAATCTTGTGCATCCAATATGTGATTTTGTGTCATTTTGTGTCATTGGTTGAACATTTAGGCCATTTTCGTCCTCCCTAGGCTTCTTCTAATCGAATTAGGTTTTTTAACCAATCTTGTGCATCCAATATGTGATTTTGTGTCATTGGTTGAACATGTAGGTCATTTTCGTCCGCCCTAGGCTTATTCTAACTAATTATGGTTTTTAACCAATCTTGTGCATCCAATATGTGATTTTGTGTCATTTTGTGTCATTGGTTGAACATTTAGATCATTTTCGTCCTCCCTAGGCTTATTGTAATCCAATTAGGGTTTTTAACCAATCTTGTGCATCCAATATGTGATTTTTTGTCATTTTGTGTCATTGGTTGAACATTTAGATCATTTTCGTCCTCCCTAGCCTTATTCTAATCCAATTAGGGTTTTTAACCAATCTTGTGCATCCAATATTTTATTTTGTGTCATTTTGTGTCATTGGTTGAACATTTAGGTCATTTTCGTCCTCCCTAGGCTTATTCTTAACCAATTAGGGTTTTTAACCGATCTTGTGCATCCAATATGTGATTTTGTGTCATTTTGTGCCATTGGTTGAACATTTAGGTCATTTTCGTCCTCCCTAGCCTTATTCTAATCCAATTAGGGCTTTTAACCAATCTTGTGCATCCAATATGTGATTTTGTGTCATTGGTTGAACATTTAGGTTATTTTCGTCCTCCCTAGGCTTATTCTATTCCAATTAGGGTGTTTAACCAATCTTGTGCCTCCAATATGTGATTTTGTGTCATTGGTTGAACATTTAGGTCATTTTCGTCCTCCCTAGGCTTATTCTAATCTAATTAGGGATTTTAACCAATCTTGTGCATCCAATATGTGATTTTGTGTCATTTTGTGTCATTGGTTGAACATTTAGGTCATTTTCGTCCTCCCTAGGCTTATTCTAATCCAATTAGGGTTTATAACCAATCTTGTGTATCTAATATGTCATTTTGTGTCATTTTGTGTCCATAGTTGAACATTTATGTCATTTTCGTCTTCCCTAGGCTTATTCTAATCCAGTTAGGGTTTTTAACCAATCTTGTGCATCAAATATGTGATTTTGTGTCATTTTGTGTCATTGGTTGAACACTTAGTTCATTTTCATCCTCCCTAGGCTTATTGTAAACCAATTAGGGTTTTTAACCAATCTTTTGTATCCAATATGTGATTTTGTGTCATTTTGTGTCATTGGTTGAACATTTAGATCATTTTCGTCCACCCTAGGCTTATTGAAATCCAATTAGGGTTTTTAACCAATCTTGTGCATCCAATATGCGATTTTGTGTCGTTTTGTGTCATTGGTTGAACATTTAGATCATTTTCGTCCTCCCTAGCCTTATTCTAATCCAATTAGGGTTTTTAACCAATCTTGTGCATCCAATATTTGATTTTGTGTCATTTTGTGTCATTGGTTGAACATTTAGGTCATTTTCGTCCTCCCTAGGCTTATTCTAATCCAATTAGGGTTTTTAACCAATCTTGTGCATCCAATATGTGATTTTGTGTCATTGGTTGAACATTTAGGTCATTTTCGTCGTCCCTAGGCTTATTCTAATCCAATTAGGGTTTTTAACCAATCATGTGCATCCAATATGTGATTTATTGTCATTGGTTGAACATTTAGGTCATTTTCGTCCTCCCTAGGCTTATTCTAATCCAATTAGGGTTTTTAACCAATCTTGTGCATCCAATATGTGATTTTGTGTCATTGGTTGAACATTTAGGTCATTTTCGTCCTCCCTAGGCTTATTCTAATCCAATTAGGGTTTTTAACCAATCTTGTGCATCCAATATGTGATTTTGTGTCATTGGATGAACATTTAGGTTATTTTCGTCCTCCCTAGGCTTATTCTAATCCAATTAGGGTTTTTAACCAATCTTGTGCATCCAATATGTGATTTTGTGTCATTGGTTGAACATTTAGGTCATTTTCGTCCTCCCTAGGCTTATTCTAATCCAATTAGGGTATTTAACCAATCTTGTGCAACCAATATGTGATTCTGTGTCATTGGTTGAACATTAAGGTCATTTTCGTCCTCCCTAGGCTTATTCTAATCCAATTAGGGTTTTTAACCAATCTTGTGCATCCAATATGTGATTTTGTGTCATTGGTTGAACATTTAGGTCATTTTCGTCCTCCCTAGGCTTATTCTAATCCAATTAGGGTTTTTAACCAATCCTGTGCATACAATATGTGATTTTGTGTCATTGGTTGAACATTTAGGTCATTTTCATCCTCCCTAGGATTATTCAAATCCAACTAGGGTTTTTAACCAATCTTGTGCATCCAATATGTGATTTTGTGTCATTGGTTGAACATTTAGGTCATTTTCGTCCTCCCTAGGCTTATTCTAATCCAATTAGGGTTTTAACCAATCTTGTGCATCCAATATGTGATTTTGTGTCATTGGTTGAACATTTAGGTCATTTTCGTCCTCCCTAGGCTTATTCTATTCCAATTAGGGTTTTTAACCAATCTTGTGCATCCAATATGTGATTTTGTGTCATTTTGTGTCATTGGTTGAACATTTAGGTCATTTTCGTCCTCCCTAGGCTTATTCTAATCCAATTAGGGTTTTTAACCAATCTTGTGCATCCAATATGTGATTTTGTGTCATTTTATGTCATTGGTATAACATTTAGGTCATTATCGTCCTCCCTAGGCCTATTCTAATCCAATTAGGGTTTTTAACCAATCTTGTGCATCCAATATGTGATTTTGTGTCATTTTGTGTCATTGGTTGAACATTTAGGTCATTTTCGTCCTCCCTAGGCTTATTCTAATCCAATTAGGGTTTTTAACCAAACTTGTGCATCCAATATGTGATTTTCTGTCATTTTGTGTCATTGGTTGAACATTTAGGTCATTTTCGTCCTCCCTAGGCTTATTCTAATCCGATTAGGGTTTTTAACTAATCTTGTGCATCCAATATGTGATTTTGTGTCATTGGTTGAACATTTAGGTCATTTTCGTCCTCCCTAGGCTTATTCTAATCCAATTATGGTTTTTAACCAATCTTGTGCATCCAATATGTGATTTTGTGTCATTTTGTGTCATTGGTTGAACATTTTGGTCATTTTCGTCCTCCCTAGCCTTATTCTAATCCAATTAGGTTTTTTAACCAATCTTGTGCATCCAATATGTGATTTTGTGTCATTGGTTGAACATTTAGGTCATTTTCGTCCTCCCTAGGCTTATTCTATTCCAATTAGGGCTTTTTACGAATCTTGTGCATCCAATATGTGGTTTTGTGTCATTTTGTGTCATTGGTTGAACATTTAGGCCATTTTCGTCCTCCCTAGGCTTCTTCTAATCGAATTAGGGTTTTTAACCAATCTTGTGCATCCAATATGTGATTTTGTGTTATTGGTTGAACATTTAGGTCATTTTTGTCCTCCCTAGGCTTATTCTAATCCAATTAGGGTTTTTAACCAATCTTGTGCATCCAATATGTGATTTTGTGTCATTTTGTGTCATTGGTTGAACAGTTATATCATTTTCGTCCTCCCTAGGCTTATTGTAATCCAATTAGGGATTTTAACCAATCTTGTGCATCCAATATGTGATTTTGTGTCATTGGTTGAACATTTAGTTCATTTTCGTCCTCCCTAGGCTTATTCTATTCCAATTAGGGCTTTTTACCAATCTTGTGCATCGAATATGTGATTTTGTGTCAATTTGTGTCATTGGTTGAACATTTAGGTCATTTTCGTCCTCCCTAGGCTTCTTCTAATCGAATTAGGGTTTTTAACCAATCTTGTGCATCCAATATGTGATTTTGTGTTATTGGTTGAACATTTAGGTCATTTTCGTCCTCCCTAGCCTTATTCTAATCCAATTAGGGTTTTTAACCAATCTTGTGCATCCAATATGTGATTTAGTGTCATTGGTTGAACATTTAAGTCATTTTCTTCCTCCCTAGGCTTATTCTAATCCAATTAGGGTTTATAACCAATCTTGTGCATCCAATATGTCATTTTGTGTCATTTTTTGTCCATGGTTGAACATTTAGGTCATTTTCGTCCTCCCTAGGCTTATTCTAATGCAATTAGGGTTTTTAACCAATCTTGTGCATCAAGTATGTGATTTTGTGTCATTTTGTGTCATTGGTAGAACATTTAGATCATTTTCATCCTCCCTAGGCTTATTGTAATCCAATTAGGGTTTTTAACCAATCTTGTGCATCCAATATGTGATTTTGTGTCATTTTGTGTCATTGGTTGAACATTTAGATCATTTTCGTCCTCTCTAGCCTTATTCTAATCCAATTAGGGTTTTTAACCAATCTTGTGCATCCAATATTTGATTTTGTGTCATTTTGTGTCATTGGTTGAACATTTAGGTTATTTTCGTCCTCCCTAGGCTTATTCTAAACCTATTAGGGTTTTTAACCAATCTTGTGCATCCAATATGTGATTTTGTGTCATTTTGTGTCATTGGTTGAACATTTTGGTCATTTTCGTCCTCCCTAGCCTTATTCTAATCCAATTAGGTTTTTTAACCAATCTTGTGCATCCAATATGTGATTTTGTGTCATTGGTTGAACATTTAGGTCATTTTCGTCCTCCCTAGGCTTATTCTATTCCAATTAGGGCTTTTTACGAATCTTGTGCATCCAATATGTGGTTTTGTGTCATTTTGTGTCATTGGTTGAACATTTAGGCCATTTTCGTCCTCCCTAGGCTTCTTCTAATCGAATTAGGGTTTTTAACCAATCTTGTGCATCCAATATGTGATTTTGTGTTATTGGTTGAACATTTAGGTCATTTTTGTCCTCCCTAGGCTTATTCTAATCCAATTAGGGTTTTTAACCAATCTTGTGCATCCAATATGTGATTTTGTGTCATTTTGTGTCATTGGTTGAACATTTATATCATTTTCGTCCTCCCTAGGCTTATTGTAATCCAATTAGGGTTTTTAACCAATCTTGTGCATCCAATATGTGATTTTGTGTCCTTGGTTGAACATTTAGTTCATTTTCGTCCTCCCTAGGCTTATTCTATTCCAATTAGGGCTTTTTACCAATCTTGTGCATCGAATATGTGATTTTGTGTCATTTTGTGTCATTGTTTGAACATTTAGGTCATTTTCGTCCTCCGTAGGCTTCTTCTAATCGAATTAGGGTTTTTAACCAATCTTGTGCATCCAATATGTGATTTTGTGTCATTTTGTGTCATTGGTTGAACATTTATATCATTTTCGTCCTCCCTAGGCTTATTGTAATCCAATTAGGGTTTTTAACCAATCTTGTGCATCCAATATGTGATTTTGTGTCATTGGTTGAACATTTAGTTCATTTTCGTCCTCCCTAGGCTTATTCTATTCCAATTAGGGCTTTTTACCAATCTTGTGCATCGAATATGTGATTTTGTGTCATTTTGTGTCATTGGTTGAACATTTAGGTCATTTTCGTCCTCCCTAGGCTTCTTCTAATCGAATTAGGGTTTTTAACCAATCTTGTGCATCCAATATGTGATTTTGTGTTATTGGTTGAACATTTAGGTCATTTTCGTCCTCCCTAGCCTAATTCTAATCCAATTAGGGTTTTTAACCAATCTTGTGCATCCAATATGTGATTTAGTGTCATTGGTTGAACATTTAAGTCATTTTCTTCCTCCCTAGGCTTATTCTAATCCAATTAGGGTTTATAACCTATCTTGTGCATCCAATATGTCATTTTGTGTCATTTTTTGTCCATGGTTGAACATTTAGGTCATTTTCGTCCTCCCTAGGCTTATTCTAATGCAATTAGGGTTTTTAACCAATCTTGTGCATCAAATATGTGATTTTGTGTCATTTTGTGTCATTGGTAGAACATTTAGATCATTTTCATCCTCCCTAGGCTTATTGTAATCCAATTAGGGTTTTTAACCAATCTTGTGCATCCAATATGTGATTTTGTGTCATTTTGTGTCATTGGTTGAACATTTAGATCATTTTCGTCCTCTCTAGCCTTATTCTAATCCAATTAGGGTTTTTAACCAATCTTGTGCATCCAATATTGTATTTTGTGTCATTTTGTGTTATTGGTTGAACATTTAGGTCATTTTCGTCCTCCCTAGGCTTATTCTAAACCTATTAGGGTTTTTAACCAATCTTGTGCATCCAATATGTGATTTTGTGTCATTTTGTGTCATTGGTTGAACATTTTGGTCATTTTCGTCCTCCCTAGCCTTATTCTAATCCAATTAGATTTTTTAACCAATCTTGTGCATCCAATATGTGATTTTGTGTCATTGGTTGAACATTTAGGTCATTTTCGTCCTCCCTAGGCTTATTCTATTCCAATTAGGGCTTTTTACCAATCTTGTGCATCCAATATGTGATTTTGTGTCATTTTGTGTCATTGGTTGAACATTTAGGTCATTTTCGTCCTCCCTAGGCTTATTCTAATCCAATTAGGGTTTTTAACCAATCTTGTGCATCCAATATGTGATTTTGTGTCATTGATTGAACATTTAGGTCTTTTTCGTCCTCCCTATGCTTATTCTAATCCAGTTAGGGTTTTTAACCAATCTTGTGCATCCAATATGTGATTTTGTGTCATTTTGTGTCATTGGTTGAACATTTAGGTCATTTTCGTCCTCCCTAGGCTTATTCTAATCCAATTAGGGTTTTTAACCAATCTTGTGCATCCTATATGTGATTTTGTGTCATTGGTTGAACATGTACGTCATTTTTGTCCTCCCTAGGCTTATTCTAATCCAATTAGGGTTTTTAACCAATCTTGTGCATCCAATATGTGATTTTGTGTCATTGGTTGAACATTTAGGTCATTTTCGTCCTCCCTAGGCTTATTCTAATCCAATTAGGGTTTTAACCAATCTTGTGCATCCAATATGTGATTTTGTGTCATTGGTTGAACATTTAGGTCATTTTCGTCCTCCCTAGGCTTATTCTATTCCAATTAGGGTTTTTAACCAATCTTGTGCATCCAATATGTGATTTTGTGTCATTTTGTGTCATTGGTTGAACATTTAGGTCATTTTCGTCCTCCCTAGGCTTATTCTAATCCAATTAGGGTTTTTAACCAATCTTGTGCATCCAATATGTGATTTTGTGTCATTTTATGTCATTGGTATAACATTTAGGTCATTATCGTCCTCCCTAGGCCTATTCTAATCCAATTAGGGTTTTTAACCAATCTTGTGCATCCAATATGTGATTTTGTGTCATTTTGTGTCATTGGTTGAACATTTAGGTCATTTTCGTCCTCCCTAGGCTTATTCTAATCCAATTAGGGTTTTTAACCATCCTTGTGCATCCAATATGTGATTTTGTGTCATTTTGTATCATTGGTTGAACATTTAGGTCATTTTCGTCCTCCCTAGGCTTATTCTAATCCAATTAGGGTTTTTAACCAATCTTGTGCATCCAATATGTGATTTTGTGTCATTGGTTGAACATTTAGGTCATTTTCGTCCTCCCTAGGCTTATTCTAATCCAATTAGGATTTTTAATCAATCTTGTGCATCCAATATGTGATTTTGTGTCATTTTGTGTCATTCATTGAAAATTTAGGTCATTTTCGTCCTCGCTAGGCTTATTCTAATCCAATTAGGGTTTTTAACCAATCTTGTGCATCCAATATGTGATTTTCTGTTATTTTGTGTCATTGGTTGAACATTTACGTCATTTTTGTCCTCCCTAGGCTTATTATAATCCAATTAGAGTTTTTAACCAATCTTGTGCATCCAATATGTGATTGGTTGAACATTTAGGTCATTTTCGTCCTCCCTAGGCTTTTTCTAACCCAATTAGGGTTTTTAACCAATCATGTGCATCGAATATGTGATTTTGTGTCATTGGTTGAACATTTAGGTCATTTTCGTCCTCTCTAGACTTATTCTAATCCAATTAGGGTTTTTAACCAATCTTGTGCATCCAATATGTAATTTTGTGTCATTGGTTGAAGATTTAGGTCATTTTCGTCCTCCCTAGGCTTATTCTAATCCAATTAGCGTTTTTAACCAATCTTGTGCATCCAATATGTGATTTTGTGTCATTGGTTGAATATTTAGGTCATTTTTGTCCTCCCTAGGCTTATTCTAATCCAATTAGGGTTTTTAACCAATCTTGTGCATCCAATATGTGATTTTGTGTCATTTTGAGTCATTTGTTGAACATTTAGGTCATTTTCGTCCTCCGTAGGCTTATTCTAATCCAATTAGGGTTTTTAAGCAATCTTGTGCATCCAATATGTGATTTTCTGTCATTTTGTGACATTGGTTGAACATTTAGGTCATTTTCGTCCTCCCTAGGCTTATTCTAATCCAATTAGGGTTTTTAACCAATCTTGTGCATCCAATATGTGATTTTGTGTCATTGGTTGAACATTTAGGTCATTTTCGTCCTCCCTAGGCTTATTCTAATCCAATTAGGGTTATTAACCAATCTTGTGCATCCAATATGTGATTTTGTGTCCTTTTGTGTCATTGGTTGAACATTTAGGTCATTTTCGTCCTCCCTAAGCTTATTCTAATCCAATTAGGTTTTTAACCAATCTTGTGCATCCAATATGTTATTTTGTGTGATTTTGTGTCATTGGTTGAACATTTAGGTCATTTTCGTCCTCCCTAGGCTTATTCTATTCCAATTAGGGTTTTTAACCAATCTTGTGCATCCAATATGTGATTTTGTGTCATTTTGTGTCATTGGTTGAACATTTAGGTCATTTTCGTCCTCCCTAGGCTTCTTCTAATCGAGTTAGGGTTTTTAACCAATCTTGTGCATCCAATATGTGATTTTGTGTCATTTTGTGTCGTTGGTTGAACATTTAGGTCATTTTCGTCCTCCCTAGGCTTATTCTAATGCAATCAGGGTTTTTAACCAATCTTGTGCATCCAATATGTGATTTTGTGTCATTTTGTGTCATTGGTTGAACATTTAGGTCATTTTCGTCCTCCCCAGCCTTATTCTAATCCAATTAGGGCTTTTAACCAATCTTGTGCATCCAATATGTGATTTTGTGTCATTGGTTGAACATTTAGGTCATTTTCGTCCTCCCTAGGCTTATTCTATTCCAATTAGGGTTTTTAACCAATCTTGTGCATCCAATATGTGATTTTGTGTCATTGGTTGCACATTTAGGTCATTTTCGTCCTCCCTAGGCTTATTCTAATCCAATTAGGGTTTTTAACCAATCTTGTGCATCGAATATGTGATTTTGTGTCATTGGTTGCACATTTAGGTCATTTTCGTCCTCCCTAGGCTTATTCTAATCCAATTAGGGTTTTTAACCAATCTTGTGCATATAATAAGTGATTTTGTGTCATTGGTAATCTAATTAGCTCATTTTCGTCCTCCCTAGGCTTATTCTAATCCAATTAGGGTTTTTAACCAATCATGTGCATCCAATATGTGATTTTGTGTCATTTTGTGTCATTGGTTGAACATTTAGGCATTTTTGTCCTCCCTAGGCTTATTCTAATCCAATTAGGGTTTTTAACCAATCTTGTGCATCCAATATATGATTTTGTGCATTGGTTGCACATTTAGGTCATTTTCGTCCTCCCTAGGCTTATTATAATGCAATTAGGGTTTTTAACCAATCTTGTGCATCCAATATGTGATTTTGTGTCATTTTGTGTCATTGGTTGAACATTTAGGTCATTTTCGTCCTCCCTAGGCTTATTCTAATCCAATTAGGGTTTTTAACCAATCTTGTGCATCCTATATGTGATTTTGTGTCATTGGTTGAACATGTACGTCATTTTTGTCCTCCCTAGGCTTATTCTAATCCAATTAGGGTTTTTAACCAATCTTGTGCATCCAATATGTGATTTTGTGTCATTGGTTGAACATTTAGGTCATTTTCGTCCTCCCTAGGCTTATTCTAATCCAATTAGGGTTTTTAACCAATCTTGTGCATCCAATATGGCATTTTGTGTCATTGGTTGAACATTTATGTCATTTTGGTCCTCCCTAGGCTTATTCTAATCCAATTAGGGTTTTTAACCAATCTTGTGCATCCAATATGTGATTTTGTGTCATTGGTTGAACATTTAGGTCATTTTCGTCCTCCCTAGGCTTATTCTAATCCAATTAGGGTTTTTAACCAATCTTGTGCATCCAATATGTGATTTTGTGTCATTTTGTGTCATTGGTTGAACATTTAGGTCATTTTCGTCCTCCCTAGACTTATTCTAATCCAATTATGGTTTTTAACCAATCATGTGCATCCAATATGTGATTTTGTGTCATTTTGTGTTATTGGTTGATCATTTAGGTCATTTTCGTCCTCCCTAGGCTTATTCTAATCCAATTAGGGTTTTTAACCAATCTTGTGCATCCAATATGTGATTTTGTGTCATTGGTTGAACTTTTAGGTCAATTTCGTCCTCCCTAGGCTTATTCTAATCCAATTAGGGTTTTTAACCAATCTTGTGCATCCAATATGTGATTTTGTGTCATTGGTTGAACATTTAGGTCATTTTCGTCCTCCCTAGGCTTATTCTAATCCAATTAGGGTTTTTAACCAATCTTGTGCATCCAATATGTGATTTTGCGTCATTGGTTGATCATTTAGGTCATTTTCGTCCTCCCTAGGCTTATTCTAATCCAATTAGGGTTTTTAACCAATCTTGTGCATCCAATATGTGATTTTGTGTCATTGGTTGAACATTTAGGTCATTTTCGTCCTCCCTAGGCTTATTCTAATCCAATTAGGGTTTTTAAGCAATCTTGTGCATCCAATATGGGATTTTGTGTCATTTTGTGTCATTGGTTGAACTTTTAGGTCATTTTCGTCCTCCCTAGGCTTATTCTAATCCAATTAGGGTTTTTAACCAATCTTGTGCATCCAATATGTGATTTTGTGTCATTTTGTGTCATTGGTTGAACATTTAGGTCATTTTCGTCCTCCCTAGGCTTATTCTATTCCAATTAGGGCTTTTTACCAATCTTGTGCATCCAATATGTGATTTTGTGTCATTTTGTGTCATTGGTTGAACATTTAGGCCATTTTCGTCCTCCCTAGGCTTCTTCTAATCGAATTAGGGTTTTTAACCAATCTTGTGCATCCAATATGTGATTTTGTGTTATTGGTTGAACATTTAGGTCATTTTTGTCCTCCCTAGGCTTATTCTAATCCAATTAGGGTTTTTAACCAATCTTGTGCATCCAATATGTGATTTTGTGTCATTTTGTGTCATTGGTTGAACATTTATATCATTTTCGTCCTCCCTAGGCTTATTGTAATCCAATTAGGGTTTTTAACCAATCTTGTGCATCCAATATGTGATTTTTTGTCATTTTGTGTCATTGGTTGAACATTTAGATCATTTTCGTCCTCCCTAGCCTTATTCTAATCCAATTAGGGTTTTTAACCAATCTTGTGCATCCAATATTTTATTTTGTGTCATTTTGTGTCATTGGTTGAACATTTAGGTCATTTTCGTCCTCCCTAGGCTTATTCTTAACCAATTAGGGTTTTTAACCGATCTTGTGCATCCAATATGTGATTTTGTGTCATTTTGTGCCATTGGTTGAACATTTAGGTCATTTTCGTCCTCCCTAGCCTTATTCTAATCCAATTAGGGCTTTTAACCAATCTTGTGCATCCAATATGTGATTTTGTGTCATTGGTTGAACATTTAGGTTATTTTCGTCCTCCCTAGGCTTATTCTATTCCAATTAGGGTGTTTAACCAATCTTGTGCCTCCAATATGTGATTTTGTGTCATTGGTTGAACATTTAGGTCATTTTCGTCCTCCCTAGGCTTATTCTAATCTAATTAGGGATTTTAACCAATCTTGTGCATCCAATATGTGATTTTGTGTCATTTTGTGTCATTGGTTGAACATTTAGGTCATTTTCGTCCTCCCTAGGCTTATTCTAATCCAATTAGGGTTTATAACCAATCTTGTGTATCTAATATGTCATTTTGTGTCATTTTGTGTCCATAGTTGAACATTTATGTCATTTTCGTCTTCCCTAGGCTTATTCTAATCCAGTTAGGGTTTTTAACCAATCTTGTGCATCAAATATGTGATTTTGTGTCATTTTGTGTCATTGGTTGAACACTTAGTTCATTTTCATCCTCCCTAGGCTTATTGTAAACCAATTAGGGTTTTTAACCAATCTTTTGTATCCAATATGTGATTTTGTGTCATTTTGTGTCATTGGTTGAACATTTAGATCATTTTCGTCCACCCTAGGCTTATTGAAATCCAATTAGGGTTTTTAACCAATCTTGTGCATCCAATATGCGATTTTGTGTCGTTTTGTGTCATTGGTTGAACATTTAGATCATTTTCGTCCTCCCTAGCCTTATTCTAATCCAATTAGGGTTTTTAACCAATCTTGTGCATCCAATATTTGATTTTGTGTCATTTTGTGTCATTGGTTGAACATTTAGGTCATTTTCGTCCTCTCTAGGCCTATTCTAAACCTATTAGGGTTTTTCACCAATCTTGTGCATCCAATATGTGATTTTGTGTCATTCTGTGTCATTGGTTGAACATTTAGGTCATTTTCGTCCTCCCTAGCCTTATTCTAATCCAATTAGGGTTTTTAACCAATCTTGTGCATCCAATATGTGATTTTGTGTCATTTTGTGTCATTGGTTGAACATTTAGGTCATTTTCGTCCTCCCTAGGCTTCTTCTAATCGAGTTAGGGTTTTTAACCAATCTTGTGCATCCAATATGTGATTTTGTGTCATTGGTTGAACATTTAGGTCATTTTCGTCCTCCCTAGGCTTATTCTAATCTAATTAGGGTTTTTAACCAATCTTGTGCATCCAATATGTGATTTTGTGTCATTTTGTGTCATTGGTTGAACATTTAGATCATTTTCGTCCTCCCTAGCCTTATTCTAATCCAATTAGGGTTTTTAACTAATCTTGTGCATCCAATATGTGATTTTCTGTCCTTTTGTGTCATTGGTTGAACATTTATGTCATTTTCGTCCTCCCTAGGCTTATTCTAATCCAATTAGGGTTTTTAACCAATCTTGTGCATCCAATATGTGATTTTCTGTCATTTTGTGTCATTGGTTGAACATTTAGATCATTTTCGTCCTCCCTAGCCTTATTCTAATCCAATTAGGGTTTTTAACCAATCTTGTGCATCCAATATGTGATTTTGTGTCATTGGTTGAACATTTAAGTCATTTTCTTCCTCCCTAGGCTTATTCTAATCTAATTAGGGTTTTTAACCAATCTTGTGCATCCAATATGTGATTTTTTGTCATTTTGTGTCATTGGTTGAACATTTAGATCATTTTCGTCCTCCCTAGGCTTATTGTAATCCAATTAGGGTTTTTAACCAATCTTGTGCATCCAATATGTGATTTTTTATCATTTTGTGTCATTGGTTGAACATTTAGATCATTTTCGTCCTCCCTAGCCTTATTCTAATCCAATTAGGGTTTTTAACCAATCTTGTGCATCCAATATTTTATTTTGTGTCATTTTGTGTCATTGGTTGAACATTTAGGTCATTTTCGTCCTCCCTAGGCTTATTCTTAACCAATTAGGGTTTTTAACCGATCTTGTGCATCCAATATGTGATTTTGTGTCATTGGTTGAACATTTAGATCATTTTCGTCCTCCCTAGGCTTATTGTAATCCAATTAGGGTTTTTAACCAATCTTGTGCATCCAATATGTGATTTTGTGTCGTTTTGTGTCATTGGTTGAACATTTAGATCATTTTCGTCCTCCCTAGCCTTATTCTAATCCAATTAGGGTTTTTAACCAATCTTGTGCATCCAATATTTGATTTTGTGTCATTGGTTGAACATTTAGGTCATTTTCGTCCTCCCTAGGCTTATTCTAAACCTATTAGGGTTTTTAACAATTCTTGTGCATCCAATATCTGATTTTGTGTCATTGGTTGAACATTTAGGTCATTTTCGTCCTTCCTAGCCTTATTCTAATCCAATTAGGGTTTTTAACCAATCTTGTGCATCAAATATGTGATTTTGTGTCATTTTGTGTCATTGGTTGAACATTTAGATCATTTTCATCCTCCCTAGGCTTATTGTAATCCAATTAGGGTTTTTAACCAATCTAGTGCATCCAATATGTGATTTTGTGTCATTTTGTGTCATTGGTTGAACATTTAGATCATTTTCGTCCTCTCTAGCCTTATTCTAATCCAATTAGGGTTTTTAACCAATCTTGTGCATCCAATATTTGATTTTGTGTCATTTTGTGTCATTGGTTGAACATTTAGGTCATTTTCGTACTCCCTAGGCTTATTCTAAACCTATTAGGGTTTTTAACCAATCTTGTGCATCCAATATGTGATTTTGTGTCATTTTGTGTCATTGGTTGAACATTTTGGTCATTTTCGTCCTCCCTAGCCTTATTCTAATCCAATTAGGTTTTTTAACCAATCTTGTGCATCCAATATGTGATTTTGTGTCATTGGTTGAACATGTAGGTCATTTTCGTCCTCCCTAGGATTATTCTATTCCAATTAGGGCTTTTTACCAATCTTGTGCATCCAATATGTGATTTTGTGTCATTTTGTGTCATTGGTTGAACATTTAGGCCATTTTCGTCCTCCATAGGCTTCTTCTAATCGAATTAGGTTTTTTAACCAATCTTGTGCATCCAATATGTGATTTTGTGTCATTGGTTGAACATGTAGGTCATTTTCGTCCTCCCTAGGCTTATTCTAATCCAATTATGGTTTTTAACCAATCTTGTGCATCCAATATGTGATTTTGTGTCATTTTGTGTCATTGGTTGAACATTTAGATCATTTTCGTCCTCCCTAGGCTTATTGTAATCCAATTAGGGTTTTTAACCAATCTTGTGCATCCAATATGTGATTTTTTGTCATTTTGTGTCATTGGTTGAACATTTAGATCATTTTCGTCCTCCCTAGCCTTATTCTAATCCAATTAGGGTTTTTAACCAATCTTGTGCATCCAATATTTTATTTTGTGTCATTTTGTGTCATTGGTTGAACATTTAGGTCATTTTCGTCCTCCCTAGGCTTATTCTTAACCAATTAGGGTTTTTAACCGATCTTGTGCATCCAATATGTGATTTTGTGTCATTTTGTGCCATTGGTTGAACATTTAGGTCATTTTCGTCCTCCCTAGCCTTATTCTAATCCAATTAGGGCTTTTAACCAATCTTGTGCATCCAATATGTGATTTTGTGTCATTGGTTGAACATTTAGGTCATTTTCGTCCTCCCTAGGCTTATTCTATTCCAATTAGGGTGTTTAACCAATCTTGTGCATCCAATATGTGATTTTGTGTCATTGGTTGAACATTTAGGTCATTTTCGTCCTCCCTAGGCTTATTCTAATCTAATTAGGGATTTTAACCAATCTTGTGCATCCGATATGTGATTTTGTGTCATTTTGTGTCATTGGTTGAACATTTAGGTCATTTTCGTCCTCCCTAGGCTTATTCTAATCCAATTAGGGTTTATAACCAATCTTGTGTATCTAATATGTCATTTTGTGTCATTTTGTGTCCATAGTTGAACATTTATGTCATTTTCGTCTTCCCTAGGCTTATTCTAATCCAGTTAGGGTTTTTAACCAATCTTGTGCATCAAATATGTGATTTTGTGTCATTTTGTGTCATTGGTTGAACACTTAGTTCATTTTCATCCTCCCTAGGCTTATTGTAAACCAATTAGGGTTTTTAACCAATCTTGTGTATCCAATATGTGATTTTGTGTCATTTTGTGTCATTGGTTGAACATTTAGATCATTTTCGTCCACCCTAGGCTTATTGAAATCCAATTAGGGTTTTTAACCAATCTTGTGCATCCAATATGCGATTTTGTGTCGTTTTGTGTCATTGGTTGAACATTTAGATCATTTTCGTCCTCCCTAGCCTTATTCTAATCCAATTAGGGTTTTTAACCAATCTTGTGCATCCAATATTTGATTTTGTGTCATTTTGTGTCATTGGTTGAACATTTAGGTCATTTTCGTCCTCCCTAGGCTTATTCTAAACCTATTAGGGTTTTTCACCAATCTTGTGCATCCAATATGTCATTTTGTGTCATTCTGTGTTATTGGTTGAACATTTAGTTCATTTTCGTCCTCCCTAGCCTTATTCTAATCCAATTAGGGTTTTTAACCAATCTTGTGCATCCAATATGTGATTTTGTGTCATTTTGTGTCATTGGTTGAACATTTAGGTCATTTTCGTCCTCCCTAGGCTTCTTCTAATCGAATTAGGGTTTTTAACCAATCTTGTGCATCCAATATGTGATTTTGTGTTATTGGTTGAACATTTAGGTCATTTTCGTCCTCCCAAGGCTTATTCTAATCCAATTAGGGTTTTTAACTAATCTTGTGCATCCAATATGTGATTTTCTGTCCTTTTGTGTCATTGGTTGAACATTTAGGTCATTTTCGTCCTCCCTAGGCTTATTGTAATCCAATTAGGGTTTTTAACCAATCTTGTGCATCCAATATGTGGTTTTGTGTCATTTTGTGTCATTGGTTGAACATTTAGATCATTTTCGTCCTCCCTAGCCTTATTCTAATCCAATTAGGGTTTTTAACCAATATTGTGCATCCAATATTTGATTTTGTGTCATTGGTTGAACATTTAGGTCATTTTCGTCCTCCCTAGGCTTATTCTATTCCAATTAGGGCTTTTTACCAATCTTGTGCATCCAATATGTGATTTTGTGTCATTTTGTGTCATTGGTTGAACATTTAGGTCATTTTCGTCCTCCCTAGGCTTCTTCTAATCGAATTAGGGTTTTTAACCAATCTTGTGCATCCAATATGTGATTTTGTGTCATTTTGTGTCATTGGTTGAACATTTAGATCATTTTCGTCCTCCCTAGGCTTATTGTAATCCAATTAGGGTTTTTAACCAATCTTGTGCATCCAATATGTGATTTTGTGTCATTTTGGTTCATTGGTTGAACATTTAGATCATTTTCGTCCTCCCTAGCCTTATTCTAATCCAATTAGGGTTTTTAACCAATCTTGTGCATCCAATATGTGATTTTGTGTCATTGGTTGAACATTTAGGTCATTTTCGTCCTCCCTAGGCTTATTCTAATCCAATTAGGGTTTTTAACCAATCTTGTGCAACCAATATGTGGTTTTGTGTCATTGGTTGAACATTTAGGTCATTTTCGTCCTCCCTAGGCTTATTCTAATCCAATTAGGGTTTTTAACCAATCTTGTGCATCCAATATGTGATTTTGTGTCATTGGTTGAACATTTAGGTCATTTTCGTCCTCCCTAGGCTTATTCTAATCCAATTAGTGTTTTTAACCAATCTTGTGCATCCAATATGTGATTTTGTGTCATTTTGTGTCATTGGTTGAACATATAGGTTATTTTCGTCCTCCCTAGGCTTATTCTAATCCAATTAGGGTTTTTAACCAATCTTGTGCATCCAATATGTGATTTTGTGTCATTGGTTGAACATTTAGGTCATTTTCGTCCTCCCTAGGCTTATTCTAATCCAATTAGGGTTTTTAACCAATCTTGTGCATCCAATATGTGATTTTGTGTCATCGGTTGAATATTTAGGTCATTTTTGTCCTCCCTAGGCTTATTCTAATCCAATTAGGGTTTTTAACCAATCTTGTGCATCCAATATGTGATTTTGTGTCATTGGTTGAACATTTAGGTCATTTTCGTCCTCCCTAGGCTTATTCTAATCCAATTAGGGTTTTTAACCAATCTTGTGCATCCAATATGTGATTTTGTGTCATTGGTTGAACATTTAGGTCATTTTCGTCCTCCCTAGGCTTATTCTAATCCAATTAGGGTTTTTAACCAATCTTGTGCATCCAATATGAGATTATGTGTCATTGGTTGAACATTTAGGTCATTTTCGTCCTCCCTAGGCTTATTCTAATCCAATTAGGGTTTCTAACCAATCTTGTGCATCCAATATGTGATTTTGTGTCATTCGTTGAACATTTAGGTCATTTTCATCCTCCCTAGGCTTATTCTAATCCAATTAGGGTTTTTAACCAATCTTGTGCATCCAATATGTGATTTTGTGTCATTGGTTGAACATTTAGGTCATTTTCGTCCTCCCTAGGCTTATTCTAATCCAATTAGGGTTTTTAACCAATCTTGTGCATCCAATATGTGATTTTGTGTCATTGGTTGAACATTTAGGTCATTTTCGTCCTCCCTAGGCTTATTCTAATCCAATTAGGGTTTTTAACCTATCTTGTGCATCCTATATGTGATTTTGTGTAATTGGTTGAACATTTAGGTCATTTTTGTCCTCCCTAGGCTTATTCTAATCCAATTAGGGTTTTTAACCAATCTTGTGCATCCAATATGTGATTTTGTGTCATTGGTTGAACATTTAGGTCATTTTCGTCCTCCCTAGGCTTATTCTAATCCAATTATAGTTTTTAACCAATCTTGTGCATCCAATATGTGATTTTGTGTCATTGGTTGAACATTTAGGTCATTTTCGTCCTCCCTAGGCTTATTCTAATCCAATTATAGGTTTTAACCAATCTTGTGCATCCAATATGTGATTTTGTGTCATTTTGTGTCATTGGTTGAACATTTAGGTCATTTTCGTCCTCCCTAGGCTTATTCTAACCCAATTAGGGTTTTTAACCAATCTTGTGCATCCAATATGTGATTTTGCATCATTTTGTGTCATTGGTTGAACATTTAGGTCATTTTCGTCCTCCCTAGGCTTATTCTAATCCAATTAAGGTTTTTAAACAATCTTGTGCATCCAATATGTGATTTTGTGTCATTTTGTGTCATTGGTTGAACATTTAGGTCATTTTCGTCCTCCCTAGGCTTATTCTAATCCAATTAATGTTTTTAACCAATCTTGTGCATCCAATATGTGATTTTGTGTCATTTTGTGTCATTGGTTGAACATTTAGGTCATTTTCGTCCTCCCTAGGCTTATTCTAATCCAATTATGGTTTTTAACCAATCTTGTGCATCCAATATCTGATTTTTTGTCATTTTGTGTCATTGGTTGAACATTTAGGTCATTTTCGTCCTCCCTAGGCTTATTCTAATCCAATTAGGATTTTTAACCAATCTTGTGCATCCAATATGTGATTTTGTGTCATTTTGTGTCATTGGTTGAACATTTAGGTCAATTTCATCCTCGCTAGGCTTATTCTTATCTAATTAGGGTTTTTAACCAATCTTGTGCGTCCAATATGTGATTATGTGTCATTTTGTGTCAATTGTTGAACATTTAGGTCATTTCCGTCCTCCCTAGGCTTATTCTAAACCAATTAGGGTTTTTAACCAATCTTGTGCATCCAATATGTGATTTTGTGTCATTTTGTGTCATTGGTTGAACATTTAGGTCATTTTCGTCCTCGCTAGGCTTATTCTTATCCAATTAGGGTTTTTAACCAATCTTGTGCATCCAATATGTGATTTTGTGTCATTTTGTGTCATTGGTTGAACATTTAGGTCATTTCCGTCATCCCTAGGCTTATTCTAATCCAATTAGGGTTTTTAACCAATCTTGTGCATCCAATATGTGATTTTGTGTCATTGGTTGAACATTTAGGTCATTTTCGTCCTCCCTAGGCTTATTCTAATCCAATTAGGGTTTTTAACCAATCTTGTGCATCCAATATGTGATTTTGCGTCATTGGTTGATCATTTAGGTCATTTTCGTCCTCCCTAGGCTTATTCTAATCCAATTAGGGTTTTTAACCAATCTTGTGCATCCAATATGTGATTTTGTGTCATTGGTTGAACATTTAGGTCATTTTCGTCCTCCCTAGGCTTATTCTAATCCAATTAGTGTTTTTAACCAATCTTGTGCATCCTATATGTGATTTTGTGTTATTGGTTGAACATTTAGGTCATTTTTGTCCTCCATAGGCTTATTCTAATCCAATTAGGGTTTTTAACCAATCTTGTGCATCCAATATGTGATTTTGTGTCATTGGTCGAACATTTAGGTTATTTTTGTCCCCCCTAGGCTTATTCTAACCTAATTAGGGTTTTTAACCAATCTTGTGCATCCAATATGTGATTTTGTGTCATTGGTTGAACATTTAGGTCATTTTCGTCCTCCCTAGGCTTATTCTAATCCAATTAGGGTTTTTAACCAATCTTGTGCATCCAATATGTGATTTTGTGTCATTGGTTGAACATTTAGGTCATTTTCGTCCTCCCTAGGCTTATTCTAATCCAATTAGGGTTTTTAATCAATCTTGTGTATCCAATATGTGATTTTGTGTCATTGGTTGAACATTTAGGTCATTTTTGTCCTCCCTAGGCTTATTCTAATCCAATTAGGGTTTTTAACCAATCTTGTGCATCCAATATGTGATTTTGTGTCATTTTGTGTCATTGGTTGAACATTTAGGTCATTTTCGTCCTCCCTAGGCTTATTCTATTCCAATTAGGGTGTTTAACCAATCTTGTGCATCCAATATGTGATTTTGTGTCATTGGTTGAACATTTAGGTCATTTTCGTCCTCCCTAGGCTTATTCTAATCTAATTAGGGATTTTAACCAATCTTGTGCATCCAATATGTGATTTTGTGTCATTTTGTGTCATTGGTTGAACATTTAGGTCATTTTCGTCCTCCCTAGGCTTATTCTAATCCAATTAGGGTTTATAACCAATCTTGTGTATCTAATATGTCATTTTGTGTCATTTTGTGTCCATAGTTGAACATTTATGTCATTTTCGTCTTCCCTAGGCTTATTCTAATCCAGTTAGGGTTTTTAACCAATCTTGTGCATCAAATATGTGATTTTGTGTCATTTTGTGTCATTGGTTGAACACTTAGTTCATTTTCATCCTCCCTAGGCTTATTGTAAACCAATTAGGGTTTTTAACCAATCTTTTGTATCCAATATGTGATTTTGTGTCATTTTGTGTCATTGGTTGAACATTTAGATCATTTTCGTCCACCCTAGGCTTATTGAAATCCAATTAGGGTTTTTAACCAATCTTGTGCATCCAATATGCGATTTTGTGTCGTTTTGTGTCATTGGTTGAACATTTAGATCATTTTCGTCCTCCCTAGCCTTATTCTAATCCAATTAGGGTTTTTAACCAATCTTGTGCATCCAATATGTGATTTTTTGTCATTTTGTGTCATTGGTTGAACATTTAGATCATTTTCGTCCTCCCTAGCCTTATTCTAATCCAATTAGGGTTTTTAACCAATCTTGTGCATCCAATATGTGATTTTGTGTCATTTTGTGTCATTGGTTGAACATTTAGGTCATTTTCGTCCTCCCTAGGCTTATTCTATTCCAATTAGGGTTTTTAACCAATCTTGTGCATCCAATATGTGATTTTGTGTCATTTTATGTCATTGGTTGAACATTTAGGTCATTTTCGTCCTCCCTAGGCTTATTCTAATCCAATTAGGGTTTTTAACCAATCTTGTGCATCCAATATGTGATTTTGTGTCATTTTGTGTCATTGGTTAAACATTTAGGTCATATTCGTCCTCCCTAGGCTTATTCTAATCCAATTAGGGTTTTTAACCAATCTTGTGCATCCAATATGTGATTTTGTGTCATTGGTTGAACATTTAGGTCATTTTCGTCCTCCCTAGGCTTATTCTAATCCAATTAGGGTTTTTAACCAATCTTGTGCATCCAATATGTGATTTTGTGTCATTGGTTGAACATTTAGGACATTTTGGTCCTCCCTAGGCTTATTCTAATCCAATTAGGGTTTTTAACCAATCTTGTGCATCCAATATGTGATTTTGTGTCATCTTGTGTCATTGGTTGAACATTTAGGCCATTTTCATCCTCCCTAGGCTTATTCTAATCCAATTAGGGTTTTTAACCAATCTTGTGCATCCAATATGTGATTTTGTGTCATTGGTTGAACATTTAGGTCATTTTCGTCCTCCCTAGGCTTATTCTAATCCAATTAGGGTTTTTAACCAATCTTGTGCATCTAATATGTGATTTTGTGTCATTGGTTGAACATTTAGGTCATTTTCGTCCTCCCTAGGCTTATTCTAATCCAATTAGGGTTTTTAACCAATCTTGTGCATCCAATATGTGATTTTGTGTCATCTTGTGTCATTGGTTGAACATTATGTCATTTTCGTCCTCCATAGGCTTATTCTAATCCAATTAGGGTTTTTAACCAATCTTGTGCATCCAATAGGTGATTTTGTGTCATTTGGTGGCATTCGTTGAAAATTTAGGTCATTTTCGTCCTCCCTAGGCTTATTCTAATCCAATTAGGGTTTTTAACCAATCTTGTGCATCCAATATGTGATTTTGTGTCATTGGTTGAACATTTAGGTCATTTTCGTCCTCCCTAGGCTTATTCTAATCCAATTAGGGTTTTTAACCAATCTTGTGCATCCTATATGTGATTTTGTGTTATTGGTTGAACATTTAGGTCATTTTTGTCCTCCCTAGGCTTATTCTAATCCAATTAGGGTTTTTAACCAATCTTGTGCATCCAATATGTGATTTTGTGTCATTTTGTGTCATTGGTTGAACATTTATATCATTTTCGTCCTCCCTAGGCTTATTGTAATCCAATTAGGGTTTTTAACCAATCTTGTGCATCCAATATGTGATTTTTTGTCATTTTGTTTCATTGGTTGAACATTTAGATCATTTTCGTCCTCCCTAGCCTTATTCTAATCCAATTAGGGTTTTTAACCAATCTTGTGCATCCAATATTTGATTTTGTGTCATTTTGTGTCATTGGTTGAACATTTAGGTCATTTTCATCCTCCCTAGGCTTATTCTATTCCAATTAGGGTGTTTAACCAATCTTGTGCATCCAATATGTGATTTTGTGTCATTGGTTGAACATTTAGGTCATTTTCGTCCTCCCTAGGCTTATTCTAATCTAATTAGGGTTTTTAACCAATCTTGTGCATCCAATATGTGATTTTGTGTCATTTTGTGTCATTGGTTGAACATTTAGATCATTTTCGTCCTCCCTAGCCTTATTCTAATCCAATTAGGGTTTTTAACTAATATTGTGCATCCAATATTTGATTTTGTGTCATTTTGTGTCATTGGTTGAACATTTAGGTCATTTTCGTCCTCCCTAGGCTTATTCTAAACCAATTAGGGTTTTTAACCGATCTTGTGCATCCAATATGTGATTTTGTGTCATTTTGTGTCATTGGTTGAACATTTAGGTCATTTTCGTCCTCCCTAGCCTTATTCTAATCCAATTAGGGCTTTTAACCAATCTTGTGCATCCAATATGTGATTTTGTGTCATTGGTTGAACATTTAGGTCATTTTCGTCCTCCCTAGGCTTATTCTATTCCAATTAGGGTTTTTAACCAATCTTGTGCATCCAATATGTGATTTTGTGTCATTTTGTGTCATTGGTTGAACATTTAGGTCATTTTCGTCCTCCGAAGGCTTATTCTCATCCAATTAGGGTTTTTAAACAATTTTGTGCATCCAATATGTGATTTTGTGTCATTGGTTGCACATTTAGATCATTTTCGTCCTCCCTAGGCTTATTCTAATCCAATTAGGGTTTTTAACCAATCTTGTGCATCCAATATGTGATTTGGTGTCATTTTGTGTCATTGGTTGAAAATTTAGGTCATTTTCGTCCTCCCTAGGCTTATTCTAATCCAATTAGGGTTTTTAACCAATCTTGTGCATCCAATATGTGATTTTGTGTCATTTTGTGTCATTGGTTGAACATTTAGGTCAGTTTCGTCCTCCCTAGACTTATTCTAAGATTGAACATTTCGGTCATTTTCGTCCTCCGTAGGCTTATTCTAATCCAATTAGGGTTTTTAACCAATCTTGTGCATCCAATATGTGATTTTGTGTCATTTTGTGTCATTGGTTGAACATTTAGGTCATTTTCGTCCTCCCTAGGCTTATTCTAATCCAATTAGGGTTTTTAACCAATCTTGTGCATCCAATATGTGATTTTGTGTCATTGGTTGAACATTTAGGTCATTTTTGTCCTCCCTAGGCTTATTCTAATCCAATTAGGGTTTTTAACCAATCTTGTGCATCCAATATGTGATTTTGTGTCATTTTGTGTCATTGGTTGAACATTTAGGTCATTTTCGTCCTTGCTAGGCTTATTCTAATCCAATTAGGGTTTTTAACCAATCTTGTGCATCCAATATGTGATTTTGTGTCATTGGTTGAACATTTAGGTCATTTTCGTCCTCCCTAGGCTTATTCTAATCCAATTAGGGTTTTTAACCAATCTTGTGCATCCAATATGTGATTTTGTGTCATTTTGTGTCATTGCTTGAACATTTAGGTCATTTTCGCCCTCCCTAAGCTTATTCTAATCCAATTAGGGTTTTTAACCAATCTTGTGCATCCAATATGTGATTTTGTGTCATTGGTTGAACATTTAGGTCATTTTCGTCCTCCCTAGGCTTATTCTAATCCAATTAGGGTTTTTAACCAATCTTGTGCATCCAATATGTGATTTTGTGTCATTGGTTGAATATTTAGGTCATTTACGTCCTCCCTAGAGTAATTCTAATCCAATTAGTGTTTTTAACCAATCTTGTGCATCCAATATGTGATTTTGTGTCATTGGTTGAACATTTAGGTCATTTTCGTCCTCCCTAGGCTTATTCTAATCCAATTAGGGTTTTTAACCAATCTTGTGCATCCAATATGTGATTTTGTGTCATTGGTTGAACATTTAGGTCATTTTCGTCCTCCCTAGGCTTATTCTAATCCAATTAGGGTTTTTAATCAATCTTGTGTATCCAATATGTGATTTTGTGTCATTGGTTGAACATTTAGGTCATTTTTGTCCTCCCTAGGCTTATTCTAATCCAATTAGGGTTTTTAACCAATCTTGTGCATCCAATATGTGATTTTGTGTCATTTTGTGTCATTGGTTGAACATTTATATCATTTTCGTCCTCCCTAGGCTTATTGTAATCCAATTAGGGTTTTTAACCAATCTTGTGCATCCAATATGTGATTTTGTGTCATTGGTTGAACATTTAGTTCATTTTCGTCCTCCCTAGGCTTATTCTATTCCAATTAGGGCTTTTTACCAATCTTGTGCATCGAATATGTGATTTTGTGTCATTTTGTGTCATTGGTTGAACATTTAGGTCATTTTCGTCCTCCCTAGGCTTCTTCTAATCGAATTAGGGTTTTTAACCAATCTTGTGCATCCAATATGTGATTTTGTGTTATTGGTTGAACATTTAGGTCATTTTCGTCCTCCCTAGCCTTATTCTAATCCAATTAGGGTTTTTAACCAATCTTGTGCATCCAATATATGATTTAGTGTCATTGGTTCAACATTTAAGTCATTTTCTTCCTCCCTAGGCTTATTCTAATCCAATTAGGGTTTATAACCAATCTTGTGCATCCAATATGTCATTTTGTGTCATTTTGTGTCCATGGTTGAACATTTAGGTCATTTTCGTCCTCCCTAGGCTTATTCTAATGCAATTAGGGTTTTTAACCAATCTTGTGCATCAAATATGTGATTTTGTGTCATTTTGTGTCATTGGTTGAACATTTAGATCATTTTCATCCTCCCTAGGCTTATTGTAATCCAATTAGGGTTTTTAACCAATCTTGTGCATCCAATATGTGATTTTGTGTTATTTTGTGTCATTGGTTGAACATTTAGATCATTTTCGTCCTCTCTAGCCTTATTCTAATCCAATTAGGGTTTTTAACCAATCTTGTGCATCCAATATTTGATTTTGTGTCATTTTGTGTCATTGGTTGAACATTTAGGTCATTTTCGTACTCCCTAGGCTTATTCTAAACCTATTAGGGTTTTTAACCAATCTTGTGCATCCAATATGTGATTTTGTGTCATTTTGTGTCATTGGTTGAACATTTTGGTCATTTTCGTCCTCCCTAGCCTTATTCTAATCCAATTAGGTTTTTTAACCAATCTTGTGCATCCAATATGTGATTTTGTGTCATTGGTTGAACATGTAGGTCATTTTCGTCCTCCCTAGGCTTATTCTATTCCAATTAGGGCTTTTTACCAATCTTGTGCATCCAATATGTGATTTTGTGTCATTTTGTGTCATTGGTTGAACATTTAGATCATTTTCGTCCACCCTAGGCTTATTGAAATCCAATTAGGGTTTTTAACCAATCTTGTGCATCCAATATGCGATTTTGTGTCGTTTTGTGTCATTGGTTGAACATTTAGATCATTTTCGTCCTCCCTAGCCTTATTCTAATCCAATTAGGGTTTTTAACCAATCTTGTGCATCCAATATGTGATTTTTTGTCATTTTGTGTCATTGGTTGAACATTTAGATCATTTTCGTCCTCCCTAGCCTTATTCTAATCCAATTAGGGTTTTTAACCAATCTTGTGCATCCAATATTTTATTTTGTGTCATTTTGTGTCATTGGTTGAACATTTAGGTCATTTTCGTCCTCCCTAGGCTTATTCTTAACCAATTAGGGTTTTTAACCGATCTTGTGCATCCAATATGTGATTTTGTGTCATTTTGTGCCATTGGTTGAACATTTAGGTCATTTTCGTCCTCCCTAGCCTTATTCTAATCCAATTAGGGCTTTTAACCAATCTTGTGCATCCAATATGTGATTTTGTGTCATTGGTTGAACATTTAGGTTATTTTCGTCCTCCCTAGGCTTATTCTATTCCAATTAGGGTGTTTAACCAATCTTGTGCCTCCAATATGTGATTTTGTGTCATTGGTTGAACATTTAGGTCATTTTCGTCCTCCCTAGGCTTATTCTAATCTAATTAGGGATTTTAACCAATCTTGTGCATCCAATATGTGATTTTGTGTCATTTTGTGTCATTGGTTGAACATTTAGGTCATTTTCGTCCTCCCTAGGCTTATTCTAATCCAATTAGGGTTTATAACCAATCTTGTGTATCTAATATGTCATTTTGTGTCATTTTGTGTCCATAGTTGAACATTTATGTCATTTTCGTCTTCCCTAGGCTTATTCTAATCCAGTTAGGGTTTTTAACCAATCTTGTGCATCAAATATGTGATTTTGTGTCATTTTGTGTCATTGGTTGAACACTTAGTTCATTTTCATCCTCCCTAGGCTTATTGTAAACCAATTAGGGTTTTTAGCCAATCTTGTGTATCCAATATGTGATTTTGTGTCATTTTGTGTCATTGGTTGAACATTTAGATCATTTTCGTCCACCCTAGGCTTATTGAAATCCAATTAGGGTTTTTAACCAATCTTGTGCATCCAATATGCGATTTGGTGTCGTTTTGTGTCATTGGTTGAACATTTAGATCATTTTCGTCCTCCCTAGCCTTATTCTAATCCAATTAGGGTTTTTAACCAATCTTGTGCATCCAATATTTGATTTTGTGTCATTTTGTGTCATTGGTTGAACATTTAGGTCATTTTCGTCCTCCCTAGGCTTATTCTAAACCTATTAGGGTTTTTCACCAATCTTGTGCATCCAATATGCGATTTTGTGTCGTTTTGTGTCATTGGTTGAACATTTAGATCATTTTCGTCCTCCCTAGCCTTATTCTAATCCAATTAGGGTTTTTAACCAATCTTGTGCATCCAATATTTGATTTTGTGTCATTTTGTGTCATTGGTTGAACATTTAGGTCATTTTCGTCCTCCCTAGGCTTATTCTAAACCTATTAGGGTTTTTCACCAATCTTGTGCATCCAATATGTCATTTTGTGTCATTCTGTGTTATTGGTTGAACATTTAGTTCATTTTCGTCCTCCCTAGCCTTATTCTAATCCAATTAGGGTTTTTAACCAATCTTGTGCATCCAATATGTGATTTTGTGTCATTTTGTGTCATTGGTTGAACATTTAGGTCATTTTCGTCCTCCCTAGGCTTCTTCTAATCGAATTAGGGTTTTTAACCAATCTTGTGCATCCAATATGTGATTTTGTGTTATTGGTTGAACATTTAGGTCATTTTCGTCCTCCCAAGGCTTATTCTAATCCAATTAGGGTTTTTAACTAATCTTGTGCATCCAATATGTGATTTTCTGTCCTTTTGTGTCATTGGTTGAACATTTAGGTCATTTTCGTCCTCCCTAGGCTTATTGTAATCCAATTAGGGTTTTTAACCAATCTTGTGCATCCAATATGTGGTTTTGTGTCATTTTGTGTCATTGGTTGAACATTTAGATCATTTTCGTCCTCCCTAGCCTTATTCTAATCCAATTAGGGTTTTTAACCAATATTGTGCATCCAATATTTGATTTTGTGTCATTGGTTGAACATTTAGGTCATTTTCGTCCTCCCTAGGCTTATTCTATTCCAATTAGGGCTTTTTACCAATCTTGTGCATCCAATATGTGATTTTGTGTCATTTTGTGTCATTGGTTGAACATTTAGGTCATTTTCGTCCTCCCTAGGCTTCTTCTAATCGAATTAGGGTTTTTAACCAATCTTGTGCATCCAATATGTGATTTTGTGTCATTTTGTGTCATTGGTTGAACATTTAGATCATTTTCGTCCTCCCTAGGCTTATTGTAATCCAATTAGGGTTTTTAACCAATCTTGTGCATCCAATATGTGATTTTGTGTCATTTTGGTTCATTGGTTGAACATTTAGATCATTTTCGTCCTCCCTAGCCTTATTCTAATCCAATTAGGGTTTTTAACCAATCTTGTGCATCCAATATGTGATTTTGTGTCATTGGTTGAACATTTAGGTCATTTTCGTCCTCCCTAGGCTTATTCTATTCCAATTAGGGTTTTTAACCAATCTTGTGCATCCAATATGTGATTTTGTGTCATTTTGTGTCATTGGTTGAACATTTAGGTCATTTTCGTCCTCCCTAGGTTTCTTTTAATCGAATTAGGGTTTTTAACCAATCTTGTGCATCCAATATGTGATTTTGTGTCATTGGTTGAACATTTAGGTCATTTTCGTCCTCCCTAGGCTTATTCTAAACCAATTAGGGTTTTTAACCGATCTTGTGCATCCAATATGTGATTTTGTGTCATTTTGTGTCATTGGTTGAACATTTAGGTCATTTTCGTCCTCCCTAGCCTTATTCTAATCCAATTAGGGCTTTTAACCAATCTTGTGCATCCAATATGTGATTTTGTGTCATTGGTTGAACATTTAGGTCATTTTCGTCCTCCCTAGGCTTATTCTATTCCAATTAGGGTTTTTAACCAATCTTGTGCATCCAATATGTGATTTTGTGTCATTGGTTGAACATTTAGGTCATTTTCATCCTCCATAGGCTTATTCTAATCCAATTAGGGTTTTTAACCAATCTTGTGCATCCAATATGTGATTTTGTGTATTTTGTGTCATTGGTTGAACATATAGGTCATTTTCGTCCTCCATAGGCTTATTCTAATCCAATTAGGGTTTTTAACGAATCTTGTGCATCCAATATGTGATTTTGTGTCATTGGTTGAACATTTAGGTCATTTTCGTCCTCCCTAGGCTTATTCTAATCCAATTAGGGTTTTTAACCAATCTTGTGCATCCAATATGTGATTTTGTGTCATTGGTTGAACATTTAGGTCAGTTTCGTCCTCCCTAGGCTTATTCTAATCCAATTAGGGTTTTTAACCAATCTTGTGCATCCTAAATGTGATTTTGTATCATTTTGTGTAATTTGGTTGAACATTTAGGTCATTTTCGTCCTCCCTAGGCTTATTCTAATCCAATTAGGGTTTTTAACCAATCTTGTGCATCCAATATGTGATTTTGTGTCATTTTGTGTCATTGGTTGAACATTTAGGTCATTTTCGTCCTCCCTAGGCTTATTCTTATCCAATTAGGGTTTTTAACCAATCTTGTGCATCCAATATGTGATTTTGTGTCATTTAGTGTCATTGGTTGAACATTTAGGTCATTTTCGTCCTCCCTAGGCTTATTCTAATCCAATTAGGGTTTTTAACCAATCTTGTGCATCCAATATGTGATTTTGTGTCATTTTGTGTCATTGGTTGAACATTTAGGTCATTTTCGTCCTCCCTAGGCTTCTTCTAATCGAGTTAGGGTTTTTAACCAATCTTGTGCATCCAATATGTGATTTTGTGTCATTGGTTGAACATTTAGGTCATTTTCGTCCTCCCTAGGCTTATTCTATTCCAATTAGGGCTTTTTAACCAATCTTGTGCATCCAATATATGATTTAGTGTCATTGGTTCAACATTTAAGTCATTTTCTTCCTCCCTAGGCTTATTCTAATCCAATTAGGGTTTATAACCAATCTTGTGCATCCAATATGTCATTTTGTGTCATTTTGTGTCCATGGTTGAACATTTAGGTCATTTTCGTCCTCCCTAGGCTTATTCTAATGCAATTAGGGTTTTTAACCAATCTTGTGCATCAAATATGTGATTTTGTGTCATTTTGTGTCATTGGTTGAACATTTAGATCATTTTCATCCTCCCTAGGCTTATTGTAATCCAATTAGGGTTTTTAACCAATCTTGTGCATCCAATATGTGATTTTGTGTCATTTTGTGTCATTGGTTGAACATTTAGGTCATTTTCGTCCTCCCTAGGCTTATTCTAATCCAATTAGGGTTTTTATCAAATCTTGTGCATCCAATATGTGATTTTGTGTCATTGGTTGAACATTTAGGTCATTTTCGTCCTCCCTAGGCTTATTCTAATCCAATTAGGGTTTTTAACCAATCTTGTGCATCCAATATGTGATTTTGTGTCATTGGTTTAACATTTAGGTCATTTTCCTCTTCCCTAGGCATATTCTAATCCAATTAGGGTTTTTAACCAATCTTGTGCATCCAATATGTGATTTTGTGTCATTGGTTGAACATTTAGGTCATATTCGTCCTCCCTAGGCTTATTCTAATCCAATTAGGGTTTTTAACCAATCTTGTGCATCCAATATGTGATTTTGTGTCATTTTGTGTCATTGGTTGAACATTTAGGTCATTTTCGTCCTCCCTAGGCTTATTCTAATCCAATTAGGGTTTATAACCAATCTTGTGCATCCAATATGTGATTTTGTGTCATTTTGTGTCATTGGTTGAACATTTAGGTCATTTTCGTCCTCCCTAGGCTTATTCTAATCCAATTAGGGTTTTTAACCAATCTTGTGCATCCATTATGTGATTTTGTGTCATTGGTTGAACATTTAGGTCATTTTCGTCCTCCCTAGGCTTATTCTAATCCAATTAAGGTTTTTAACCAATCTTGTGCATCCAATATGTGATTTTGTGTCATTTTGTGTCATTGGTTGAACATTTAGGTCATTTTCGTCCTCCCTAGGCTTATTCTAATCCAATTAGGGTTTTTAACCAATCTTGTGCATCCAATATGGGATTTTGTGTCATTGGTTGAACGTTTTGGTCATTTTCGTCCTCCCTAGGCTTATTCTAATTCAATTAGGGTTTTTAACCAATCTTGTGCATCCAATATGTGATTTTGTGTCATTTTGTATCATTGGTTGAACATTTAGGTCATTTTCGTCCTCCCTAGTCTTATTCTAATCCAATTAGGGTTTTTAACCAATCTTGTGCATCCAATATGTGATTTTGTATCATTGGTTGAACATTTAGGTCATTTTCGTCCTCCCTAGGCTTATTCTAATCCAATTAGGGTTTTTAACCAATCTTGTGCATCCAATATGTGATTTTATGTCATTGGTTGAACATTTATGTCATTTTCGTCCTCCCTACGCTTATTCTAATCCAATTAAGGTTTTTAACCAATCTTGTGCATCCAATATGTGGTTTTGTGTCATTGGTTGAACATTTAGGTCATTTTCGTCCACCTTAGGCTTATTCCAATCCAATTAGGGTTTTTAACCAATCTTGTGCATCCAATATGTGATTTTGTGTCATTGGTTGAACATTTAGGTCATTTTCGTCCTCCCTAGGCTTATTCTAATCCAATTAGGGTTTTTAACCAATCTTGTGCATCCAATATGTGATTTTGTGTCATTTTGTGTCATTGGTTGAACATTTAGGTCATTTTCGTCCTCCCTAGCCTTATTCTAATCCAATTAGGGCTTTTAACTAATATTGTGCATCCAGTATGTGATTTTGTGTCATTTTGTGTCATTGGTTGAACATTTAGATCATTTTCGTCCTCCCTAGGCTTATTGTAATCCAATTAGGGTTTTTAACCAATCTTGTGCATCCAGTATGTGATTTTGTGTCATTTTGTGTCATTGGTTGAACATTTAGATCATTTTCGTCCTCCCTAGGCTTATTGTAATCCAATTAGGGTTTTTAACCAATCTTGTGCATCCAATATGTGATTTTGTGTCGTTTTGTGTCATTGGTTGAACATTTAGATCATTTTCGTCCTCCCTAGCCTTATTCTAATCCAATTAGGGTTTTTAACCAATCTTGTGCATCCAATATTTGATTTTGTGTCATTGGTTGAACATTTAGGTCATTTTCGTCCTCCCTAGGCTTATTCTAAACCTATTAGGGTTTTTAACAATTCTTGTGCATCCAATATCTGATTTTGTGTCATTGGTTGAACATTTAGGTCATTTTCGTCCTTCCTAGCCTTATTCTAATCCAATTAGGGTTTTTAACCAATCTTGTGCATCAAATATGTGATTTTGTGTCATTTTGTGTCATTGGTTGAACATTTAGATCATTTTCATCCTCCCTAGGCTTATTGTAATCCAATTAGGGTTTTTAACCAATCTAGTGCATCCAATATGTGATTTTGTGTCATTTTGTGTCATTGGTTGAACATTTAGATCATTTTCGTCCTCTCTAGCCTTATTCTAATCCAATTAGGGTTTTTAACCAATCTTGTGCATCCAATATTTGATTTTGTGTCATTTTGTGTCATTGGTTGAACATTTAGGTCATTTTCGTACTCCCTAGGCTTATTCTAAACCTATTAGGGTTTTTAACCAATCTTGTGCATCCAATATGTGATTTTGTGTCATTTTGTGTCATTGGTTGAACATTTTGGTCATTTTCGTCCTCCCTAGCCTTATTCTAATCCAATTAGGTTTTTTAACCAATCTTGTGCATCCAATATGTGATTTTGTGTCATTGGTTGAACATGTAGGTCATTTTCGTCCTCCCTAGGCTTATTCTATTCCAATTAGGGCTTTTTACCAATCTTGTGCATCCAATATGTGATTTTGTGTCATTTTGTGTCATTGGTTGAACATTTAGATCATTTTCGTCCACCCTAGGCTTATTGAAATCCAATTAGGGTTTTTAACCAATCTTGTGCATCCAATATGCGATTTTGTGTCGTTTTGTGTCATTGGTTGAACATTTAGATCATTTTCGTCCTCCCTAGCCTTATTCTAATCCAATTAGGGTTTTTAACCAATCTTGTGCATCCAATATGTGATTTTTTGTCATTTTGTGTCATTGGTTGAACATTTAGATCATTTTCGTCCTCCCTAGCCTTATTCTAATCCAATTAGGGTTTTTAACCAATCTTGTGCATCCAATATTTTATTTTGTGTCATTTTGTGTCATTGGTTGAACATTTAGGTCATTTTCGTCCTCCCTAGGCTTATTCTTAACCAATTAGGGTTTTTAACCGATCTTGTGCATCCAATATGTGATTTTGTGTCATTTTGTGCCATTGGTTGAACATTTAGGTCATTTTCGTCCTCCCTAGCCTTATTCTAATCCAATTAGGGCTTTTAACCAATCTTGTGCATCCAATATGTGATTTTGTGTCATTGGTTGAACATTTAGGTTATTTTCGTCCTCCCTAGGCTTATTCTATTCCAATTAGGGTGTTTAACCAATCTTGTGCCTCCAATATGTGATTTTGTGTCATTGGTTGAACATTTAGGTCATTTTCGTCCTCCCTAGGCTTATTCTAATCTAATTAGGGATTTTAACCAATCTTGTGCATCCAATATGTGATTTTGTGTCATTTTGTGTCATTGGTTGAACATTTAGGTCATTTTCGTCCTCCCTAGGCTTATTCTAATCCAATTAGGGTTTATAACCAATCTTGTGTATCTAATATGTCATTTTGTGTCATTTTGTGTCCATAGTTGAACATTTATGTCATTTTCGTCTTCCCTAGGCTTATTCTAATCCAGTTAGGGTTTTTAACCAATCTTGTGCATCAAATATGTGATTTTGTGTCATTTTGTGTCATTGGTTGAACACTTAGTTCATTTTCATCCTCCCTAGGCTTATTGTAAACCAATTAGGGTTTTTAACCAATCTTGTGTATCCAATATGTGATTTTGTGTCATTTTGTGTCATTGGTTGAACATTTAGATCATTTTCGTCCACCCTAGGCTTATTGAAATCCAATTAGGGTTTTTAACCAATCTTGTGCATCTAATATGCGATTTTGTGTCGTTTTGTGTCATTGGTTGAACATTTAGATCATTTTCGTCCTCCCTAGCCTTATTCTAATCCAATTAGGGTTTTTAACCAATCTTGTGCATCCAATATTTGATTTTGTGTCATTTTGTGTCATTGGTTGAACATTTAGGTCATTTTCGTCCTCTCTAGGCCTATTCTAAACCTATTAGGGTTTTTCACCAATCTTGTGCATCCAATATGTGATTTTGTGTCATTCTGTGTCATTGGTTGAACATTTAGGTCATTTTCGTCCTCCCTAGCCTTATTCTAATCCAATTAGGGTTTTTAACCAATCTTGTGCATCCAATATGTGATTTTGTGTCATTTTGTGTCATAAGTTGAACATTTAGGTCATTTTCGTCCTCCCTAGGCTTCTTCTAATCGAGTTAGGGTTTTTAACCAATCTTGTGCATCCAATATGTGATTTTGTGTCATTGGTTGAACATTTAGGTCATTTTCGTCCTCCCTAGGCTTATTCTATTCCAATTAGGGCTTTTTACCAATCTTGTGCATCCAATATGTGATTTTGTGTCATTTTGTGTCATTGGTTGAACATTTAGGTCATTTTCGTCCTCCCTAGGCTTCTTCTAATCCAATTAGGGTTTTTAACCAATCTTGTGCATCCAATATGTGATTTTGTGTCATTGGTTGAACATTTAGGTCATTTTCGTCCTCCCTAGGCTTATTCTAATCCAATTAGGGTTTTTAACCAATCTTGTGCATCCAATATGTGATTTTGTGTCATTGGTTGAACATTTAGGTCATTTTCGTCCTCCATAGGCTTATTCTAATCCAATTAGGGTTTTTAACCCATCTAGTGCATCCAATATGTGATTTTGTGTCATTAATTGAACATTTACGTCATTTTCGTCCTCCCTAGGCTTATTCTAATACAATTAGGGTTTTTGACCAATCTTGTGCATCCAATATGTGATTTTGTGTCATTGGTAAAACATTGAGGTCATTTTCGTCCTCCCTAGGCTTATTCTAATCCAATTAGGGTTTTTAACCACTAGTGCATCCAATATGTGATTTTGTGTCATTTTGTGTCATTGGTTGAACATTTAGGTCATTTTCGTCCTCCCTAGTCTTATTCTAAACCAATTAGGGTTTTTAACAAATCTTGTGCATCCAATATATGATTTTGTGTCATTGGTTGAACATTTAGGTCATTTTCGTCCTCCCTAGGCTTATTCTAATCCAATTAGGGTTTTTAACCAATCTTGTGCATCCAATATGTGATTTTGTGTCATTGGTTGAACATTGAGGTCATTTTCGTCCTCCCTAGGCTTATTCTAATCCAATTAGGGTTTTTAACCACTAGTGCATCCAATATGTGATTTTGTGTCATTTTGTGTCATTGGTTGAACATTTAGGTCATTTTCGTCCTCCCTAGGCTTATTCTAATCTAATTAGGGTTTTTAACCAATCTTGTGCATCCAATATGTGATTTTGTGTCATTGGTTGAACATTTAGGTCATTTTCATCCTCCCTAGGCTTATTCTAATCCAATTAGGGTTTTTAACCAATCTTGTGCATCCAATATGTGATTTTGTGTGATTTTGAGTCATTGGTTGAACATTTAGGTCACTTTCGTCCTCCCTAGGCTTATTCTAATCCAATTAGTGTTTTTAACCAATCTTGTGCATCCAATATGCGATTTTGTGTGATTTTGTGTCATTGGTTGAACATTTAGATCATTTTCGTCCTCCCTAGGCTTATTCTAATCCAATTAGGGTTTTTGACCAAACTTGTGCATCCAATATGTGATTTTGTGTCATTGGTTGAACATTTAGGTCATTTTCGTCGTTCCTAGGCTTATTCTAATCCAATTAGGGTTTTTAACCTATCTTGTGCATATAATAAGTGATTTTATTTCATTGGTAACCCAATTAGGTCATTTTTGTCCTCGCTAGGCTTATTCTAATCCAATTAGGGTTTTTAACCAAACTTGTGCATCCAATATGCGATTTTGTGTGATTTTGTGTCATTGGTTGAACATTTAGGTCATTTTCGTCGTCCCTAGGCTTATTCTAATCCAATTAGGGTTTTTAACCACTCTTGTGCATCCAATGTGTGATTTTGTGTCATTGGTTGAACATTTTGGTCATTTTCGTCCTCCCTAGGCTTATTCTAATCCAATTAGGGTTTTTAACCAATCTTGTGCATCCAATATGTGATTTTGTGTCATTGGTTGAACATTTAGGTCATTTTCGTCCTCCCTAGGCTTATTCTATTCCAATTAGGGCTTTTTACCAATCTTGTGCATCCAATATGTGATTTTGTGTCATTTTGTGTCATTGGTTGAACATTTAGGTCATTTTCGTCCTCCCTAGGCTTCTTCTAATCGAATTAGGGTTTTTAACCAGTCTTGTGCATCCAATATGTGATTTAGTGTTATTGGTTGAACATTTAGGTCATTTTCATCCTCCCTAGCCTTATTCTAATCCAATTAGGGTTTTTAACCAATCTTGTGCATCCAATATGTGATTTAGTGTCATTGGTTGAACATTTAAGTCATTTTCTTCCTCCCTAGGCTTATTCTAATCTAATTAGGGTTTTTAACCAATCTTGTGCATCCAATATGTGATTTTTTGTCATTTTGTGTCATTGGTTGAACATTTAGATCATTTTCGTCCTCCCTAGGCTTATTGTAATCCAATTAGGGTTTTTAACCAATCTTGTGCATCCAATATGTGATTTTTTATCATTTTGTGTCATTGGTTGAACATTTAGATCATTTTCGTCCTCCCTAGCCTTATTCTAATCCAATTAGGGTTTTTAACCAATCTTGTGCATCCAATATTTTATTTTGTGTCATTTTGTGTCATTGGTTGAACATTTAGGTCATTTTCGTCCTCCCTAGGCTTATTCTTAACCAATTAGGGTTTTTAACCGATCTTGTGCATCCAATATGTGATTTTGTGTCATTTTGTGTCATTGGTTCAACATTTAGGTCATTTTCGTCCTCCCTAGCCTTATTCTAATCCAATTAGGGCTTTTAACCAATCTTGTGCATCCAATATGTGATTTTGTGTCATTGGTTGAACATTTAGGTCATTTTCGTCCTCCCTAGGCTTATTCTATTCCAATTAGGGTGTTTAACCAATCTTGTGCATCCAATATGTGATTTTGTGTCATTGGTTGAACAGTTAGGTCATTTTCGTCCTCCCTAGGCTTATTCTAATCTAATTAGGGATTTTAACCAATCTTGTGCATCCAATATGTGATTTTGTGTCATTTTGTGTCATTGGTTGAACATTTAGGTCATTTTCGTCCTCCCTAGGCTTATTCTAATCCAATTAGGGTTTATAACCAATCTTGTGTATCTAATATGTCATTTTGTGTCATTTTGTGTCCATAGTTGAACATTTATGTCATTTTCGTCTTCCCTAGGCTTATTCTAATCCAGTTAGGGTTTTTAACCAATCTTGTGCATCAAATATGTGATTTTGTGTCATTTTGTGTCATTGGTTGAACACTTAGTTCATTTTCATCCTCCCTAGGCTTATTGTAAACCAATTAGGGTTTTTAACCAATCTTTTGTATCCAATATGTGATTTTGTGTCATTTTGTGTCATTGGTTGAACATTTAGATCATTTTCGTCCACCCTAGGCTTATTGAAATCCAATTAGGGTTTTTAACCAATCTTGTGCATCCAATATGCGATTTTGTGTCGTTTTGTGTCATTGGTTGAACATTTAGATCATTTTCGTCCTCCCTAGCCTTATTCTAATCCAATTAGGGTTTTTAACCAATCTTGTGCATCCAATATTTGATTTTGTGTCATTTTGTGTCATTGGTTGAACATTTAGGTCATTTTCGTCCTCCCTAGGCTTATTCTAAACCTATTAGGGTTTTTCACCAATCTTGTGCATCCAATATGTCATTTTGTGTCATTCTGTGTTATTGGTTGAACATTTAGTTCATTTTCGTCCTCCCTAGCCTTATTCTAATCCAATTAGGGTTTTTAACCAATCTTGTGCATCCAATATGTGATTTTGTGTCATTTTGTGTCATTGGTTGAACATTTAGGTCATTTTCGTCCTCCCTAGGCTTCTTCTGATCGAGTTAGGGTTTTTAACCAATCTTGTGCATCCAATATGTGATTTTGTGTCATTGGTTGAACATTTAGGTCATTTTCGTCCTCCCGAGGCTTATTCTATTCCAATTAGGGCTTTTTACCAATCTTGTGCATCCAATATGTGATTTTGTGTCATTTTGTGTCATTGGTTGAACATTTAGGCCATTTTCGTCCTCCCTAGGCTTCTTCTAATCGAATTAGGGTTTTTAACCAATCTTGTGCATCCAATATGTGATTTTGTGTTATTGGTTGAATATTTAGGTCATTTTTGTCCTCCCTAGGCTTATTCTAATCCAATTAGGGTTTTTAACCAATCTTGTGCATCCAATATGTGATTTTGTGTCATTTTGTGTCATTGGTTGAACATTTATATCATTTTCGTCCTCCCTAGGCTTATTGTAATCCAATTAGGGTTTTTAACCAATCTTGTGCATCCAATATGTGATTTTTTGTCATTTTGTGTCATTGGTTGAACATTTAGATCATTTTCGTCCTCCCTAGCCTTATTCTAATCCAATTAGGGTTTTTAACCAATCTTGTGCATCCAATATTTTATTTTGTGTCATTTTGTGTCATTGGTTGAACATTTAGGTCATTTTCGTCCTCCCTAGGCTTATTCTTAACCAATTAGGGTTTTTAACCGATCTTGTGCATCCAATATGTGATTTTGTGTCATTTTGTGCCATTGGTTGAACATTTAGGTCATTTTCGTCCTCCCTAGCCTTATTCTAATCCAATTAGGGCTTTTAACCAATCTTGTGCATCCAATATGTGATTTTGTGTCATTGGTTGAACATTTAGGTTATTTTCGTCCTCCCTAGGCTTATTCTATTCCAATTAGGGTGTTTAACCAATCTTGTGCCTCCAATATGTGATTTTGTGTCATTGGTTGAACATTTAGGTCATTTTCGTCCTCCCTAGGCTTATTCTAATCTAATTAGGGATTTTAACCAATCTTGTGCATCCAATATGTGATTTTGTGTCATTTTGTGTCATTGGTTGAACATTTAGGTCATTTTCGTCCTCCCTAGGCTTATTCTAATCCAATTAGGGTTTATAACCAATCTTGTGTATCTAATATGTCATTTTGTGTCATTTTGTGTCCATAGTTGAACATTTATGTCATTTTCGTCTTCCCTAGGCTTATTCTAATCCAGTTAGGGTTTTTAACCAATCTTGTGCATCAAATATGTGATTTTGTGTCATTTTGTGTCATTGGTTGAACACTTAGTTCATTTTCATCCTCCCTAGGCTTATTGTAAACCAATTAGGGTTTTTAACCAATCTTTTGTATCCAATATGTGATTTTGTGTCATTTTGTGTCATTGGTTGAACATTTAGATCATTTTCGTCCACCCTAGGCTTATTGAAATCCAATTAGGGTTTTTAACCAATCTTGTGCATCCAATATGCGATTTTGTGTCGTTTTGTGTCATTGGTTGAACATTTAGATCATTTTCGTCCTCCCTAGCCTTATTCTAATCCAATTAGGGTTTTTAACCAATCTTGTGCATCCAATATTTGATTTTGTGTCATTTTGTGTCATTGGTTGAACATTTAGGTCATTTTCGTCCTCCCTAGGCTTATTCTAAACCTATTAGGGTTTTTCACCAATCTTGTGCATCCAATATGTCATTTTGTGTCATTCTGTGTTATTGGTTGAACATTTAGTTCATTTTCGTCCTCCCTAGCCTTATTCTAATCCAATTAGGGTTTTTAACCAATCTTGTGCATCCAATATGTGATTTTGTGTCATTTTGTGTCATTGGTTGAACATTTAGGTCATTTTCGTCCTCCCTAGGCTTCTTCTGATCGAGTTAGGGTTTTTAACCAATCTTGTGCATCCAATATGTGATTTTGTGTCATTGGTTGAACATTTAGGTCATTTTCGTCCTCCCGAGGCTTATTCTATTCCAATTAGGGCTTTTTACCAATCTTGTGCATCCAATATGTGATTTTGTGTCATTTTGTGTCATTGGTTGAACATTTAGGCCATTTTCGTCCTCCCTAGGCTTCTTCTAATCGAATTAGGGTTTTTAACCAATCTTGTGCATCCAATATGTGATTTTGTGTTATTGGTTGAACATTTAGGTCATTTTTGTCCTCCCTAGGCTTATTCTAATCCAATTAGGGTTTTTAACCAATCTTGTGCATCCAATATGTGATTTTGTGTCATTTTGTGTCATTGGTTGAACATTTATATCATTTTCGTCCTCCCTAGGCTTATTGTAATCCAATTAGGGTTTTTAACCAATCTTGTGCATCCAATATGTGATTTTGTGTCATTGGTTGAACATTTAGTTCATTTTCGTCCTCCCTAGGCTTATTCTATTCCAATTAGGGCTTTTTACCAATCTTGTGCATCGAATATGTGATTTTGTGTCATTTTGTGTCATTGGTTGAACATTTAGGTCATTTTCGTCCTCCCTAGGCTTCTTCTAATCGAATTAGGGTTTTTAACCAATCTTGTGCATCCAATATGTGATTTTGTGTTATTGGTTGAACATTTAGGTCATTTTCGTCCTCCCTAGGCTTATTCTAATCCAATTAGGGTTTTTAACCAATCTTGTGCATCCAATATGTGATTTTGTGTCATTGGTTGAACATTTAGGTCATTTTTGTCCTCGCTAGGCTTATTCTAATCCAATTAGGGTTTTTAACCAATCTTGTGCATCCAATATGTGATTTTGTGTCATTGGTTGAACATTTAGGTCATTTTCGTCCTCCCTAGGCTTATTCTAATCCAATTAGGGTTTTTAACCAAAATTGTGCATCCAATATGTGAGTTTGTGTCATTGGTTGAACATTTAGGTCATTTTCGTCCTCCCTAGGCTTATTCTAATCCAATTAGGGTTTTTAACCAATCTTGTGCATCCAATATGTGATTTTGTGTCATTTTGTGTCATTGGTTGAACATTTAGCTCATTTTCGTCCTCCCTAGGCTTCTAATCGAATTAGGGTTTTTAACCAATCTTGTGCATCCAATATGTGATTTTGTTTCATTTTGTGTCATTGGTTGAACATTTAGATCATTTTCGTCCTCCCTAGCCTTATTCTAATCCAATTAGGGTTTTTAACCAATCTTGTGCATCCAATATGTGATTTTGTGTCATTTTGTGTCATTGGTTGAACATTTAGATCATTTTCGTCCTCCCTAGGCTTATTGAAATCCAATTAGGGTTTTTAACCAATCTTGTGCATCCAATATGCGATTTTGTGTCATTTTGTGTCATTGGTTGAACATTTAGGTCATTTTCGTCCTCCCTAGGCTTATTCTAAACCTATTAGGGTTTTTAACCAATCTTGTGCATCCAATATGTGATTTTGTGTCATTTTGTGTCATTGGTTGAACATTTAGGTCATTTTCGTCCTCCCTAGCCTTATTCTAATCCAATTAGGGTTTTTAACCAATCTTGTGCATCCAATATGTGATTTTGTGTCATTGATTGAACATTTAGATCATTTTCGTCCTCCCTAGCCTTATTCTAATCCAATTAGGGTTTTTAACTAATATTGTGCATCCAATATTTGATTTTGTGTCATTTTGTGTCATTGGTTGAACATTTAGGTCATTTTCGTCCTCCCTAGCCTTATTCTAAACCTATTAGGGTTTTTAACCAATCTTGTGCATCCAATATCTAATTTTGTGTCATTTTGTGTCATTGGTTGAACATTTAGGTCATTTTCGTCCTCCCTAGCCTTATTCTAATCCAATTAGGGTTTTTAACCAATCTTGTGCATCCAATATGTGATTTTGTGTCATTGGTTGAACATTTAGATCATTTTCGTCCTCCCTAGCCTTATTCTAATCCAATTAGGGTTTTTAACTAATATTGTGCATCCAATATTTGATTTTGTGTCATTTTGTGTCATTGGTTGAACATTTAGGTCATTTTCGTCCTCCCTAGGCTTATTCTAAACCAATTAGGGTTTTTAACCGATCTTGTGCATCCAATATGTGATTTTGTGTCATTTTGTGTCATTGGTTGAACATTTAGGTCATTTTCGTCCTCCCTAGCCTTATTCTAATCCAATTAGGGCTTTTAACTAATATTGTGCATCCAGTATGTGATTTTGTGTCATTTTGTGTCATTGGTTGAACATTTAGATCATTTTCGTCCTCCCTAGGCTTATTGTAATCCAATTAGGGTTTTTAACCAATCTTGTGCATCCAGTATGTGATTTTGTGTCATTTTGTGTCATTGGTTGAACATTTAGATCATTTTCGTCCTCCCTAGGCTTATTGTAATCCAATTAGGGTTTTTAACCAATCTTGTGCATCCAATATGTGATTTTGTGTCGTTTTGTGTCATTGGTTGAACATTTAGATCATTTTCGTCCTCCCTAGCCTTATTCTAATCCAATTAGGGTTTTTAACCAATCTTGTGCATCCAATATTTGATTTTGTGTCATTTTGTGTCATTGGTTGAACATTTAGGTCATTTTCATCCTCCCTAGGCTTATTCTATTCCAATTAGGGTGTTTAACCAATCTTGTGCATCCAATATGTGATTTTGTGTCATTGGTTGAACATTTAGGTCATTTTCGTCCTCCCTAGGCTTATTCTAATCTAATTAGGGTTTTTAACCAATCTTGTGCATCCAATATGTGATTTTGTGTCATTTTGTGTCATTGGTTGAACATTTAGATCATTTTCGTCCACCCTAGGCTTATTGAAATCCAATTAGGGTTTTTAACCAATCTTGTGCATCCAATATGCGATTTTGTGTCGTTTTGTGTCATTGGTTGAACATTTAGATCATTTTCGTCCTCCCTAGCCTTATTCTAATCCAATTAGGGTTTTTAACCAATCTTGTGCATCCAATATTTGATTTTGTGTCATTTTGTGTCATTGGTTGAACATTTAGGTCATTTTCGTCCTCCCTAGGCTTATTCTAAACCTATTAGGGTTTTTCACCAATCTTGTGCATCCAATATGTGATTTTGTGTCATTCTGTGTCATTGGTTGAACATTTAGGTCATTTTCGTCCTCCCTAGCCTTATTCTAATCCAATTAGGGTTTTTAACCAATCTTGTGCATCCAATATGTGATTTTGTGTCATTTTGTGTCATTGGTTGAACATTTAGGTCATTTTCGTCCTCCCTAGGCTTCTTCTAATCGAGTTAGGGTTTTTAACCAATCTTGTGCATCCAATATGTGATTTTGTGTCATTTTGTGTCATTGGTTGAACATTTAGGTCATTTTCGTCCTCCCTAGCCTTATTCTAATCCAATTAGGGCTTTTAACCAATCTTGTGCATCCAATATGTGATTTTGTGTCATTGGTTGAACATTTAGGTCATTTTCGTCCTCCCTAGGCTTATTCTATTCCAATTAGGGTGTTTAACCAATCTTGTGCATCCAATATGTGATTTTGTGTCATTGGTTGAACATTTAGGTCATTTTCGTCCTCCCTAGGCTTATTCTAATCTAATTAGGGATTTTAACCAATCTTGTGCATCCAATATGTGATTTTGTGTCATTTTGTGTCATTGGTTGAACATTTAGGTCATTTTCGTCCTCCCTAGGCTTATTCTAATCCAATTAGGGTTTATAACCAATCTTGTGTATCTAATATGTCATTTTGTGTCATTTTGTGTCCATAGTTGAACATTTATGTCATTTTCGTCTTCCCTAGGCTTATTCTAATCCAGTTAGGGTTTTTAACCAATCTTGTTCATCAAATATGTGATTTTGTGTCATTTTGTGTCATTGGTTGAACACTTAGTTCATTTTCATCCTCCCTAGGCTTATTGTAAACCAATTAGGGTTTTTAACCAATCTTGTGTATCCAATATGTGATTTTGTGTCATTTTGTGTCATTGGTTGAACATTTAGATCATTTTCGTCCACCCTAGGCTTATTGAAATCCAATTAGGGTTTTTAACCAATCTTGTGCATCCAATATGCGATTTTGTGTCGTTTTGTGTCATTGGTTGAACATTTAGATCATTTTCGTCCTCCCTAGCCTTATTCTAATCCAATTAGGGTTTTTAACCAATCTTGTGCATCCAATATTTGATTTTGTGTCATTTTGTGTCATTGGTTGAACATTTAGGTCATTTTCGTCCTCCCTAGGCTTATTCTAAACCTATTAGGGTTTTTCACCAATCTTGTGCATCCAATATGTGATTTTGTGTCATTCTGTGTTATTGGTTGAACATTTAGTTCATTTTCGTCCACCCTAGCCTTATTCTAATCCAATTAGGGTTTTTAACCAATCTTGTGCATCCAATATGTGATTTTGTGTCATTGGTTGAACATTTAGGTCATTTTCGTCCTCCCGAGGCTTATTCTATTCCAATTAGGGCTTTTTACCAATCTTGTGCATCCAATATGTGATTTTGTGTCATTTTGTGTCATTGGTTGAACATTTAGGCCATTTTCGTCCTCCCTAGGCTTCTTCTAATCGAATTAGGGTTTTTAACCAATCTTGTGCATCCAATATGTGATTTTGTGTTATTGGTTGAACATTTAGGTCATTTTTGTCCTCCCTAGGCTTATTCTAATCCAATTAGGGTTTTTAACCAATCTTGTGCATCCAATATGTGATTTTGTGTCATTTTGTGTCATTGGTTGAACATTTATATCATTTTCGTCCTCCCTAGGCTTATTGTAATCCAATTAGGGTTTTTAACCAATCTTGTGCATCCAATATGTGATTTTTTGTCATTTTGTGTCATTGGTTGAACATTTAGATCATTTTCGTCCTCCCTAGCCTTATTCTAATCCAATTAGGGTTTTTAACCAATCTTGTGCATCCAATATTTGATTTTGTGTCATTTTGTGTCATTGGTTGAACATTTAGGTCATTTTCATCCTCCCTAGGCTTATTCTATTCCAATTAGGGTGTTTAACCAATCTTGTGCATCCAATATGTGATTTTGTGTCATTGGTTGAACATTTAGATCATTTTCGTCCTCCCTAGCCTTATTCTAATCCAATTAGGGTTTTTAACCAATCTTGTGCATCCAATATTTGATTTTGTGTCATTTTGTGTCATTGGTTGAACATTTAGGTCATTTTCGTCCTCCCTAGGCTTATTCTAAACCTATTAGGGTTTTTCACCAATCTTGTGCATCCAATATGCGATTTTGTGTCGTTTTGTGTCATTGGTTGAACATTTAGATCATTTTCGTCCTCCCTAGCCTTATTCTAATCCAATTAGGGTTTTTAACCAATCTTGTGCATCCAATATTTGATTTTGTGTCATTTTGTGTCATTGGTTGAACATTTAGGTCATTTTCGTCCTCCCTAGGCTTATTCTAAACCTATTAGGGTTTTTCACCAATCTTGTGCATCCAATATGTCATTTTGTGTCATTCTGTGTTATTGGTTGAACATTTAGTTCATTTTCGTCCTCCCTAGCCTTATTCTAATCCAATTAGGGTTTTTAACCAATCTTGTGCATCCAATATGTGATTTTGTGTCATTTTGTGTCATTGGTTGAACATTTAGGTCATTTTCGTCCTCCCTAGGCTTCTTCTAATCGAATTAGGGTTTTTAACCAATCTTGTGCATCCAATATGTGATTTTGTGTTATTGGTTGAACATTTAGGTCATTTTCGTCCTCCCAAGGCTTATTCTAATCCAATTAGGGTTTTTAACTAATCTTGTGCATCCAATATGTGATTTTCTGTCCTTTTGTGTCATTGGTTGAACATTTAGGTCATTTTCGTCCTCCCTAGGCTTATTGTAATCCAATTAGGGTTTTTAACCAATCTTGTGCATCCAATATGTGGTTTTGTGTCATTTTGTGTCATTGGTTGAACATTTAGATCATTTTCGTCCTCCCTAGCCTTATTCTAATCCAATTAGGGTTTTTAACCAATATTGTGCATCCAATATTTGATTTTGTGTCATTGGTTGAACATTTAGGTCATTTTCGTCCTCCCTAGGCTTATTCTATTCCAATTAGGGCTTTTTACCAATCTTGTGCATCCAATATGTGATTTTGTGTCATTTTGTGTCATTGGTTGAACATTTAGGTCATTTTCGTCCTCCCTAGGCTTCTTCTAATCGAATTAGGGTTTTTAACCAATCTTGTGCATCCAATATGTGATTTTGTGTCATTTTGTGTCATTGGTTGAACATTTAGATCATTTTCGTCCTCCCTAGGCTTCTTTTAATCGAATTAGGGTTTTTAACCAATCTTGTGCATCCAATATGTGATTTTGTGTTATTGGTTGAACATTTAGGTCATTTTCGTCCTCCCTAGGCTTATTCTAATCCAATTAGGGTTTTTAACCAATCTTGTGCATCCAATATGTGATTTTGTGTCATTTTGTGTCATTGGTTGAACATTTAGATCATTTTCGTCCTCTCTAGCCTTATTCTAATCCAATTAGGGTTTTTAACCAATCTTGTGCATCCAATATTGTATTTTGTGTCATTTTGTGTTATTGGTTGAACATTTAGGTCATTTTCGTCCTCCCTAGGCTTATTCTAAACCTATTAGGGTTTTTAACCAATCTTGTGCATCCAATATGTGATTTTGTGTCATTTTGTGTCATTGGTTGAACATTTATATCATTTTCGTCCTCCCTAGGCTTATTGTAATCCAATTAGGGTTTTTAACCAATCTTGTGCATCCAATATGTGATTTTGTGTCATTGGTTGAACATTTAGTTCATTTTCGTCCTCCCTAGGCTTATTCTATTCCAATTAGGGCTTTTTACCAATCTTGTGCATCGAATATGTGATTTTGTGTCAATTTGTGTCATTGGTTGAACATTTAGGTCATTTTCGTCCTCCCTAGGCTTCTTCTAATCGAATTAGGGTTTTTAACCAATCTTGTGCATCCAATATGTGATTTTGTGTTATTGGTTGAACATTTAGGTCATTTTCGTCCTCCCTAGCCTTATTCTAATCCAATTAGGGTTTTTAACCAATCTTGTGCATCCAATATGTGATTTAGTGTCATTGGTTGAACATTTAAGTCATTTTCTTCCTCCCTAGGCTTATTCTAATCCAATTAGGGTTTATAACCAATCTTGTGCATCCAATATGTCATTTTGTGTCATTTTTTGTCCATGGTTGAACATTTAGGTCATTTTCGTCCTCCCTAGGCTTATTCTAATGCAATTAGGGTTTTTAACCAATCTTGTGCATCAAATATGTGATTTTGTGTCATTTTGTGTCATTGGTTGAACATTTAGATCATTTTCGTCCTCCCTAGCCTTATTCTAATCCAATTAGGGTTTTTAACCAATCTTGTGCATCCAATATTTGATTTTGTGTCATTTTGTGTCATTGGTTGAACATTTAGGTCATTTTCGTCCTCCCTAGGCTTATTCTAATCCTATTAGGGTTTTTAACCAATCTTGTGCATCCAATATGTGATTTTGTGTCATTTTGTGTCATTGGTTGAACATTTAGGTCATTTTTGTCCTCCCTAGGCTTATTCTAATCCAATTAGGGTTTTAACCAATCTTGTGCATCCAATATGTGATTTTGTGTCATTTTGTGTCATTGGTTGAACATTTAGGTCATTTTCGTCCTCCCTAGGGTTATTCTAATCCAATTAGGGTTTTTAACCAATCTTGTGCATCCAATATGTGATTTTGTGTCATTTTGTGTCATTGGTTGAACATTTAGGTCATTTTCGTCCTCCCTAGGCTTATTTTAATCCAATTAGGGTTTTTAACCAATCTTGTGCATACAATATGTGATTTTGTGTCATTGGTTGAACATTTAGGTCATTTTCATCCTCCCTAGGATTATTCTAATCCAACTAGGGTTTTTAACCAATCTTGTGAATCCAATATGTGATTTTGTGTCATTTTGTGTCATTGGTTGAACATTTAGGTCATTTTCGTCCTCCCTAGGCTTATTCTAATCCAATTAGGGTTTTTAACCAATCTTGTGCATCCAATATGTGATTTTGTGTCATTGGTTGAATATTTAGGTCATTTTCGTCCTCCCTATGCTTATTCTAATCCAATTTGGGATTTTAACCAATCTTGTGCATCCAATATGTGATTTTGTGTCATTGGTTGAATATTTAGGTAATTTTCGTCCTCCTTAGGCTTATTCGAATCCAATTAGGGTTTTTAACCAATCTTGTGTATCCAATATGTGATTTTGTGTTATTTTGTGTCATTGGTTGAACATTTGGGTCATTTTCGTCCTCCCTAGGCTTATTCTAATCCAATTTGGGTATTTAACCAATCTTCTGCATCCAATATGTGATTTTCTGTCATTGGTTGAACATTTAGGTCATTTTCGTCCTCCCTATGCTTATTCTAATCCAACTAGAGTTTTTAACCAATCTTGTGCATCCAATATGTGATTTTGTGTCATTGGTTGAACATTTAGGTCATTTTCGTCCTCCCTAGGCTTATTCCAATCCAATTAGGGTTTTTAACCAATCTTGTGCAACCAATACGTGATTTTGTGTCATTTTGTGTCATTGGTTGAACATTTAGGTCATTTTCGTCCTCCCTAGGCTTATTCTAATCCAATTTGGGTTTTTAACCAATCTTGTGAATCCAATATGTGATTTTGTGTCATTTTGTGTCATTGGTTGAACATTTAGGTCATTTTCGTCCTCCCTAGGCTTATTCTAATCCAATTAGGGTTTTTAACCAATCTTGTGCATCCAATATGTGATTTTGTGTCATTGGTTGAACATTTAGGTCATTTTCGTCCTCCCTAGGCTTATTCTATTCCAATTAGGGCTTTTTACCAATCTTGTGCATCCAATATGTGATTTTGTGTCATTTTGTGTCATTGGTTGAACATTTAGGTCATTTTCGTCCTCCCTAGGCTTCTTCTAATCGAATTAGGGTTTTTAACCAGTCTTGTGCATCCAATATGTGATTTAGTGTTATTGGTTGAACATTTAGGTCATTTTCATCCTCCCTAGCCTTATTCTAATCCAATTAGGGTTTTTAACCAATCTTGTGCATCCAATATGTGATTTAGTGTCATTGATTGAACATTTAGGTCATTTTCGTCCTCCCTAGGCTTATTCTATTCCAATTAGGGCTTTTTACCAATCTTGTGCATCCAATATGTGATTTTGTGTCATTTTGTGTCATTGGTTGAACATTTAGGTCATTTTCGTCCTCCCTAGGCTTCTTCTAATCGAATTAGGGTTTTTAACCAGTCTTGTGCATCCAATATGTGATTTTGTGTTATTGGTTGAACATTTAGGTCATTTTCATCCTCCCTAGCCTTATTCTAATCCAATTAGGGTTTTTAACCAATCTTGTTCATCCAATATGTGATTTAGTGTCATTGGTTGAACATTTAAGTCATTTTCTTCCTCCCTAGGCTTATTCTAATCCAATTAGAGTTTTTAACCATTCTTGTGCATCAAATATGTGATTTTGTGTCATTGGTTGAACATTTAGATCATTTTCGTCCTCCCTAGGCTTATTGTAATCCAATTAGGGTTTTTAACCAATCTTGTGCATCCAATATGTGATTTTGTGTCATTTTGTGTCATTGGTTGAACATTTAGATCATTTTCGTCCTCCTTAGCCTTATTCTCATCCAATTAGGGTTTTTAACCAATCTTGTGCATCCAATATTTTATTTTGTGTCATTTTGTGTCATTGGTTGAACATTTAGGTCATTTTCGTCCTCCCTAGGCTTATTCTTAACCAATTAGGGTTTTTAACCGATCTTGTGCATCCAATATGTGATTTTGTGTCATTTTGTGTCATTGGTTGAACATTTAGGTCATTTTCGTCCTCCCTAGCCTTATTCTAATCCAATTAGGGCTTTTAACTAATATTGTGCATCCAGTATGTGATTTTGTGTCATTTTGTGTCATTGGTTGAACATTTAGATCATTTTCGTCCTCCCTAGGCTTATTGTAATCCAATTAGGGTTTTTAACCAATCTTGTGCATCCAGTATGTGATTTTGTGTCATTTTGTGTCATTGGTTGAACATTTAGATCATTTTCGTCCTCCCTAGGCTTATTGTAATCCAATTAGGGTTTTTAACCAATCTTGTGCATCCAATATGTGATTTTGTGTCGTTTTGTGTCATTGTTGAACATTTAGATCATTTTCGTCCTCCATAGCCTTATTCTAATCCAATTAGGGTTTTTAACCAATCTTGTGCATCCAATATTTGATTTTGTGTCATTTTGTGTCATTGGTTGAACATTTTGGTCATTTTCGTCCTCCCTAGGCTTCTTCTAATCGAATATTTTTTTACCAATCTTGTGCATCCAATATGTGATTTTGTGTTATTGGTTGAACATTTAGGTCATTTTCATCCTCCCTAGCCTTATTCTAATCCAATTAGGGTTTTTAACCAATCTTGTGCATCCAATATGTGATTTAGTGTCATTGGTTGAACATTTAAGTCATTTTCGTCCTCCCTAGGCTTATTCTAATGCAATTAGGGTTTTTAACCAATCTTGTGCATCAAATATGTGATTTTGTGTCATTTTGTGTCATTGGTTGAACATTTAGATCATTTTCATCCTCCCTAGGCTTATTGTAATCCAATTAGTGTTTTTAACCAATCTTGTGCATCCAATATGTGATTTTGTGTCATTTTGTGTCATTGGTTGAACATTTAG
>JBBPBQ010000008.1:6308109-6322693 GCA_037974755.1 Cicer yamashitae | reverse complement strand
ATTTTGTGTCATTTTGTGTCATTGGTTGAACATATAGGTCATTTTCGTCCTCCCTAGGCTTATTCGAATCCAATTAGGGTTTTTAACCAATCTTGTGCATCCAATATGTGATTTTGTGTCATTTTGTGTCATTGGTTGAACATTTAGGTCATTTTCATCCTCTCTAAGCTTATTCTAATCCAATTAGGGTTTGTAACATATCTTGTGCATCCAATATGTGATTTTGTGTCATTTTATGTCATCGATTGAAGGTTTAGGACATTTTCGTCCTCCCTAGGCTTATTCTAATCCAATTAGGGTTTTTAACCAATCTGGTGCATCCAATATGTGATTCTGTGTCATTGGTTGAACATTTAGGTCATTTTCGTCCTCCCTAGGCTTATTCTAATCCAATTAGGGTTTTTAAGCAATCTTGTGCATCCATTATGTGATTTTGTGTCATTTTGTGTCATTGGTTGAACATATAGGTCATTTTCGTCCTCCCTAGGCTTATTCGAATCCAATTAGGGTTTTTAACCAATCTTGTGCATCCAATATGTGATTTTGTGTCATTTTGTGTCATTGGTTGAACATTTAGGTCATTTTCGTCCTCCCTAAGCTTATTCTAATCCAATTAGGGTTTTTAACATGTCTTGTGCATCCAATATGTGATTTTGTGTCATTTTGTGTCATCGGTTGAACATTTAGGTCATTTTCGTCCTCCCTAGGCTTATTCTAATCCAATTAGGGTTTTTAACGAATCTTGTGCATCCAATATGTGATTTTGTGTCATTGGTTGAACATTTAGGTCATTTTCGTCCTCCCTAGGCTTATTCTAATCCAATTAGGGTTTTTAACCAATCTTGTGCATCCAATATGTGATTTTGTGTCATTGGTTGAACATTTAGGTCATTTTCGTCCTCCCTAGGCTTATTCTAATCCAATTAGGGATTTTAACCAATCTTGTGCATCCAATATGTGATTTTGTGTCATTGGTTTAACATTTAGGTCATTTTGGTCCTCCCTAGGCTTATTCTAATCCAATTAGGGTTTTTAACCAATCTTGTGCATCCAATATGTGATTTTGTGTCATTGGTTGAACATTTAGGTCATTTTCGTCCTCCCTAGGCTTATTCTAATCCAATTAGGGTTTTTAACCAATCTTGTGCATCCAATATGTGATTTTGTGTCATTGGTTGAACATTTAGGTCATTTTCGTCCTCCCTAGGCTTATTCTAATCCAATTAGGGTTTTTAACCAATCTTGTGCATCCAATATGTGATTTTGTGCATTTTGTGTCATTGGTTGAACAGTTAGGTCATTTTGGTCCTCCCTAGGCTTATTCTAATCCAATTAGGGTTTTTAACCAATCTTGTGCATCCAATATGTGATTTTGTGTCATTGGTTGAACATTTAGGTCATTTTCGTCCTCCCTAGGCTTATTGTAATCCAATTAGGGTTTTTAACCAATCTAATGCATCCAATATGTGATTTTGTGTCATTTTGTGTCATTGGTTGAACGTTTAGGTCATTTTCGTCCTCCCTAGGCTTATTCTAATCCAATTAGGGTTTTTAACTAATCTTGTGCATCCAATATGTGATTTTGAGTCATTTGTTGAACATTTAGGTCATTTTCGTCCTCCCTAGGCTTATTCTAATCCAATTAGGGTTTTTAACCAATCTTGTGCATCCAATATGTGATTTTGTGTCATTGGTTGAACATTTAGGTCATTTTCGTCCTCCCTAGGCTTATTTTAATCCGATTAGGGTTTTTAACCAATCTTGTGCAACCAATATGTGATTTTGTGTCATTGGTTGAACATTTAGGTCATTTTCGTCCTCCCTAGGCTTATTCTAATCCAATTAGGGTTTTTAACCAATCTTGTGCATCCAATATGTGATTTTGTATCATTGGTTGAATATTTAGGTCATGTTTGTCCTCCCTAGGCTTATTCTATTCCAATTAGGGTTTTTAACCAATCTTGTGCATCCAATACGTGATTTTGTGTCATTTTGTGTCATTTGTTGAACATTTAGGTCATTTTCCTCCTCCGTAGGCTTATTCTAATCCAATTAGGGTTTTTAACCAATCTTGTGCACCCAATATGTGATTTTCTGTCATTTTGTGTCATTGGTTGAACATTTAGGTCATTTTCGTCCTCCCTAGGCTTATTCTAATCCAATTAGGGTTTTTAACCAATCTTGTGCATCCAATATGTGATTTTGTGTCATTGGTTGAACATTTAGGTCATTTTCGTCCTCCCTAGGCTTATTGTAATCCAATTAGGGTTTTTAACCAATCTTGAGCATCCAATATGTGATTTTGTGTCATTTTGTGTCATTGGTTGAACATTTAGGTCATTTTCGTCCTCCCTAGGCTTATTCTAATCCAATTAGGGTTTTTAACCAATCTTGTGCATCCAATATGTGATTTTGTGTCATTGGTTGAACATTTAGGTCATATTTGTCCTCCCTAGGTTTATTCTAATCCAATTAGGGTTTTTAACCAATCTTGTGCATCCAATATGTGATTTTGTGTGATTTTGTGTCATTGGTTGAACATTTAGGTCATTTTCGTCCTCCCTAGGCTTATTCTAATCCAATTAGGGTTTTTAACCAATCTTGTGCATCCAATATGTGATTTTGTGTCATTGGTTGAACATTTAGGTCATTTTCGTCCTCCTTATGCTTATTCTAATCCAATTAGGGTTTTTAACCAATCTTGTGCATCCAATATGTGATTTTGTATCATTTTGTGTCATTGGGTGAATATTTAGGTCATTTTCGTCCTCCCTATGCTTATTCTAATCCAATTAGGGTTTTAACCAATCTTATGCATCCAATATTTGATTTTGTGTCATTGGTTGAATATTTAGGTCATTTTCGTCCTCCCTAGGCTTATTCTAATCCAATTAGGGTTTTTAACCAATCTTGTGCATCCAATATGTGATTTTGTGTCATTGGTTGAACATTTAGGTCATTTTCGTCCTCCCTAGGCTTATTCTAATCCAATTAGGGTTTTTAACCTATCTTGGGCATGCAATATGTGATTTTGTGTCATTTTGTGTCATTGGTTGAACATTTAGGTCATTTTCGTCCTCCCTAGGCTTATTCTAATCCAATTAGGGTTTTTAACCAATCTTGTGCATCCAATATGTGATTTTGTGTCATTTTCTGTCATCGGTTGAACATTTAGGTCATTTTCGTCCTCCCTAGGCTTATTCTAATCCAATTAGGGTTTTTAACCAATCTTGTGCATCCAATATGTGATTTTGTGTCATTGGTTGAACATTTAGGTAATTTTCCTCCTCCCTAGGCTTATTCTAATCCAATTAGGGTTTTTAACCAATCTTGTGTATCCAATATGTCATTTTGTGTCATTGGTTGAACATTTAGGTCATTTTCGTCCTCCCTAAGCTTATTCTAATCCTATTAGGGTTTTTAACATATCTTGTGAATCCCATATGTGATTTTGTGTCATTTTGTGTCATTGGTTGAACATTTAGGTCATTTTCGTCCTCCCTAGGCTTATTCTAATCCAATTAGTGTTTTTAACCAATCTTGTGCATCCAATATGTGGTTTTGTGTCATTTTGTGTCATTGGTTGAACATTTAGGTCATTTTCGTCCTCCCTAGGCTTATTCTAATCCAATTAGGGTTTTTAACCAATCTTGTGCATCCAATATGTGATTTTTTGTCATTTTGTGTCCATGGTTGAAGATTTAGTTTATTTTCGTCCTCCCTAGTCTTATTCTAATCCAATTAGGGTTTTTAACCAATCTTGTGCATCCAATATGTGATTTTGTGTCATTTGGTGTCATTGGTTGAACATATAGGTCATTTTCGTCCTCCCTAGGCTTATTCGAATCCAATTAGGGTTTTTAACCAATCTTGTGCATCCAATATGTGATTTTGTGTCATTTTGTGTCATTGGTTGAACATTTAGGTCATTTTCGTCCTCCCTAGGCTTATTCTAATCCAATTAGGGTTTTTAACCAATCTTGTGCATCCAATATGTGGTTTTGTGTCATTTTGTGTCATTGGTTGAACATATAGGTCATTTTCGTCCTCCCTAGGCTTATTCGAATCCAATTAGGGTTTTTAACCAATCTTGTGCATCCAATATGTGATTTTGTGTCATTTTGTGTCATTGGTTGAACATTTAGGTCATTTTCGTCCTCCCTAGGCTTATTCTAATCCAATTAGGGTTTTTAACCAATCTTGTGCATCCAATATGAGATTATGTGTCATTGGTTGAACATTTAGGTCATTTTCGTCCTCCCTAGGCTTATTCTAATCCAATTAGGGTTTCTAACCAATCTTGTGCATCCAATATGTGATTTTGTGTCATTCGTTGAACATTTAGGTCATTTTCATCCTCCCTAGGCTTATTCTAATCCAATTAGGGTTTTTAACCAATCTTGTGCATCCAATATGTGATTTTGTGTCATTGGTTGAACATTTAGGTCATTTTCGTCCTCCCTAGGCTTATTCTAATCCAATTAGGGTTTTTAACCAATCTTGTGCATCCAATATGTGATTTTGTGTCATTGGTTGAACATTTAGGTCATTTTCGTCCTCCCTAGGCTTATTCTAATCCAATTAGGGTTTTTAACAAAACTTGTGCATCCAATATGTGATTTTGTGTCATTGGTTGAACATTTAGGTCATTTTCGTCCTCCCTAGGCTTATTCTAATCCAATTAGGGTTTTTAACCAATCTTGTGCATCCAATATGTGATTTTGTGTCATTGGTTGAACATTTAGGTCATTTTCATCCTCCTTAGGCTTATTCTAATCCAATTAGAGTTTTTAACCAATCTTGTGCATCCAATATGTGATTTTGTGTCATTGGTTGAACATTTAGGTCATTTTCGTCCTCCCTAGGCTTACTCTAATCTAATTAGGGTTTTTAAACAATCTTGTGCATCCAATATGTGATTTTGTGTCATTTTGGGTCATTGGTTGAACATTTAGGTCATTTTCGTCCTCCCTAGGCTTATTCTAATCCAATTAGGGTTTTTAACCAATCTTGTGCATCCAATATGTGATTTTGTGTCATTTGTTGTCATTGGTTGAACATTTAGGTCATTTTCGTCCTCCCTAGGCTTATTCTAATTCAATTAGGGTTTTTAACCAATCTTGTGCATCCAATATGTGATTTTGTGTCATTGGTTGAACATTTAGGTCATTTTCGTCCTCCTTAGGCTTATTCTCATCCAATTAGGGTTTTTAACCAATCTTGTGCATCCAATATGTGATTTTGTGTCATTAGTTGAACATTTAGGTCATTTTCGTCCTCCCTAGGCTTATTCTAATCCGATTAGGGTTTTTAACCAATCTTGTGCATCCAATATGTGATTTTGTGTCATTTTGTGTCATTGGTTGAACATTTAGGTCATTTTCGTCCTCCCTAGGCTTATTTTAATCCAATTAGGGTTTTTAACCAATTTTGTGCATCCAATATGTGATTTTGTGTCATTGGTTGAACATTTAGGTCATTTTCGTCCTCCCTAGGCTTATTCTAATCCAATTAGGGTTTTTAACCAATCTTGTGCATCCAATATGTGATTTTGTGTCATTGGTTGAACATTTAGGTCATTTTCGTCCTCCCTAGGCTTATTCTAATCCAATTAGGGTTTTAAACCAATCTTGTGTATCCAATATGTGATTTTGTGTCATTGGTTGAACATTTAGGTCTCTTTCGTCCTCCCTAGGCTTATTCTAATACAATTAATGTTTTTAATTAATCTTGTGCATCCAATATGTGATTTTGTATCATTAGTTGAACACTTAGGTCGTTTTCGTCCTCCCTAGGCTTATTCTGATCCAATTAGGGTTTTTAACCAATCTAGTGCATCCAATATGTGATTTTGTGTCATTTTGTGTCATTGGTTGAACATTTAGGTCATTTTCGTCCTCCCTAGGCTTATTCTAATCCAATTAGGGTTTTTAACCAATCTTGTGCATCCAATATGTGATTTTGTGTCATTGGTTGAACATTTAGGTCATTTTCGTCCTCCCTAGGCTTATTCTAATCCAATTAGGGTTTTTAAGCAATCTTGTGCATCCAATATGTGATTTTGTATCATTTTGTGTCATTGGTTGAACATTTAGGTCATTTTCGTCCTCCCTAGGCTTATTCTATTCCAATTCGGGTTTTTAACCAATCTTGTGCATCCAATATGTGATTTTGTGTCATTTTGTGTCATTGGTTGAACATTTAGGTCATTTTCGTCCTCCCTAAGCTTATTCTAATCCAATTAGGGTTTTTAACATATCTTGTGCATCCAATATGTGATTTTGTGTCATTTTGTGTCATTGGTTGAACATTTAGGTCATTTTCGTCCTCCCTAGGCTTATTCTAATCCAATTAGGGTTTTTAACCAATCTTGTGCATCCAGTATGTGATTTTGTGTCATTTTGTGTCATTGGTTGAACATTTAGGTCATTTTTGTCCTCCCTGGGCTTATTCTAATCCAATTAGGGTTTTTAACCAATCTTATGCATCCAATATGTGATTTTGTGTCATTGGTTGAACATTTAGGTCATTTTCGTCCTCCCTAGGCTTATTCTAATCCAATTAGGGTTTTTAACCAATCTTGTGCATCCAATATGTGATTTTGTGTCATTGGTTGAACATTTAGGTCATTTTCGTCCTCCCTAGGCATATTCTAATCCAATTAGGGTTTTTAAGCAATCTTGTGCATCCAATATGTGATTTTGTGTCATTTTGTGTCATTTGTTCAACATTTAGGTCATTTTCGTCCTCCCTAGGCTTATTCTAATCCAATTAGGGTTTTTAACCAATCTTGTGCATCCAATATGTGATTTTGTGTCATTTTGTGTCATTGGTTGAACATTTAGGTCATTTTCGTCCTCCCTAGGCTTATTCTAATCCAATTAGGGTTTTTAACCAATCTTGTGCATCCAATATGTGATTTTGTGTCATTGGTTGAACATTTAGGTCATTTTCGTCCTCCCTAGGCTTATTCTAATCCATTTAGGATTTTTAACCAATCTTGGGCATCCAATATGTGATTTTGTGTCATTTTGTGTCATTGGTTGAACATTTAGGTCATTTTCGTCCTCCCTATGCTTATTCTAATCCAATTAGGGTTTTTAACCAATCTTGTGCATCCAATATGTGATTTTGTGTCATTGGTTGAACATTTAGGTCATTTTTGTCCTCCCTAGGCTTATTCTAATCCAATTAGGGTTTTTAACCAATCTTGTGCAACCAATATGTGAGATTGTGTCATTGGTTGAACATTTAGGTCATTTTCGTCCTCCCTAGGCTTATTCTAATCCAATTAGGGTTTTTAACCAATCTTGTGCATCCAATATGTGATTTTGTGTCATTTTGTGTCATTGGTTGAACATTTAGGTCATTTTCGTCATCCCTAGCCTTATTCTAATCCAATTAAGGTTTTTTACCAATCTTGTGCATCCAATATGTGATTTTGTGTATTTGGTTGAACATTTAGGTCATTTTCATCATCCTTAGGCTTATTCTAATCCAATTAGGGTTTTTAACCAATCTTGTGCATCCAATATGTGATTTTGTGTCATTTCGTGTCATTGGTTGAACATTTAGGTCATTTATGTCCTCCCAATGCTTATTCTACTCCAATTAGGATTTTCAACCAATCTTGTGCATCCAATATGTGATTTTGTGTCATTTTGTGTCATTGGTTGAACATTTAGGTCATTTTCGTCCTCCCTAGGCTTATTCTAATCCAATTAGGGTTTTTAACCAATCTTGTGCATCCAATATGTGATTTTGTGTCCTTTTGTGTCATTGGTTGAACATTTAGATCATTTTCATGCTCCCTAGGCTTATTCTAATCCAATTAGGGTTTTTAACCAATCTTGTGCATCCAATATGTGATTTTGTGTCATTTTGTGTCATTGGTTGAACATTTAGGTCATTTTCGTCCTCCCTAGGCTTATTCTAATCCAATTAGGGTTTTTAACCAATCTTGTGCATCCAATATGTGATTTTGTGTCATTGGTTGAACATTTAGGTCATTTTCGTCCTCCATAGACTTATTGTAATCCAATTAGGCTTTTTAACCAATCTTGGTCATCCAATATGTGATTTTGTGTCATTTTGTGTCATTGGTTGAACATTTAGGTCATTTTCGTCCTCTCTAGGCTTATTCTAATCCAATTAGGGTTTTTAACCAATCTTGTGGAACCAATATGTGATTTTGTGTCATTGGTTGAACATTTAGGTCATTTTCGTCCTCCCTAGGCTTATTCTAATCCAATTAGGGTTTTTAACCAATCTTGTGCATCCAATATGTGATTTTGTGTCATTTTGTGTCATTGGTTGAACATTTAGGTCATTTTCGTCCTACCTAGGCTAATTCTAATCCAATTAGGGTTTTTAACCAATCTTGTGTATCCAATATGTGATTTTGTGTCACTTTGTGTCATTGGTTGAACATTTAGGTCATTTTCGTCCTCCCTAGGCTTATTCTAATCCAATTAGGGTTTTTAACCAATCTTGTGCATCCAATATGTGATTTTGTGTCATTGGTTGAACATTTAGGTCATTTTCGTCCTCCCTAGGCTTATTTTAATCCGATTAGGGTTTTTAACCAATCTTGTGCAACCAATATGTGATTTTGTGTCATTGGTTGAACATTTAGGTCATTTTCGTCCTCCCTAGGCTTATTCTAATCCAATTAGGGTTTTTAACCAATCTTGTGCATCCAATATGTGATTTTGTATCATTGGTTGAATATTTAGGTCATGTTTGTCCTCCCTAGGCTTATTCTATTCCAATTAGGGTTTTTAACCAATCTTGTGCATCCAATACGTGATTTTGTGTCATTTTGTGTCATTTGTTGAACATTTAGGTCATTTTCCTCCTCCGTAGGCTTATTCTAATCCAATTAGGGTTTTTAACCAATCTTGTGCACCCAATATGTGATTTTCTGTCATTTTGTGTCATTGGTTGAACATTTAGGTCATTTTCGTCCTCCCTAGGCTTATTCTAATCCAATTAGGGTTTTTAACCAATCTTGTGCATCCAATATGTGATTTTGTGTCATTGGTTGAACATTTAGGTCATTTTCGTCCTCCCTAGGCTTATTCTAATCCAATTAGGGTTTTTAACCAATATTGAGCATCCAATATGTGATTTTGTGTCATTTTGTGTCATTGGTTGAACATTTAGGTCATTTTCGTCCTCCCTAGGCTTATTCTAATCCAATTAGGGTTTTTAACCAATCTTGTGCATCCAATATGTGATTTTGTGTCATTGGTTGAACATTTAGGTCATTTTCGTCCTCCCTAGGCTTATTCTAATCCAATTAGGGTTTTTAACCAATCTTGTGCATCCAATATGTGATTTTGTGTCATTGGTTGAACATTTAGGTCATTTTCGTCCTCCCTAGGCTTATTCTAATCCAATTACGGTATTTAACCAATCTTGTGCATCCAATATGTGATTTTGTGTCATTTTGTGACATTGATTGAACATTTAGGTCATTTTCGTCCTCCCTAGGCTTATTCTAATCCAATTAGGGTTTTTAAGCAATCTTGTGCATCGAACATGTGATTTTGTGTCATTTTGTGTCATTGGTTGAACATTTAGGTCATTTTCGTCCTCCCTAGGCTTATTCTAATCCAATTAGGGTTTTTAACCAATCTTGTGCATCCAATATGTGATTTTGTGTCATTGGTTGAACATTTAGGTCATTTTCGTCTTCCCTAGGCTTATTCCAATCCAGTTAGGGTTTTTAACCAATCTTTTGCACCCAATATGTCATTTTGTGTCATTGGTTGAACATTTAGGTCATTTTCGTCCTCCATAGGCTTATTCTAATCCAATTAGGGTTTTTAGCCAATCTTGTGCATCCAATATGTGATTTTGTGTCATTTTGTGTCATTGGTTGAACATTTAGGTCATTTTCGTCCTCCCTAGGCTTATTCTAATCCAATTAGGGTTTTTAACCAATCTTGTGCATCCAATATGTGATTTTGTGTCATTTTGTGTCATTGGTTGAACATTTAGGTCATTTTCGTCCTCCCTAGGCATATTCTAATCCAATTACGATTTTTAACCAATCTTGTGCATCCAATATGTGATTTTGTGTCATTTTGTGTCATTGGTTGAACATTTAGGTCATTTTCGTCCTCCCTAGGCTTATTCTAATCCAATTAGGGTTTTTAACCAATCTTGTGCATCCAATATGTGATTTTGGGATTGGTTGAACATTTAGGTCATTTTGGTCCTCCCTAGGCTTATTCTAATCCAATTAGGGTTTTTAACCAATCTTGTGCATCCAATATGTGATTTTGTGCCATTTTGTGTCATTGTTTGAACATTTAGGTCATTTTCGTCCTCCCTAGGCTTATTCTAATCCAATTAGGGTTTTTAACCAATCTTGTGCATCCAATATGTGATTTTGTGATTGGTTGAACATTTAGGTCATTTTGGTCCTCCCTAGGCTTATTCTAATCCAATTAGGGTTTTTAACCAATCTTGTGCATCCAATATGTGATTTTGTGCCATTTTGTGTCATTGTTTGAACATTTAGGTAATTTTCGTCCTCCATAGGCTTATTCTAATCCAATTAGGGTTTTGAACCAATCTTGTGCATCCAATATGTGATTTTGTGTCGTTGGTTGAACATTTAGGTCATTTTCGTCCTCCCTATGCTTATTCTAATCCAATTAGGGTTTTTAACCAATCTTGTGCATCCAATATGTGATTTTGTGTCATTTTGTGTCATCGGTTGAACATTTAGGTCATTTTCGTCCTCCCTAGGCTTATTCTAATCCAATTAGGGTTTTTAACCAATCTTGTGCATCCAATATGTGATTTTGTGTCATTTTGTGTCATCAGTTGAACATTTAGGTCGTTTTCGTCCTCCCTAGGCTTATTCTAATCAAATTAGGGTTTTTAACCAATCTTGTGCATCCAATATGTGATTTTGTGTCATTTTGTGTCATTGGTTGAACATTTAGGTCATTTTCGTCCTCCCTAGGCTTATTCTAATCCAATTAGGGTTTTTAACCAATCTTGTGCATCCAATATGTGATTTTGTGTCATTTTGTGTCATTGGTTGAACATTTAGGTCATTTTCGTCCTCCGTAGGCTTATTCTTATCCAATTAGGGTTTTTAACCAATCTTGTGCATCCAATATGTGATTTTGTGTCATTTTGTGTCATTGGTTGAACATTTAGGTCATTTTCGTCCTCCCTAGGCTTATTCCAATCCAATTAGAGTTTTTAACCAATCCTGTGCATCCAATATGTGATTTTGTGTCATTTTGTGTCATTGGTTGAACATTTAGGTCATTTTCGTCCTCCCTAGGCTTATTCTAATCCAATTAGGGTTTTTAACCAATCTTGTGCATCCAATATGTGATTTTGTGTCATTTTGTGTCCATGGTTGAATATTTAGTTTATTTTCGTCCTCCCTAGGCTTAATCTAATCCAATTAGGGTTTTTAACCAATCTTGTACATCCAATATGTGATTTTGTGTCATTTTGTGTCATTGGTTGAACATTTAGGTCATTTTCGTCCTCCCTAGGCTTATTCTAATCCAATTAGGGTTTTTAACCAATCTTGTGCATCCAATATGTGATTTTGTGTCATTTTGTGTCATTGGTTGAACATTTAGGTCATTTTCGTTCTCCCTAGGCTTAGTTTAATCTAATTAGGGTTTTTAACCAATCTTGTGCATCCAATATGTGATTTTGTGTCATTTTGTGTCGTTGGTTGAACATTTAGGTCATTATCGTCCTCCCTAGGCTTATTCTAATCCAGTTAGGGTTTTTAACCAATCTTGTGCATCCAATATGTGATTTTGTGTCATTTTGTGTCGTTGGTTGAACATTTAGGTCATTATCGTCCTCCCTAGGCTTATTCTAATCCAGTTAGGGTTTTTATCCAATCTTGTGCATCCAATATGTGATTTTGTGTCATTGGTTGAACATTTAGGTCATTTTCGTCCCCCTTAGGCTTATTCTAACCCAATTAGGGTTTTTAACCAATCTTGTGCATCCAATATGTGATTTTGTGTCATTTTGTGTCATTGGTTGAACATTTAGGTCATTTTCGTCCTCCCTAGGCTTATTCTAATCCAATTAGGGTTTTTAACCAATCTTGTGCATCCAATATGTGATTGTGTCATTCGTTGAACATTTAGGTCATTTTCGTCCTCCCTAGGCTTATTATAATCCAATTAAGGTTTTTATCCAATCTTGTGCATCCAATATGTGATTTTGTGTCATTTTGTGTCATTGGTTGAACATTTAGGTCATTTTCGTCCTCCCTAGGCTTATTCTAATCCTATTAGGGTTTTTAACCAATCTTGTGCATCCAATATGTGATTTTGTGTCATTTTGTGTCATTGGTTGAACATTTAGGTCATTTTTGTCCTCCCTAGGCTTATTCTAATCCAATTAGGGTTTTTAACCAATCTTGTGCATCAAATATGTGATTTTGTGTCATTTTGTGTCATTGGTTGAACATTTAGGTCATTTTCGTCCTCCCTAGGCTTATTCTAATCATATTAGGGTTTTTAACCAATCTTGTGCATCCAATATGTGATTTTGTGTCATTTTTTGTCATTTGTTGAACATTTAGGTCATTTTCGTCCTCCCTAGGCTAATTCTAATCCAATTAGGGTTTTTAACCAATCTTGTGCATCCAATATGTGATTTTGTGTCATTTTGTGTCATTGGTTGAACATTTAGGTCATTTTCGTCCTCCCTAGGCTTATTCTAATCCAATTAGGGTTTTTAACCAATCTTGTGCATCCAATATGTGATTTTGTGTCATTGGTTGAACATTTAGGTCATTTTCTTTCCCCCTAGGCTTATTCTAATCCAATTAGGGTTTTTAACCAATCTTGTGCATCCAATATGTGATTTTGTGTCATTTGGTGTCATTGGTTGAACATTTAGGTCATTTTCGTCCTCCCTAGCCTTATTCTAATCCAATTAGGGTTTTTAACCAAACATGTGCATCCAATATGTGATTTTGTGTCATTTTGTGTCATTGGTTGAACATTTAGGTCATTTTCGTCCTCCCTAGGCTTATTCTAATCCAATTAGGGTTTTTAACCAATCTTGTGCATCCAATATGTGATTTTGTGTCATTTTGTGTCATTGGTTGAACATTTAGATCATTTTCGTTCTCCCTAGGCTTATTCTAATCCAATTAGGGTTTTTAACCAATCTTGTGCATCCAATATGTCATTTTGTGTCATTGGTTGAACATTTAGGTCATTTTCGTCCTCCCTAGGCTTATTCTAATCCAATTAGGGTTTTTAACCAATCTTGTGCTTCCAATATGTGATTTTGTGTCATTTTGTGTCATTGGTTGAACATTTAGGTCATTTTCGTCCTCCCTAGGCTTATTCTAATCCAATTAGGGTTTTTAACCAATCTTGTGCATCCAATATGTGATTTTCTGTCATGTTGTGTCCATGGTTGAATATTTAGTTTATTTTCGTCCTCCCTAGGCTTATTCTAATCCAATTAGTGTTTTTAACAAATCTTGTGCATCCAATATGTGATTTTGTGTCATTTTGTGTCATTGGTTGAATATTTAGATCATTTTCGTCCTCCCTAGGCTTATTCTAATCCAATTAGGGTTTTTAACCAATCTTGTGCATCCAATATGTGATTTTGTGTCATTTTGTGTCATCGGTTGAACATTTAGGTCATTTTCGTCCTCCCTAGGCTTATTCTAATCCAATTAGGGTTTTTAACCAATCTTGTGCATCCAATATGTGATTTTGTGTCATTGTTTGAACATTTTGGTCATTTTCGTCCTCCCTAGGCTTATTCTAGTCCAATTAGGGTTTTTAACCAATCTTGTGCAACCAATACGTGATTTTGTGTCATTGGTTGAACATTTAGGTCATTTTCGTCTTCCCTAGGCTTATTCTAATCAAATTAGGGTTTTTAACATATCTTCTGAATCCAATATGTGATTTTGTGTCATTTTGTGTCATTGGTTGAACATTTAGGTCATTTTCGTCCTCCCTAGGCTTATTCTAATCCAATTAGGGTTTTTAACCAATCTTGTGCATCCAATATGTGATTTTGTGTCATTTTCTGTCATCGGTTGAACATTTAGGTCATTTTCGTCCTCCCTAGGCTTATTCTAATCCAATTAGGGTTTTTAACCAATCTTGTGCATCCAATATGTGATTTTGTGTCATTGGTTGAACATTTAGGTAATTTTCCTCCTCCCTAGGCTTATTCTAATCCAATTAGGGTTTTTAACCAATCTTGTGTATCCAATATGTCATTTTGTGTCATTGGTTGAACATTTAGGTCATTTTCGTCCTCCCTAAGCTTATTCTAATCCTATTAGGGTTTTTAACATATCTTGTGAATCCCATATGTGATTTTGTGTCATTTTGTGTCATTGGTTGAACATTTAGGTCATTTTCGTCCTCCCTAGGCTTATTCTAATCCAATTAGTGTTTTTAACCAATCTTGTGCATCCAATATGTGGTTTTGTGTCATTTTGTGTCATTGGTTGAACATTTAGGTCATTTTCATCCTCCCTAGGCTTATTCTAATCCAATTAGGGTTTTTAACATATCTTGTGCATCCAATATGTGTT
>JBBPBQ010000008.1:6281876-6307849 GCA_037974755.1 Cicer yamashitae | reverse complement strand
TTAGTGTTTTTAACCAATCTTGTGCATCCAATATGTGGTTTTGTGTCATTTTGTGTCATTGGTTGAACATTTAGGTCATTTTCATCCTCCCTAGGCTTATTCTAATCCAATTAGGGTTTTTAACATATCTTGTGCATCCAATATGTGTTTTTGTGTCATTTTTGTCATTGGTTACCCATTTAGGTCATTTTCGTCCTCCCAAGGCTTATTCTAATCTAATTAGGGTTTTTAAGCAATCTTGTGCATCCAATATGTGATTTTGTGTCATTTTGTTTCATTGGTTGAACATTTAGGTCATTTTCGTCCTCCCTAAGCTTATTCTAATCCAATTAGGGTTTTTAACATATCTTGTGCATCCAATATGTGATTTTGTGTCATTTTGTGTCATTGGTTAAACATTTAGGTCATTTTCGTCCTCCCTAGGCTTATTCTAATCCAATTAGGGTTTTTAACCAATCTTGTGCATCCAATATGTGATTTTGTGTCATTGGTTGAACATTTAGGTCATTTTCGTTCTCCCTAGGCTTATTCTAATCTAATTAGGGTTTTTAACCAATCTTTTGCATCCAATATGTGATTTTGTGTCATTTTGTGTCATTGGTTGAACATTTAGGTCATTTTCGTCCTCCCTAGGCTTATTCTAATCCAATTAGGGTTTTTAACCAATCTTGTGCATCCAATATGTGATTTTGTGTCATTTTTTGTCATTGGCTGAACATTTAGGTCATTTTCGCCTTGCTAGGTTTATTCTAATCCAATTAGGGTTTTTAACCAATCTTGTGCATATAATATGTGATTTTGTGTCATTGGTTGAACATTTAGCTCATTTTCGCCTTGCTAGGCTTATTCTAATCCAATTAGGGTTTTTAACAAATCTTGTGCATCCAATATGTGATTTTGTGTCATTTTGTGTCATTGGTTGAACATTTAGGTCATTTTCGTCCTCCCTAGGTTCATTCTAATCCAATTGAGGTTTTTAACCAATCTTGTGCATCCAATATGTGATTTTGTGTCATTTTCTGTCCCTGGTTGAACATTTAGGTCATTTTCGTCCTCCCTAGGCTTATTCTAATCCAATTAAGGTTTTTAACCAATCTTGTGCATCCAATATGTGATTTTGTGTCATTTTGTGTCATTGGTTGAACATTTAGTTCATTTTCGTCCTCCCTAGGCTTATTCTAATCCAATTAGGGTTTTTAACCAATCTTGTGCATCCAATATGTGATTTTATGTCATTTTGTGTCATTGGTTGAACATTTAGGTCATTTTCGTCCTCCCTAGGCTTATTCTAATCCAATTAGGGTTTTTAACCAATCTTGTGCATCCAATATGTGATTTTGTGTCATCGGTTGGACATTTAGGTCATTTTCGTCCTCCCTAGGCTTATTCTAATCCAATTAGGGTTTTTAACCAATCTTGTGCATCCAATATGTGATTTTGTGTCATTGGTTGAACATTTAGGTAATTTTCCTCCTCCCTAGGCTTATTCTAATCCAATTAGGGTTTTTAACCAATCTTGTGTATCCAATATGTGATTTTGTGTCATTTTGTGTCATTGGTTGAACATTTAGGTCATTTTCGTCCTCCCTAAGCTTATTCTAATCCAATTAGGGTTTTTAACATATCTTGTGAATCCAATATGTGATTTTGTGTCATTTTGTGTCATTGGTTGAACATTTAGGTCATTTTCGTCCTCCCTAGGCTTATTCTAATCCAATTAGGGTTTTTAACCAATCTTGTGCATCCAATATGTGATTTTGTGTCATTGGTTGAACATTTAGGTCATTTTCGTCCTCCCTAGGCTTATTCTAATCCAATTAGGGTTTTTAACCAATATTGAGCATCCAATATGTGATTTTGTGTCATTTTGTGTCATTGGTTGAACATTTAGGTCATTTTCGTCCTCCCTAGGCTTATTCTAATCCAATTAGGGTTTTTAACCAATCTTGTGCATCCAATATGTGATTTTGTGTCATTGGTTGAACATTTAGGTCATTTTCGTCCTCCCTAGGCTTATTCTAATCCAATTAGGGTTTTTAACCAATCTTGTGCATCCAATATGTGATTTTGTGTCATTGGTTGAACATTTAGGTCATTTTCGTCCTCCCTAGGCTTATTCTAAACCAATTAGGGTTTTTAACCAATTTTTTGCATCCAATATGTGATTTTGTGTCATTTTGTGTCATTGGTTGAACATTTAGGTCATTTTCGTCCTCCCTAGGCTTATTCTAATCCAATTAGGGTTTTTAACCAATCTTGTGCATCCAATATGTGATTTTGTGTCATTGGTTGAACATTTAGGTCATTTTCGTCCTCCCTAGGCTTATTCTAATCCAATTAGGCTTTTTAACCAATCTTGTGCATCCAATATGTGATTTTGTGTCTTTTTGTGTCATTTTGTGTCTTTGGTTGAACATTTAAACCATTTTCGTCCTCCCTAGGCTTATTCTAATCCAATTAGGGTTTTTAACCAATCTTCTGCATCCAATATGTGACTTTGTGTCATTTTGTGTCATTGGTTGAACATTTAGGTCATTGTCGTCCTCCCTAGGCTTATTCTAATCCAATTAGGGTTTTTAACCAATCTTGTGAATCCAATATGTCATTTTGTGTCATTTAGGGTCATTGGTTGAACATTTAGGTCATTTTCGTCCTCCCTAGGCTTATTCTAATCCAATTAGGGTTTTTAACCAATCTTGTGCATCCAATATGTGATTTTGTGTCATTGGTTGAACATTTAGGTCATTTTCGTCTTCCCTAGGCTTATTCCAATCCAGTTAGGGTTTTTAACCAATCTTTTGCACCCAATATGTCATTTTGTGTCATTGGTTGAACATTTAGGTCATTTTCGTCCTCCATAGGCTTATTCTAATCCAATTAGGGTTTTTAGCCAATCTTGTGCATCCAATATGTGATTTTGTGTCATTTTGTGTCATTGGTTGAACATTTAGGTCATTTTCGTCCTCCCTAGGCTTATTCTAATCCAATTAGGGTTTTTAACCAATCTTGTGCATCCAATATGTGATTTTGTGTCATTTTGTGTCATTGGTTGAACATTTAGGTCATTTTTGTCCTCCATAGGCTTATTCTAATCCAATTAGGGTTTTTAACCAATCTTGTGCATATAATAAGTGATTTTGTGTCATTGGTAATCCAATTAGGTCATTTTCGTCCTCGCTAGGCTTATTCTTATCCAATTAGGATTTTTAACCAATCTTGTGCATCCAATATGTGATTTTGTGTCATTTTGTGTCATTGGTTGAACATTTAGGTCATTTTCGTCCTCCCTAGGCTTATTCTAATCCAATTAGGGTTTTTAACCAATCTTGTGCATCCAATATGTGATTTTGTGTCATTTTGTGTCATTGGTTGAACATTTAGGTCATTTTCGTCCTCCCTAGGCATATTCTAATCCAATTACGATTTTTAACCAATCTTGTGCATCCAATATGTGATTTTGTGTCATTTTGTGTCATTGGTTGAAAATTTAGGTCATTTTCGTCCTCCCTAGGCTTATTCTAATCCAATTAGGGTTTTTAACCAATCTTGTGCATCCTATATGTGATTTTGTGTCATTGGTTGAACATTTAGGTCATTTTCGTCCTCCCTAGGCTTATTCTAATCCAATTAGGGTTTTTAACCAATCTTGTGCATCCAATTTGTGATTTTGTGTCATTTTGTGTCATTGGTTAAACATTTAGGTCATTTTCGTCCTCCCTAGGCTTATTCTAATCCAATTAGGGTTTTTAACCAATCTTGTGCATCCAATATGTGATTTTGTGTCATTGGTTGAACATTTAGGTCATTTTCGTCCTCCCTAGGCTTATTCTAATCCAATTAGGGTTTTTAAGCAATCTTGTGCATCCAATATGTGATTTTGGGTCATTTTGTGTCATTAGTTGAACATTTAGGTCATTTTCGTCCTCCCTAGGCTTATTCTAATCCAATTAGGGTTTTTAACCAATCTTGTGCATCCAATATGTGATTTTGTGTCATTTTGTGTCCATGGTTGAATATTTAGTTTATTTTCGTCCTCCCTAGGCTTATTCTAATCCAATTAGGGTTTTTAACCAATCTTGTGCATCCAATATGTGATTTTGTGTCATTTTCTGTCATTGGTTGAACATTTAGGTCATTTTCGTCCTCCCTAGGCTTATTCTAATCCAATTAGGGTTTTTAACCAATCTTGTGCATCCAATATGTGATTTTGTGTCATTGGTTGAACATTTAGGTAATTTTCCTCCTCCCTAGGCTTATTCTAATCCAATTAGGGTTTTTAACCAATCTTGTGTATCCAATATGTCATTTTGTGTCATTGGTTGAACATTTAGGTCATTTTCGTCCTCCCTAAGCTTATTCTAATCCTATTAGGGTTTTTAACATATCTTGTGAATCCCATATGTGATTTTGTGTCATTTTGTGTCATTGGTTGAACATTTAGGTCATTTTCGTCCTCCCTAGGCTTATTCTAATCCAATTAGGGTTTTTAACCAATCTTGTGCATCCAATATGTGGTTTTGTGTCATTTTGTGTCATTGGTTGAACATTTAGGTCATTTTCATCCTCCCTAGGCTTATTCTAATACAATTAGGGTTTTTAACATATCTTGTGCATCCAATATGTGTTTTTGTGTCATTTTTGTCATTGGTTACCAATTTAGGTCATTTTCGTCCTCCCTAGGCTTATTCTAATCTAATTAGGGTTTTTAAGCAATCTTGTGCATCCAATATGTGATTTTGTGTCATTTTGTGTCATTGGTTGAACATTTAGATCATTTTCGTCCTCCCTAAGCTTATTCTAATCCAATTAGGGTTTTTAACATATCTTGTGCATCCAATATGTGATTTTGTGTCATTTTGTGTCATTGGTTAAACATTTAGGTCATTTTCGTCCTCCCTAGGCTTATTCTAATCCAATTAGGGTTTTTAACCAATCTTGTGCATCCAATATGTGATTTTGTGTCATTCGTTGAACATTTAGGTCATTTTCGTCCTCCCTAGGCTTATTCTAATCCAATTAGGGTTTTTAAGCAATCTTGTGCATCCAATATGTGATTTTGTGTCATTTTGTGTCATTGGTTGAACATTTAGGTCATTTTCGTCCTCCCTAGGCTTATTCTATTCCAATTAGGGTTTTTAATCAATCTTGTGCATCCAATATGTGATTTTGTATCATTTTGTGTCATTGGTTGAACATTTAGGTCATTTTCGTCCTCCCTAAGCTTATTCTAATCCAATTAGGGTTTTTAACATATCTTGTGCATCCAATATGTGATTTTGTGTCATTTTGTGTCATTGGTTGAACATTTAGGTCATTTTCGTCCTCCCTAGGCTTATTCTAATCCAATTAGGGTTTTTAAGCAATCTTGTGCATCCAATATGTGATTTTGTGTCATTTTGTGTCATCTCTAATCCAATTAGGTCATTTTCGTCCTCATTATGCTTATTCTAATCCAATTAGGGTTTTTAACCAATCTTGTGCATCCAATATGTGATTTTGTGTCATTTTGTGTCATTGGTTGAACATTTAGGTCATTTTCGTCCTCCCTAGGCTTATTCTAATCAAATTAGGGTTTTTAACCAATCTTGTGCATCCAATATGTGATTTTGTGTCATTTTCTGTCATTGGTTGAACTTTTAGGTCATTTTCGTCCTCCTAGGCTTATTCTAATCCAATTAGGGTTTTTAACCAATCTTGTGCATCCAATATGTTATTTTGTATCATTTTGTGTCATTGGTTGAACATTTAGGTCATTTTCGTCCTCCCTAGGCTTATTCTAATCCAATTAGGGTTTTTAACCAATCTTGTGCATCCAATATGTGATTTTGTGTCATTGGTTGAACATTTAGGTCATTTTCGTCCTCCCTAGGCTTATTATATTCCAATTAGGGTTTTTAACCAATCTTGTGCATCCAATATGTGATTTTGTGTCATTTTGTGTCATTGATTGAACATTCAGGTCATTTTCGTCCTCGCTAGGCTTATTCTAATCCAATTAGGGTTTTTAACCAATCTTGTGCATCCAATATGTTATTTTGTTTCATTGGTTGAACATTTAGGTCATTTTTGTCCTCCCTAGGATTATTCTAATCCAATTAGGGTTTTTAACCAATCTTGTGCATCAAATATGTGATTTTGTGTCATTTTGTGTCATTGGTTGAACATTTAGGTCATTTTCGTCCTCCCTAGGCTTATTCTAATCCTATTAGGGTTTTTAACCAATCTTGTGCATCCAATATGTGATTTTGTGTCATTTTGTGTCATCGGTTGAACATTTAGGTCATTTTCGTCCTCCCTAGGCTTATTCTAATCCAATTAGGGTTTTTAACCAATCTTGTGCATCCAATATTTGATTTTGTGTCATTGGTTGATCATTTAGGTCATTTTCGTCCTCCCTAGGCTTATTCTAATCCAATTAGGGTCTTAAACCAATCTTGTGCATCCAATATGTGATTTTGTGTCATTGGTTGAACATTTAGGTCATTTTCATCCTCCGTAGGCTTATTCTAATCCAATTACGGATTTTAAACAATCTTGTGCATCCAATATGTGATTTTGTGTCATTTTGTGTCATTGGTTGAACATTTAGGTGATTTTCGTCCTCCCTAGGCTTATTCTAATCCAATTAGGGTTTTTAACCAATCTTGTGCATCCAATATGTGATTTTGTGTCATTTTGTGTCATTGGTTGAATATTAAGTTCATTTTCGTCCTCGCTAGGCTTATTCTAATCCAATTAGGGTTTTTAACCAATCTTGTGCATATAATAAGTCATTTTGTGTCATTGGTAATCCAATTTGGTCATTTTCGTCCTCGCTAGGCTTATTCTAATCCAATTAGGGTTTTTAACCAATCTTGTGTATCCAATATGTGATTTTGTGTCATTTTGTGTCATTGGTTGAACATTTAGGTCATTTTCGTCCTCCCTAGGCTTATTCTAATCCAATTAGGGTTTTTAACCAATCTTGTGTATCCAATATGTGATTTTGTGTCATTTTGTGTCATTGGTTGAACATTTAGGTCATTTTCGTCCTCCCTAGGCTTATTCTATTCCAATTAGGGTTTTTAACCAATCTTGTGCATCCAATATGTGATTTTGTGTCATTTTGTGTCATTGGTTGAACATTTAGGTCATTTTCGTCCTCCCTAGGCTTATTCTATTCCAATTAGGGTTTTTAACCAATCTTGTGCATCCAATATGTGATTTTGTGTCATTTTGTGTCGTTGGTTGAACATTTAGGTCATTTTCGTCCTCCCTAGGCTTATTCTAATCCAATTAGGGTTTTTAACCAATCTTGTGCATCCAATATGTGATTTTGTGTCATTGGTTGAACATTTAGGTCATTTTCGTCCTCCCTAGGCTGATTCTAATCCAATTAAGGTTTTTAACCAATCTTGTGCATCCAATATGTAATTTTGTGTCATTTTGTGTCATTGGTTGAAGATTTAGGTCATTTTCGTCCTCCCTAGGCTTATTCTAATCCAATTAGCGTTTTTAACCAATCTTGTGCATCCAATATGTGATTTTGTGTCATTGGTTGAATATTTAGGTCATTTTTGTCCTCCCTAGGCTTATTCTAATCCAATTAGGGTTTTTAACCAATCTTGTGCATCCAATATGTGATTTTGTGTCATTTTGAGTCATTTGTTGAACATTTAGGTCATTTTCGTCCTCCGTAGGCTTATTCTAATCCAATTAGGGTTTTTAAGCAATCTTGTGCATCCAATATGTGATTTTCTGTCATTTTGTGACATTGGTTGAACATTTAGGTCATTTTCGTCCTCCCTAGGCTTATTCTAATCCAATTAGGGTTTTTAACCAATCTTGTGCATCCAATATGTGATTTTGTGTCATTGGTTGAACATTTAGGTCATTTTCGTCCTCCCTAGGCTTATTCTAATCCAATTAGGGTTTCTAAGCAATCTTGTGCATCCAATATGTGATTTTGTGTCATTTTGTGTCATTGGTTGAACATTTAGGTCATTTTCGTCCTCCCTAGGCTTATTCTATTCCAATTAGGGTTTTTAACCAATCTTGTGCATCCAATATGTGATTTTGTGTCATTTTGTGTCATTGGTTGAACATTTAGGTCATTTTCATCCTCCCTAAGCTTATTCTAATCCAATTAGGGTTTTTAACATATCTTGTGCATCCAATATGTGATTTTGTGTCATTTTGTGTCATTGGTTGAACATTTAGGTCATTTTCGTCCTCCCTAGGCTTATTCTAATCCAATTAGGGTTTTTAACCAATCTTGTGCATCCAATATGTGATTTTGTGTCATTGGTTGAACATTTAGATCATTTTCGTCCTCCCTAGGCTTATTCTAATCCAATTAGGGTTTTAACCAATCTTGTGCATCCAATATGTGATTTTGTGTCATTGGTTGAACATTTAGATCATTTTCGTCCTCCCTAGGCTTATTCTAATCCAATTAGGGTTTTTAACCAATCTTGTGCATCCAATATGTGATTTTGTGTCATTTGGTGTCATTGGTGAACATTTAGGTCATTTTCGTCCTCCCTAGGCTTATTCTAATCCAATTAGGGTTTTTAACCAATCTTGTGCATCCAACATGTGATTTTGTGTCATTGGTTGAACATTTAGGTAATTTTCGTCCTCCCTAGGCTTATTCTAATCCAATTAGGGTTTTTAACCAATCTTGTGCATTCAATATGTAATTTTGTGTCATTTTGTGTCAATGGTTCAACATTTAGGTCATTTTCGTCCTCCCTAGGCTTATTCTAATCCAATTAGGGTTTTTAACCAATCTTGTGCATCCAATATGTGATTTTGTGTCATTGGTTGAACATTTAGGTCATTTTCGTCCTCCCTAGGCTTATTCTAATCCAATTAGGGTTTTTAACCAATCTTGTGCATCCAATATGTGATTTTGTGTCATTTTGTGTCATTGGTTGAACATTTAGGTCATTTTCGTCCTCCCTTGGCTTATTCTTATCCAATTAAGGTTCTTAACCAATCTAGTGCATCCAATGTGTGATTTTGTGTCATTTTGGGTCATTGGTTGAACATTTAGGTCATTTTCGTCCTCCCTAGGCTTATTCTAATCCAATTAGGGTTTTTAACCAATCTTGTGCATCCAATATGTGATTTTGTGTCATTTTGTGTCATTGGTTGAACATTTAGGTCATTTTCGTCCTCCCTAGGCTTATTCTAATCCAATTAGGGTTTTTAACCAATCTTGTGCATCCAATATGTGATTGTGTGTCATTTTGTGTCATTGGTTGAACATTTAGGTCATTTTCGTCCTCCCTAGGCTTATTCTAATCCAATTAGGGTTTTTAACCAATCTTGTGCATCCAATATGTGATTTTGTGTCATTTTGTGTCATTGGTTGAACATTTAGGTCATTTTCGTCCTCCCTAGGCTTATTCTAATCCAATTAGGGTTTTTAACCAATCTTGTGCATCCAATATGTGATTTTCTGTCATGTTGTGTCCATGGTTGAATATTTAGTTTATTTTCGTCCTCCCTAGGCTTATTCTAATCCAATTAGTGTTTTTAACCAATCTTGTGCATCCAATATGTGATTTTGTGTCATTTTGTGTCATTGGTTGAACATTTAGGTCATTTTCGTCCTCCCTAAGCTTATTCTAATCCAATTAGGGTTTTTAACATATCTTGTGCATCCAATATGTGATTTTGTGTCATTTTGTGTCATTGGTTGAACATTTAGGTCATTTTCGTCCTCCCTAGGCTTATTCTAATCCAATTAGGGTTTTTAACCAATCTTGTGCATCCAATATGTGATTTTGTGTCATCGGTTGGACATTTAGGTCATTTTCGTCCTCCCTAGGCTTATTCTAATCCAATTAGGGTTTTTAACCAATCTTGTGCATCCAATATGTGATTTTGTGTCATTGGTTGAACATTTAGGTAATTTTCCTCCTCCCTAGGCTTATTCTAATCCAATTAGGGTTTTTAACCAATCTTGTGTATCCAATATGTGATTTTGTGTCATTTTGTGTCATTGGTTGAACATTTAGGTCATTTTCGTCCTCCCTAGGCTTATTCTAATCCAATTAGGGTTTTTAACCAATCTTGTGCATGCAATATGTGATTTTGTGTCATTGGTTGAACATTTAGGTCATTTTCGTCCTCCCTAGGCTTATTCCAATCCAATTAGGGTTTTTAACCAATCTTGTGCAACCAATACGTGATTTTCTGTCATTTTGTGTCATTGGTTGAACATTTAGGTCATTTTCGTCCTCCCTAGGCTTATTCTAATCCAATTAGGGTTTTTAACCAATCTTGTGCATCCAATATGTGATTTTGTGTCATTGGTTGAACATTTAGGTCATTTTCGTCCTCCCTAGGCTTATTCAAATCCAATTAGGGTTTTTAACCAATCTTGTGCATCCAATATGTGATTTTGTGTCATTTTGTGTCATTGGTTAAACATTTAGGTCAATTCCGTCCTCCCTAGGCTTATTCTAATCCAATTAGGGTTTTTAACCAATCTAGTGCATCCAATATGTGATTTTGTGTCATTTTGTGTCATTGGTTGAACATTTAGGTCATTTTCGTCATCCCCAGGCTTATTCTAATCCAATTAGGGTTTTTAACCAATCTTGTGCATCCAATATGTGATTTTGTGTCATTGGTTGAACATTTAGGTCATTTTCGTCCTCCCTAGGCTTATTCTAATCCAATTAGGGTTTTTAAGCAATCTTGTGCATCCAATATGTGATTTTGTATCATTTTGTGTCATTGGTTGAACATTTAGGTCATTTTCGTCCTCCCTAGGCTTATTCTATTCCAATTCGGGTTTTTAACCAATCTTGTGCATCCAATATGTGATTTTGTGTCATTTTGTGTCATTGGTTGAACATTTAGGTCATTTTCGTCCTCCCTAAGCTTATTCTAATCCAATTAGGGTTTTTAACATATCTTGTGCATCCAATATGTGATTTTGTGTCATTTTGTGTCATTGGTTGAACATTTAGGTCATTTTCGTCCTCCCTAGGCTTATTCTAATCCAATTAGGGTTTTTAACCAATCTTGTGCATCCAGTATGTGATTTTGTGTCATTTTGTGTCATTGGTTGAACATTTAGGTCATTTTTGTCCTCCCTGGGCTTATTCTAATCCAATTAGGGTTTTTAACCAATCTTATGCATCCAATATGTGATTTTGTGTCATTGGTTGAACATTTAGGTCATTTTCGTCCTCCCTAGGCTTATTCTAATCCAATTAGGGTTTTTAACCAATCTTGTGCATCCAATATGTGATTTTGTGTCATTGGTTGAACATTTAGGTCATTTTCGTCCTCCCTAGGCATATTCTAATCCAATTAGGTTTTTTAACCAATCTTGTGCATCCAATATGTGATTTTGTGTCATTTTGTGTCATTGGTTGAACATTTAGGTCATTTTCGTCCTCCCTAGGCTTATTCTAATCCAATTACGGTTTTTAACCAATCTTGTGCATCCAATATGTGAGTTTGTGTCAATGGTTGAACATTTAGGTCATTTTCGTCCTCCCTAGGCTTATTCTAATCCAATTAGGGTTTTTAACCATCTTGTGCATCCAATATGTGATTTTGTGTCATTTTGTGTCATTGGTTAAACATTTAGGTCATTTTCGTCCTCCTTAGGCTTATTCTAATCCAATTACGGTTTTTAACCATTCTTGTGCATCCAATATGTGATTTTGTGTCATTGGTTGAACATTTAGGTCATTTTCGTCCTCCCTAGGCTTATTCTAATCCAATTAGGGTTTTTAACCAATCTTGTGCATCCAATATGTGATTTTGTGTCATTTTGTGTCATTGGTTGAACATTTAGGTCATTTTCGTCCTCCCTAGGCTTATTCTAATCCAATTAGGGTTTTTAACCAATCTTGTGCATCCAATATGTGATTTTGTGTCATTGGTTGAACATTTAGGTCATTTTCGTCCTCCCTAGGCTTATTCTAATCCATTTAGGATTTTTAACCAATCTTGGGCATCCAATATGTGATTTTGTGTCATTTTGTGTCATTGGTTGAACATTTAGGTCATTTTCGTCCTCCCTATGCTTATTCTAATCCAATTAGGGTTTTTAACCAATCTTGTGCATCCAATATGTGATTTTGTGTCATTGGTTGAACATTTAGGTCATTTTTGTCCTCCCTAGGCTTATTCTAATCCAATTAGGGTTTTTAACCAATCTTGTGCAACCAATATGTGAGATTGTGTCATTGGTTGAACATTTAGGTCATTTTCGTCCTCCCTAGGCTTATTCTAATCCAATTAGGGTTTTTAACCAATCTTGTGCATCCAATATGTGATTTTGTGTCATTTTGTGTCATTGGTTGAACATTTAGGTCATTTTCGTCCTCCCTTGGCTTATTCTTATCCAATTAAGGTTCTTAACCAATCTAGTGCATCCAATGTGTGATTTTGTGTCATTTTGGGTCATTGGTTGAACATTTAGGTCATTTTCGTCCTCCCTAGGCTTATTCTAATCCAATTAGGGTTTTTAACCAATCTTGTGCATCCAATATGTGATTTTGTGTCATTTTGTGTCATTGGTTGAACATTTAGGTCATTTTCGTCCTCCCTTGGCTTATTCTAAACCAATTAGGGTTTTTAACCAATCTTGTGCATCCAATATGTGATTTGGTGTCATTTTGTGTCATTGGTTGAACATTTAGGTCATTTTCGTCCTCCCTAGGCTTATTCTAATCCAATTAGGGTTTTCAACCAATCTTTGCATCCAATATGTGATTTTGTGTCTTTTTGTGTCATTGGTTGAACATTTAGGTCATTTTCGTCCTCCCTAGGCTTATTCTAATCCAATTAGGGTTTTTAACCAATCTTGTGCATCCAATATGTGATTTTTTGCCATTTTGTGTCATTGGTTGAACATTTCGGTCATTTTCGTCCTCCCTAGGCTTATTCTAATCCAATTAGCGTTTTTAACCAATCTTGTGCATCCAATATGTGATTGTTTCATTGGTTGAACATTTAGGTCATTTTCGTCGTCCCTAGGCTTATTCTAATCCAATTAGGGTTTTTAACCAATCTTGTGCATCCAATATGTGATTTTGTGTCATTTTGTGTCATTGGTTGAACATTTAGGTCATTTTCGTCCTCCCTAGGCTTATTCTAATCCAATTAGGGTTTTTAACCAATCTTGTGCATCCAATATGTGATTTTGTGTCATTGGTTGAACATTTAGGTCATTTTCGTCCTCCCTAGGCTTATTCTAATCGAATTAGGATTTTTAACCAATCTTGTGCATCCAATATGTGATTTTTTGTCATTTTGTGTCATTGGTTGAACATTTAGGTCATTTTCGTCCTCCCTAGGCTTATTCTAATCCAATTAGGGTTTTTAACCAATCTTGTGCATCCAATATGTGATTTTGTGTCATTGGTAGAACATTTAGGTCATTTTCGTCTTCCCTAGGCTTATTCTAATCCAATTAGGGTTTTTAACAAATCTTGTGCATCCAATATGTGATTTCTTGTCATTTTGTGTCATTGGTTGAACATTTAGGTCATTTTCGTCCTCCCTAGGCTTATTCTAATCCAATTAGGGTTTTTAACCAATCTTGTGCATCCAATATGTGATTTTGTGTCATTTTGTGTCATTGGTTGAACATTTAGGTCATTTTCGTCCTCCCTAGGCTTATTCTAATCGAATTAGGATTTTTAACCAATCTTGTGCATCCAATATGTGATTTTGTGTCATTTTGTGTCATTGGTTGAACATTTAGGTCATTTTCGTCCTCCCTAGGCTTATTCTAATCCAATTAGGGTTTTTAACCAATCTTGTGCATCCAATATGTGATTTTGTGTCATTGGTTGAACATTTAGGTCATTTTCGTCCTCCCTAGGCTTATTCTAATCCAGTTCGGGTTTTTAACCAATCTTGTGCATCCAATATGTGATTTTGTGTCATTTTGTGTCATTGGTTGAACATTTAGGTCATTTTCGTCCTCCCTAGGCTTATTCTAATCCAATTAGGGTTTTTAACCAATCTTGTGCATCTAATATGTGATTTAGTTTCATTTTGTGTCATTGGTTGAACATTTAGGTCATTTTCGTCCTCCCTAGGCTTATTCTAATCCAATTAGGGTTTTTAACCAATCTTGTGCATCCAATATGTGATTTTGTGTCATTTTGTGTCATTGGTTGAACATTTAGATCATTTTCGTCCTCCCTAAGCTTATTCTAATCCAATTAGGGTTTTTAACATATCTTGTGCATCCAATATGTGATTTTGTGTCATTTTGTGTCATTGGTTGAACATTTAGGTCATTTTCGTCCTCCCTAGGCTTATTCTAATCCAATTAGGGTTTTTAACCAATCTTGTGCATCCAATATGTGGTTTTGTGTCATTTTGTGTCATTGGTTGAACATTTAGGTCATTTTCATCCTCCCTAGGCTTATTCTAATCCAATTAGGGTTTTTAACCAATCTTGTGCATCCAATATGTGATTTTGTGTCATTGGTTGAACATTTAGGTAATTTTCCTCCTCCCTAGGCTTATTCTAATCCAATTAGGGTTTTTAACCAATCTTGTGTATCCAATATGTCATTTTGTGTCATTTTGTGTCATTGGTTGAACATTTAGGTCATTTTCGTCCTCCCTAAGCTTATTCTAATCCAATTAGGGTTTTTAACATATCTTGTGAATCCAATATGTGATTTTGTGTCATTTTGTGTCATTGGTTGAACATTTAGGTCATTTTCGTCCTCCCTAGGCTTATTCTAATCCAATTAGGGTTTTTAACCAATCTTGTGCATCCAATATGTGGTTTTGTGTCATTTTGTGTCATTGGTTAAACATTTAGGTCATTTTCATCCTCCCTAGGCTTATTCTAATCCAATTAGGGTTTTTAACATATCTTGTGCATCCAATATGTGATTTTGTGTCATTTTTGTCATTGGTTACCCATTTAGGTCATTTTCGTCCTCCCTAGGCTTATTCTAATCCAATTAGGGTTTTTAAGCAATCTTGTGCATCCAATATGTGATTTTGTGTCATTTTGTGTCATTGGTTGAACATTTAGGTCATTTTCGTCCTCCCTAAGCTTATTCTAATCCAATTAGGGTTTTTAACATATCCTGTGCATCCAATATGTGATTTTGTGTCATTTTGTGTCATTGGTTGAACATTTAGGTCATTTTCGTCCTCCCTAAGCTTATTCTAATCCAATTAGGGTTTTTAACATATCCTGTGCATCCAATATGTGATTTTGTGTCATTTTGTGTCATTGGTTGAACATTTAGGTCATTTTCGTCCTCCCTAGGCTTATTCTAATCCAATTAGGGTTTTTAACCAATCTTGTGCATCCAATATGTGATTTTGTGTCATTGGTTGAACATTTAGGTCATTTTCGTCCTCCCTAGGCTTATTCTACGCCAATTAGGCTTTTTAACCAATCTTGTGCATCCAGTATGTGATTTTGTGTCATTGGTTGAACATTTAGGTCATTTTCGTCCTCCCTAGGCTTATTCTAATCCAATTAGGGTTTTTAACCAATCTTGTGCATCCAATATGTGATTTTGTGTCATTTTGTGTCATTGGTTGAACATTTAAGTGATTTTCGTCCTCCTTAGGCTTATTCTAATCCAATTAGGGTTTTTAACCAATCTTGTGCATCCAATATGTGATTTTATGTCATTTTGTGTCATTGGTTGAACATTTAGGTCATTTTCGTCCTCCCTAGGCTTATTCTAATCCAATTAGGGTTTTTAACCAATCTTGTGCATCCAATATGTGATATTGTGTCATTGGTTGAACATTTAGGTCATTTTCGTCCTCGCTAGGCTTATTCTAATCCAATTAGGGTTTTTAACCAATCTTGTGCATCCAATATGTGATTTTGTGTCATTTTGTGTCATTGGTTGAACATTTAGGTCATTTTCGTCCTCCCTAGGCTTATTCTAATCCAATTAGGGTTTTTAACCAATCTTGTGCATCCAATATGTGATTTTGTGTCATTGGTTGAACATTTAGGTCATTTTCGTCCTCCTAGGCTTATTCTAATCCAATTAGGGTTTTTAACCAATCTTGTGCATCCAATATGTGATTTTGTGTCATTTTGTGTCATTGGTTGAACATTTAGGTCATTTTCGTCCTCCCTAGGCATATTCTAATCCAATTAGGGTTTGTAACCAATCTTGTGCATCTAATATGTGATTTTGTGTCATTGGTTGAACATTTAGGTCTTCTTCGTCCTCCCTAGGCTTATTCTAATCCAATTAGGGTTTTTAACCAATCTTGTGCATCCAATATGTGATTTTGTGTCATTTTGTGTCATTGGTTGAACATTTAGGTCATTTTCGTCCTCCCTAGGCTTATTCTAATCCAATTAGGGTTTTTAACCAATCTTGTGCATCCAATATGTGATTTTGTGTCATTTTGTGTCATTGGTTGAACGTTTAGGTCATTTTCGTCCTCCCTAGGCATATTCTAATCCAATTAGGGTTTTTAGCCAATCTTGTGCATCCAATATGTGATTTTGTGTCATTTGTTTAACATTTAGGTCATTTTCGTCCTCCCTAGGCTTATTCTAATCCAATTAGGGTTTTTAACCAATCTTGTGCATCCAATATGTGATTTTGTGTCATTTTGTGTCATTGGTTGAACATTTAGGTCATTTTCGTCCTCCCTAGGCTTATTCTAATCCAATTAGGGTTATTAACCAATCTTGTGCATCCAATATGTGATTTTGTGTCATTTTGTGTCATTGGTTGAACATTTAGGTGATTTTCGTACTCCCTAGGCTTATTCTAATCCAATTAGGGTTTTTAACCAATCTTGTGCATCCAATATGTGATTTTGTGTCATTTTGTGTCATTGGTTGAACATTTAGGTCATTTTCCTCCTCTCTAGGCTTATTCTAATCCAATTAGGGTTTTTAACCAATCTTGTGCATCCAATATGTGATTTTGTGTCATTTTGTGTCATTGGTTGAACATTTAGGTCATTTTCGTCCTCCCTAGGCTTATTCTAATCCAATTAGGGTTTTTAACCAATCTTGTGCATCCAATATGTGATTTTGTGTCATTGGTTGAACATTTAGGTCATTTGCGTCCTCCCTAGGCTTATTCTAATCCAATTAGGGTTTTTAACCAATCTTGTGCATGCAATATGTAATTTGGTGTCATTTTGTGTCATTGGTTGAACATTTAGGTCATTTTCGTCCTCCCTAGGCTTATTCTAATCCAATTAGGGTTTTTAACCAATCTTGTGCATCCAATATGTGATTTTGTGTCATTGGTTGAACATTTAGGTCATTTTCGTCCTCCCTAGGCTTATTCTAATCCAATTAGGGTTTTTAACCAATCTTGTGCATATTATAAGTGATTTTGTGTCATTGGTAATCCAATTAGGTCATTTTCGTCCTCGCTAGGCTTATTCTAATCCAATTAGGGTTTTTAACCAATCTTGTGCATCCAATATGTGATTTTGTGTCATTGGTTGAACATTTAGGTTATTTTCGTCCTCCCTAGGTTTATTCTAATCCAATTAAGGTTTTTAACCAATCTTGTGCATCCAATATGTGATTTTGTGTGATTTTGTGTCACTGGTAGAACATTTAGGTCATTTTTGTCCTCCCTAGGCTTATTCTAATCCAATTAGGGTTTTTAACCAATCTTGAGCATCCAATATGTGATTTTGTGTGATTTTGTGTCATTGGTAGAACATTTAGGTCATTTTTGTCCTCCCTAGGCTGATTCTAATCCAATTAGGGTTTTTAACCAATCTTGAGCATCCAATATGTGATTTTGTGTCATTTTGTGTCATTGGTTGAACATTTAGGTCATTTTCGTCCTCCCTAGGCTTATTCTAATCCAATTAGGGTTTTTAACCAATCTTGTGCATCCAATATGTGATTTTGTGTCATTGGTTGAACATTTAGGTAATTTTCCTCCTCCCTAGGCTTATTCTAATCCAATTAGGGTTTTTAACCAATCTTGTGTATCCAATATATGATTTTGTGTCATTTTGGGTCATTGGTTGAACATTTAGGTCATTTTCGTCCTCCCTAAGCTTATTCTAATCCAATTAGGGTTTTTAACATATCTTGTGAATCCAATATGTGATTTTGTGTCATTTTGTGTCATTGGTTGAACATTTAGGTCATTTTCGTCCTCCCTAGGCTTATTCTAATCCAATTAGGGTTTTTAAGCAATCTTGTGCATCCAATATGTGATTTTGTTTCATTTTGTGTCATTGGTTCAACATTTAGGTCATTTTCGTCCTCCCTAGGCTTATTCTAATCCAATTAGGGTTTTTAACCAATCTTGTGCATCCAATATGTGATTTTGTGTCATTTTGTGTCCATGGTTGAATATTTAGTTTATTTTCGTCCTCCCTAGGCTTAATCTAATCCAATTAGGGTTTTTAACCAATCTTGTGCATCCAATATGGGATTTTGTGTCATTTTGTGTCATTGGTTGAACATTAAGGTCATTTTCGTCCTCCCTAAGCTTATTCTAATCCAATTAGGGTTTTTAACATATCTTGTGAATCCAATATGTGATTTTGTGTCATTTTGTGTCATTGGTTGAACATTTAGGTCATTTTCGTCCTCCCTAGGCTTATTCTAATCCAATTAGGGTTTTTAACCAATCTTGTGCATCCAATATGTGGTTTTGTGTCATTGGTTGAACATTTAGGTCATTTTCATCCTCCCTAGGCTTATTCTAATCCAATTAGGGTTTTTAACATATCTTGTGCATCCAATATGTGATTTTTTGTCATTTTTGTCATTGGTTGACCATTTAGGTCATTTTCGTCCTCCCTAGGCTTATTCTAATCCAATTAGGGTTTTTAACCAATCTTGTGCATCCAATATGGGATTTTGTGTCATTGGTTGAACATTTAAGTCATTTTCGTCCTCCCTAGGCTTATTCTAATCCAATTAGGGTTTTTAAGCAATCTTGTGCATCCAATATGTGATTTTGTGTCATTTTGTGTCATTGGTTCAACATTTAGGTCATTTTCGTCCTCCCTAGGCTTATTCTAATCCAATTAGGGTTTTTAACCAATCTTGTGCATCCAATATGTGATTTTGTGTCATTTTGTGTCCATGGTTGAATATTTAGTTTATTTTCGTCCTCCCTCGGCTTAATCTAATGCAATTAGGGTTTTTAACCAATCTTGTGCATCCAATATGGGATTTTGTGTCATTTTGTGTCATTGGTTGAACATTTAGGTCATTTTCGTCCTCCCTAAGCTTATTCTAATCCAATTAAGGTTTTTAACATATCTTGTGAATCCAATATGTGATTTTGTGTCATTTTGTGTCATTGGTTGAACATTTAGGTCATTTTCGTCCTCCCTAGGCTTATTCTAATCCAATTAGGGTTTTTAACCAATCTTGTGCATCCAATATGTGATTTTGTGTCATTTTGTGTCATTGGTTGAACATTTAGGTCATTTTCGTCCTCCCTAGGCTTATTCTAATCCAATTAGGGTTTTTAACCAATCTTGTGCATCCAATATGTAATTTTGGGTCATTTTGTGTCATTGGTTGAACATTTAGGTCATTTTCGTCCTCCCTTGGCTTATTCCAATCCAATTAGGGTTTTTAACCTATCTTGTGCATCCAATATGTGATTTTGTGTCATTGGTTGAACATTTAGGTCATTTTCGTCCTCCCTAGGCTTATTCTAATCCAATTAGGGTTTTTAACCAATCTTGTGCATCCAATATGTGATTTTGTGTCATTGGTTGAACATTTAGGTCATTTTCGTCCTCCCTAGGCTTATTCTAATCCAATTAGGGTTTTTAACCAATCTTGTGCATCCAATATGTGATTTTGTCTCATTGCTTGAACATTTAGATCATTTTCGTCCTCCCTAGGCTTATTCTAATCCAATTAGGGTTTTTAACCAATCTTGTGCATCCAATATGTGATTTTGTGCATTTTGTGTCATTGGTTGAACATTTAGGTCATTTTCGTCCTCCCTAGGCTTATTCTAATCCAATTAGGGTTTTTAACCAATCTTGTGCATCCAATATGTGATTTTGTGTCATTTTGTGTCATTGGTTGAACATTTAGGTCATTTTCGTCCTCCCCAGGCTTATTCTAATCCAATTAGGGTTTTTCACGAATCCTGTGCATCCAATATGTGATTTTGTGTCATTTTGTGTCATTGGTTGAACATTTAGGTCATTTTCGTCCTCCCTAGGGTTATTTTAATCTAATTAGGATTTTTAACCAATCTTGTGCATCCAATATGTGATTTTGTGTCATTTTGTGTCATTGGTTGAACATTTAGGTCATTTTCGTCCTCCCTAGGCTTATTCTAATCCAATTAGGGTTTTTAACCAATCTTGTGCATCCAATATGTGATTTTGTGTCATTTTGTGTCATTGGTTGAACATTTAGGTCATATTCGTCCTCCCTAGGCTTATTCTAATCCAATTAAGGTTTTTAACCAATCTTGTGCATCCAATATGTGATTTTGTGTCATTTTGTGTCATTGGTTGAACATTTAGGTCATTTTCGTCCTCCCTAGGCTTATTCTAATCCAATTAGGGTTTTTAACCAATCTTGTGCATCCAATATGTGATTTTGTGTCATTTTGTGTCATTGGTTGAACATTTAGGTCATTTCGTCCTCCCTAGGCTTATTCTAAAACAATTAGGGTTTTTAACCAATCTTGTGCATCCAATATGTGATTTTGTGTCATTTTGTGTCATTGGTTGAACATTTAGGTCATTTTCGTCCTCCCTAGGCTTATTCTAATCCAATTAGGGTTTTTAACCAATCTTGTGCATCCAATATGTGATTTTGTGTCATTGGTTGAACATTTAGGCCATTTTCGTCCTCCTTGGGCTTATTCTAATCCAATTAGGGTTTTTAACCAATCTTGTGCATCCAATATGTGATTTTGTGTCATTGGTTGAACATTTAGGTCATTTTCCCCTAGGCTTATTCTAATCCAATTAGGGTTTTAAACCAATCTTGTGCATCCAATATGTGATTTTGTGTCATTTTGTGTCATTGGTTGCACATTAAGGTCATTTTCGTCCTCCCTAGGCTTATTCTAATCCAATTAGGGTTTTTAACCAATCTTGAGCATCCAATATGTGATTTTGTGTCATTTTGTGTCATTGGTTGAACATTTAGGTCATTTTCGTCCTCCCTAGGCTTATTCTAATCAAATTAGGGTTTTTAAGCAATCTTGTGCATCCAATATGTTATTTTGTGTCATTGGTTGAACATTTTGTTCATTTTCGCCCACCCTAGGCTTATTCTAATCCAATTAGGGTTTTCAACAAATCTTGTGCATCCAATATGTGATTTTGTGTCATTGGTTGAAAATTTAGGTCATTTTCGTCCTCCCTACGCTTATTCTAATCCAATTAGGGTTTTTAACCAATCTTGTGCATCCAATATGTGATTTTGTGTCATTTTGTGTCATTGGTTGAACATTTAGGTTATTTTCGTCCTCCCTAGACTTATTCTAATCCAATTAGGGTTTTTAACCAATCTTGTGCATCCAATATGTGATTTTGTGTCATTTTGTGTCATTGGTTGAACATTAAGGTCATTTTCGTCCTCCCTAGGCTTATTCTAATCCAATTAGGGTTTTTAACCAATCTTGTGCATCCAATATGTGATTTTGTGTCATTTTGTGTCATTGGTTGAACATTTAGGTCATTTTCGTCCTCCCTAGGCTTATTCTAATCCAATTAGGGTTTTTAACCAATCTTGTGCATCCAATATGTGATTTTGTGTCATAGATTTAACATTTAGGTCATTTACGTCCTCCCTAGGCTTATTCTAATCCAATTAGGGTTTTTAACCAATCTTGTGCATCCAATATGTGATTTTGTGTCATTTTGTGTCATTGGTTGAACATTTAGGTCATTTTCGTCCTCCCTAGGCTTATTCTAATCCAATTAGGGTTTTTAACCAATCTTGTGCATCCAATATGTGATTTTGTGTCATTGGTTGACCTTTTAGGTCATTTTCGTCCTCCCTAGGCTTATTCTAATCCAATTAGGGTTTTTAACCAATCTTGTGCATCCAATATGTGATTTTGTGTCATTTTGTGTCATTGGTTGAACATTTAGGTCATTTTCGTCCTCCCTAGGCTTATTCTAATCCAATTAGGGTTTTTAACCAATCTTGTGCATCCAATATGTGATTTTGTGTCATTTTGTGTCATTGGTTGAACATTTAGGTCACTTTCGTCCACCCTAGGCTTATTCTAATCCAATTAGGGTTTTTAACCAATCTTGTGCATCCAATATGTGATTTTGTGTCATTGGTTGAACATTTAAGTCATTTTCGTCCTCCTTAGGCTTATTCTAATTTAATTAGGGTTTTTATCCAATCTTGTGCATCCAATATGTGATTTTGTGTCATTGGTTAAACATTTAGGTCATTTTCGTCCTCCCTAGGCTTATTCTAATCCAATTAGGGTTTTTAACCAATCTTGTGCATCCAATATGTGATTTTGTGTCATTTTGTGTCATTGGTTGAACATTTAGGTCATTTTCGTCCTCCCTAGGCTTATTCTAATCCAATTAGGGTTTTTAACCAATCTTGTGCATCCATTATGTGATTTTGTGTCCTTTTGTGTCATTGGTTGAACATTTAGGTCATTTTCGTCCTCCCTAGGCTTATTCTAATCCAATTAGGGTTTTTAACCAATCTTGTGCATCCAATATGTGATTTTGTGTCATTTTGTGTCATTGGTTGAACATTTAGGTCATTTTCGTCCTCCCTAGGCTTATTCTAATCCAATTAGGGTTTTTAACCAATCTTGTGCATCCAATATGTGATTTTGGGTCATTGGTTCAACATTTAGGTCATTTTCGTCCTACCTAGGCTTATTCTAATCCAATTAGGGTTTTTAACCAATCTTGTGCAACCAATATGTGATTTTGTGTCATTTTGTGTCATTGGTTGAACATTTAGGTCATTTTCGTCCTCCCTAGGCTTATTCTAATCCAATTAGGGTTTTTAACCAATCTTGTGCATCCAATATGTGATTTTGTGTCATTTTGTGTCATTGGTTGAACATTTAGGTCATATTCGTCCTCCCTAGGCTTATTCTAATCCAATTAAGGTTTTTAACCAATCTTGTGCATCCAATATGTGATTTTGTGTCATTTTGTGTCATTGGTTGAACATTTAGGTCATTTTCGTCCTCCCTAGGCTTATTCTAATCCAATTAGGGTTTTTAACCAATCTTGTGCATCCAATATGTGATTTTGTGTCATTTTGTGTCATTGGTTGAACATTTAGGTCATTTTCGTCCTCCCTTTGCTTATTCTAATCCAATTAGGGTTTTTAAGCAATCTTGTGCATCCAATATGTGATTTTGTGTCATTTTGTGTCATTGGTTGAACATTTAGGTCATTTTCGTCCTCCCTAGGCTTATTCTAATCCAATTAGGGTTTTTAACCAATCTTGTGTATCCAATATGTGATTTTGTGTCATTGGTTGAACATTTAGGTCCTTTTCGTCCTCGCTAGGCTTATTCTAATACAATTAGGGTTTTTAACCATTCTTGTGCATCCAATATGTGATTTTGTGTCATTGGTTGAACATTTAGGTCATTTTTGTCCTCCCTAGGATTATTCTAATCCAATTAGGGTTTTTAACCAATCTTGTGCATCAAATATGTGATTTTGTGTCATTTTGTGTCATTGGTTGAACATTTAGGTCATTTTCGTCCTCCCTAGGCTTATTCTAATCATATTAGGGTTTTTAACCAATCTTGTGCATCCAATATGTGATTTTGTGTCATTTTTTGTCATTTGTTGAACATTTAGGTCATTTTCGTCCTCCCTAGGCTAATTCTAATCCAATTAGGGTTTTTAACCAATCTTGTGCATCCAATATGTGATTTTGTGTCATTTTGTGTCATTGGTTGAACATTTAGGTCATTTTCGTCCTCCCTAGGCTTATTCTAATCCAATTAGGGTTTTTAACCAATCTTGTGCATCCAATATGTGATTTTGTGTCATTGGTTGAACATTTAGGTCATTCTCGTCCTCCCTAGGCTTATTCTAATCCAATTAGGGTTTTAACCAATCTTATGCATCCAATATGTGATTTTGTGTCATTTTGTGTCATTGGTTGAACATTTAGGTCATTTTCGTCCTCCCTAGGCTTATTCTTTTCCAATAAGGGTTTTTAACCAATCTTGTGCATCCAATATGTGATTTTGTGTCATTTTGTGTCATTGGTTGAACATTTAGGTCATTTTCGTCCTCCCTAGGCTTATTCTAATCCAATTAGGGTTTTTAACCAATCTTGTGCATCCAATATGTGATTTTGTGTCATTTTGTGTCATTGGTTGAACATTTAGGTCATTTTCGTCCTCCCTAGGCTTATTCTAATCCAATTAGGGTTTTTAACCAATCTTGTGCATCCAATATGTGATTTTGTGTCATTTTGTGTCATTGGTTGAACATTTGGGTCATTTTCGTCCTCCCTCGGCTTATTCTAATCCAATTAGGGTTTTTAACCAATCTTGTGCATCCAATATGTGATTTTGTGTCATTTTGTGTCATTGGTTGAACATTTAGGTCATTTTCGTCCTCCCTAGGCTTATTCTAATCCAATTAGGGTTTTTAACCAATCTTATGCGTCCAATATGTGATTTTGTGTCATTGGTTGAACATTTAGGTCATTTTCGTCCTCCCTAGGCTTATTCTAATCCAATTAGGGTTTTAAACCAATCTTGTGCATCCAATATGTGATTTTGTGTCATTGGTTGAACATTTAGGTCATTTTCATCCTCCCTAGGCTTATTCTAATCCAATTAGGGTGTTTAACCAATCTTGCGCATCTAATATGTGATTTTGTGTCATTTTGTGTCATTGGTTGAACATTTAGGTCATTTTCGTCCTCCCTAGGCTTATTCTAATCCAATTAGGGTTTTTAACCAATCTTGTGCATCCAATATGTGATTTTGTGTCATTGGTTGAACATTTAGGTCATTTTCGTCCTCCCTAGGCTTATTCTAAGCCAATTAGGGTTTTTAACCAATCTTGTGCATCCAATATGTGATTTTGTGTCATTGGTTGAACATTTAGGTCATTTTCGTCCTCCCTAGGCTTATTCTAATCCAATTAGGGTTTTTAACCAATCTTGTGCATCCAATATGTGATTTTGTGTCATTGGTTGAATATTTAGGTCATTTTTGTTCTCCCTAGGCTTATTCTAATCCAATTAGGGTTTTTAACCAATCTTGTGCATCCAATATGTGATTTTGTGTCATTTTGTGTCATTTGTTGAACATTTAGGTCATTTTTGTCCTCCGTAGGCTTATTCTAATCCAATTAGGGTTTTTAACTAATCTTGTGCATCCAATATGTGATTTTCTGTCATTTTGTGTCATTGGTTGAACATTTAGGTCATTTTCGTCCTCCCTAGGATTATTATAATCCAATTAGGGTTTTTAACCAATCTTGTGCATCCAATATGTGATTTTTTGTCATTGGTTGAACATTTAGGTCATTTTCGTCCTCCCTAGGCTTATTCTAATCCAATTAGGGTTTTTAACCAATCTTGTGCATCCAATATGTGATTTTGTGTCATTGGTTGAACATTTAGGTAATTTTCCTCCTCCCTAGGCTTATTCTAATCCAATTAGGGTTTTTAACCAATCTTGTGTATCCAATATGACATTTTGTGTCATTTTGTGTCATTGGTTGAACATTTAGGTCATTTTCGTCCTCCCTAAGCTTATTCTAATCCAATTAGGGTTTTTAACATATCTTGTGAATCCAATATGTGATTTTGTGTCATTTTGTGTCATTGGTTGAACATTTAGGTCATTTTCGTCCTCCCTAGGCTTATTCTAATCCAATTAGGGTTTTTAACCAATCTTGTGCATCCAATATGTGGTTTTGTGTCATTTTGTGTCATTGGTTGAACACTTAGGTCATCTTCATCCTCCCTAGGCTTATTCTAATCCAATTAGGGTTTTTAACATATCTTCTGCATCCAATATGTGATTTTTTGTCATTTTTGT
>JBBPBQ010000008.1:6262803-6273603 GCA_037974755.1 Cicer yamashitae | reverse complement strand
TTTTGTGTCATTGGTTGAACATTTAGGTCATTTTCGTCCTCCCTAGGATTATTATAATCCAATTAGGGTTTTTAACCAATCTTGTGCATCCAATATGTGATTTTGTGTCATTTTGTGTCATTGGATGAACATTTAGGTCATTTTCGTCCTCCGTAGGCTTATTCTAATCCAATTAGGGTTTTTAACCAATCTTGAGCATCCAATATGTGATTTTCTGTCATTTTGTGTCATTGGTTGAACATTTAGGTCATTTTCGTCCTCCCTAGGATTATTATAATCCAATTAGGGTTTTTAACCAATCTTGTGCATCCAATATGTGATTTTGTGTCATTTTGTGTCATTGGATGAACATTTAGGTCATTTTCGTCCTCCCTAGGATTATTCTAATCCAATTAGGGTTTTTAACCAATCTTGTGCATCCAATATGTGATTTTGTGTCATTTTGTGTCATTTGTTGAACATTTAGGTCATTTTCGTCCTCCGTAGGCTTATTCTAATCCAATTAGGGTTTTTAACCAATCTTGTGCACCAATATGTGATTTTGTGTCAATGGTTGAACATTTAGGTCATTTTCGCCATCCCTAGGCTTATTCTAATCCAATTAGGGTTTTTAACCAATCTTGTGCATCCAATATGTGATTTTTTGTCATTTTGTGTCATTGGTTGAACATTTAGGTCATTTTCGTCCTCCCTAGGCTTATTCTAATCCAATTAGGGTTTTTAACCAATCTTGTGCATCCAATATGTGATTTTGTGTCATTTTGTGTCATTGGTTCAACATTGAGGTCATTTTCGTCCTCCCTAGGCTTATTCTAATCCAATTAGGGTTTTTAACCAATCTTGTGCATCCAATATGTGATTTTGTGTCATAGGTTGAACATTTAGGTCATTTTCGTCCTCCCTAGGCTTATTCTAATCCAATTAGGGTTTTTAACCAATCTTGTGCATCCAATATGGGATTTTGTGTCATTGGTTGAACATTTAGGTCATTTTCGTCCTCCCTAGGCTTATTCTAATCCAATTAGGGTTTTTAAGCAATCTTGTGCATCCAATATGTGATTTTGTGTCATTTTGTGTCATTGGTTCAACATTTAGGTCATTTTCGTCCTCCCTAGGCTTATTCTAATCCAATTAGGGTTTTTAACCAATCTTGTGCATCCAATATGTGGTTTTGTGTCATTTTGTGTCATTGGTTGAACATTTAGGTCATTTTCATCCTCCCTAGGCTTATTCTAATCCAATTAGGGTTTTTAACATATCTTGTGCATCCAATATGTGATTTTTTGTCATTTTCGTCATTGGTTGACCATTTAGGTCATTTTCGTCCTCCCTAGGCTTATTCTAATCCAATTACGGTTTTTAACCAATCTTGTGCATCCAATATGTGATTTTGTGTCATTGGTTGAACATTTAGGTCATTTTCGTCCTCCCTAGGCTTATTCTAATCGAATTAGGGTTTTTAACCAATCTTGTGCATCCAATATGTGATTTTGTGTCATTGGTTGAACATTTAGGTAATTTTCGTCCTCCCTAGGCTTATTCTAATCCAATTAGGGTTTTTAACCAATCTTGTGCATCCAATATGTGATTTTTTGTCATTTTGTGTCATTGGTTGAACATTTAGGTCATTTTCGTCCTCCCTAGGCTTATTCTAATCCAATTAGGGTTTTTAACCAATCTTTTGCATACAATATGTCATTTTGTGTCATTTTGTGTCATTGGTTGAACATTTAGGTCATTTTCGTCCTCCCTAGGCTTATTCTAATCCAATTAGGGTTTTTAACCAATCTTGTGCATCCAATATGTGATTTTGTGTCATTTTGTGTCATTGGTTGAACATTTAGGTCATTTTCGTCCTCCCCAGGCCTATTCTAATCCAATTAGGGTTTTTAACCAATCTTGTGCATCCAATATGTGATTTTGTGTCTTTTTGTGTCATTGGTTGAATATTTAGGTCATTTTCGTCCTCCCTAGGCTTATTCTAATCCAATTAGGGTTTTTAACCAATCTTGGGCATCCAATATGTGATTTTGTGTCATTTTGTGTCATTGGTTGAACATTTAGGTCATTTTCGTCCTCCCCAGGCCTATTCTAATCCAATTAGGGTTTTTAACCAATCTTGTGCATCCAATATGTGATTTTGTGTCTTTTTGTGTCATTGGTTGAACATTTAGGTCATTTTCGTCCTCCCTAGGCTTATTCTAATCCAATTAGGGTTTTTAACCAATCTTGGGCATCCAATATGTGATTTTCTGTCATTGGTTGAACATTTAGGTCATTTTCGTCCTGCCTAGGCTTATTCTAATCCACTTAGGGTTTTTAACCAATCTTGTGCATCCAATATGTGATTTTGTGTCATTTTGTGTCATTGGTTGAACATTTACGTCATTTTCGTCCTCCCTAGGCTTATTCTGATCCAATTAGGGTTTTTAACCAATCTTGTGCATCCAATATGTGATTTTGTGTCATTTTGTGACATTGGTTGAACATTTAGGTCATTTTCGTCCTCCCTAGGCTTATTCTCATCCAATTAGGGTTTTTAACCAATCTTGTGCATCCAATATGTGATTTTGTGTCATTTTGTGTCATTGGTTGAACATTTAGGTCATTTTCATCGTCCGTAGGCTTATTCTAATCCAATTAGGGTTTTTAACCAATCTTGTGCATCCAATATGTGATTTTCTGTCATTGGTTGAACATTTAGGTCATTTTCTTCCTCCCTAGGCTTATTCTAATCCAATTAGGGTTTTTAACCAATCTTGTGCATCCAATATGTGGTTTTGTGTCATTTTGTGTCATTGGTTGAACATTTAGGTCATTTTCATCCTCCCTAGGCTTATTCTAATCCAATTAGGGTTTTTAACATATCTTGTGCATCCAATATGTGATTTTGTGTCATTTTTGTCATTGGTTACCCATTTAGGTCATTTTCGTCCTCCCTAGGCTTATTCTAATCCAATTAGGGTTTTTAAGCAATCTTGTGCATCCAATATGTGATTTTGTGTCATTTTGTGTCATTGGTTGAACATTTAGGTCATTTTCGTCCTCCCTAAGCTTATTCTAATCCAATTAGGGTTTTTAACATATCCTGTGCATCCAATATGTGATTTTGTGTCATTTTGTGTCATTGGTTGAACATTTAGGTCATTTTCGTCCTCCCTAAGCTTATTCTAATCCAATTAGGGTTTTTAACATATCCTGTGCATCCAATATGTGATTTTGTGTCATTTTGTGTCATTGGTTGAACATTTAGGTCATTTTCGTCCTCCCTAGGCTTATTCTAATCCAATTAGGGTTTTTAACCAATCTTGTGCATCCAATATGTGATTTTGTGTCATTGGTTGAACATTTAGGTCATTTTCGTCCTCCCTAGGCTTATTCTAATCCAATTAGGGTTTTTAAGCAATCTTGTGCATCCAATATGTGATTTTGTGTCATTTTGTGTCATTGGTTCAAAATTTAGGTCATTTTCGTCCTCCTTAGGCTTATTCTAATCCAATTAGGGTTTTTAACCAATCTTGTGCATCCAATATGTGATATTGTGTCATTTTGTGTCCATGGTTGAATATTTAGTTTATTTTCGTCCTCCCTAGGCTTAATCTAATCCAATTAGGGTTTTTAACCAATCTTGTGCATCCAATATGTGATTTTGTGTCATTTTGTGTCATCGGTTGAACATTTAGGTCATTTTCGTCCTCCCTAGGCTTATTCTAATCCAATTAGGGTTTTTAACCAATCTTGTGCATCCAATATGTGATTTTGTGTCATTGGTTGAAAATTTAGGTCATTTTCGTCCTCCCTAGGCTTATTCTAATCCAATTAGGGTTTTTAACCAATCTTGTGCATCCAATATGTGATTTTTTGTCATTGGTTGAACATTTAGGTCATTTTCGTCCTCCCTAGGCTTATTCTAATCCAACTAGGGTTTTTAACCAATCTTGTACATCCAATATGTGGTTTTGTGTCATTGGTTGAACATTTAGGTCATTTTCGTCCTCCCTAGGCTTATTCTAATCCAATTAGGGTTTTCAAACAATCTTGTGCATCCAATATGTGATTTTGTGTCATTTTGTGTCATTGGTTGAACATTTAGGTCATTTTCGTCCTCCCTAGGCTTATTCTAATCCAATTAGGGTTTTTAACCAATCTTGTGCATCCAATATGTGATTTTGTGTCATTTTCTGTCATCGGTTGAACATTTAGGTCATTTTCGTCCTCCCTAGGCTTATTCTAATCCAATTAGGGTTTTTAACCAATCTTGTGCATCCAATATGTGATTTTGTGTCATTGGTTGAACATTTAGGTAATTTTCCTCCTCCCTAGGCTTATTCTAATCCAATTAGGGTTTTTAACCAATCTTGTGTATCCAATATGTCATTTTGTGTCATTGGTTGAACATTTAGGTCATTTTCGTCCTCCCTAAGCTTATTCTAATCCTATTAGGGTTTTTAACATATCTTGTGAATCCCATATGTGATTTTGTGTCATTTTGTGTCATTGGTTGAACATTTAGGTCATTTTCGTCCTCCCTAGGCTTATTCTAATCCAATTAGTGTTTTTAACCAATCTTGTGCATCCAATATGTGGTTTTGTGTCATTTTGTGTCATTGGTTGAACATTTAGGTCATTTTCGTCCTCCCTAGGCTTATTCTAATCTAATTAGGGTTTTTAACCAATCTTGTGCATCCAATATGTGATTTTGTGTCATTTTGTGTCATTGGTTGAACATTTAGGTCATTATCGTCCTCCCTAGGCTTATTCTAATCCAGTTAGGGTTTTTAACCAATCTTGTGCATCCAATATGTGATTTTGTGCCATTTTATGTCATTGGTTGAACATTTAGGTCATTTTCGTCCTCCCTAGGCTTATTCTAATCCAATTAGGGTTTTTAACCAATCTTGTGCATCCAATATGTGATTTTGTGTCATTGGTTAAACATTTAGGTCATTTTCGTCCCCCTTAGGCTTATTCTAATCCAATTAGGGTTTTTAACCAATCTTGTGCATCCAATATGTGATTTTGTGTCATTGGTTGAACATTTAGGTCATTTTCTTCCTCCCTAGGCTTATTCTAATCCAATTAGGGTTTTTATCCAATCTTGTGCATCCAATATGTGATTTTGTGTCATTGGTTGAACATTTAGATCATTTTCGTCCTCCCTAGGCTTATTCTAATCCAATTAGGGTTTTTAACCAATCTTGTGCATCCAATATGTGATTTTTTGTCATTTTGTGTCATTGGTTGAACATTTAGGTCATTTTCGTCCTCCCTAGGCTTATTCTAATCCAATTAGGGTTTTTAACCAATCTTGTGCATCCAATATGTGATTTTGTGTCATTGGTAGAACATTTAGATCATTTTCGTCCTCCCTAGGCTTATTCTAATCCAATTAGGGTTTTTAACCAATCTTGTGCATCCAATATGTGATTTTTTGTCATTTTGTGTCATTGGTTGAACATTTAGGTCATTTTCGTCCTCCCTAGGCTTATTCTAATCCAATTAGGGTTTTTAACCAATGTTGTCCATCCAATATGTGATATAATGTCATTGGTTGAACATTTAGTTCATTTTCGTCCTCCCTAGGCTTATTCTAATCCAATTAGAGTTTTTAACCAATCTTGTGCATCCAATATGTGATTTTGTGTCATTTTGTGTTATTGGTTGAACATTTAGGTCATTTTCGTCCTCCCTAGGCTTATTCTAATCCAATTAGGGTTTTTAACCAATCTTGTGCATGCAATATGTGATTTTTTGTCATTTTGTGTCATTGGTTGAACATTTAGGTCATTTTCGTCCTCCCTAGGCTTATTCTAATCCAATTAGGGTTTTTAACCAATCTTGTGCATTCAATATGTGATTTTATGTCATTTTGTGTTATTGGTTGAACATTTAGGTCATTTTCGTCCTCCCTAGGCTTATTCTAATCCAATTAGGGTTTTTAACCAATCTTGTGCATCCAATATGTGATTTTTTGTCATTTTGTGTCATTGGTTGAACATTTAGGTCATTTTCGTCCTCCCTAGGCTTATTCTAATCCAATTAGGGTTTTTAACCAATCTTGTGCATCTAATATGTGATTTTGTGTCATTGGTTGAACATTTAGGTCATTTTCGTCCTCCCTAGACTTATTCTAATCCAATTAGGGTTTTTAACCAATCTTGTGCATCCAATATGTGATTTTGTGTCATTGGTTGAACATTTAGGTCATTTTCGTCCTCCCTAGACTTATTCTAATCCAATTAGGGTTTTTAACCAATCTTGTGCATCCAATGAGTGATTTTGTGTCATTTTGTGTCATTGGTTGAACATTTAGGTCATTTTCGTCCTCCCTAGACTTATTCTAATCCAATTAGGGTTTTTAACGAATCTTGTGCATCCAATATGTGATTTTGTGTCATTTTGTGTCATTGGTTGAACATTTAGGTCATTTTCGTCCTCCCTAGGCTTATTCTAATCCAATTAGGGTTTTTAACCAATCTTGTGCATCCAATATGTGAATCTGTGTCATTTTGTGTCATTGGTTGAACATTTAGGTCATTTTCGTCCTCCCTAGGCTTATTCTAATCCAATTAGGGTTTTTAACCAATCTTGTGCATCCAATATGTGATTTTGTGTCATTGGTTGAGCATTTAGGTCATTTTCGTCCTCCCTAGGCTTATTCTAATCCAATTAGGGTTTTTAATCAATCTTGTGCATCGAATATGTGATTTTGTGTTATTTTGTGTCATTGGTTGAACATTTAGGTCATTTTCGTCCTCCCTAGGCTTATTCTAATCCAATTAGGGTTTTTAACCAATCTTGTGCATCCAATATGTGATTTTGTGTCATTGGTTAAACATTTAGGTCATTTTCGTCCCCCTTAGGCTTATTCTAATCCAATTAGGGTTTTTAACCAATCTTGTGCATCCAATATGTGATTTTGTGTCATTGGTTGAACATTTAGGTCATTTTCTTCCTCCCTAGGCTTATTCTAATCCAATTAGGGTTTTTATCCAATCTTGTACATCCAATATGTGATTTTGTGTCATTGGTTGAACATTTAGGTCATTTTCGTCCTCCCTAGGCTTATTCTAATCCAATTAGGGTTTTTAACCAATCTTGTGCATCCAATATGTGATTTTGTGTCATTTTGTGTCATTGGTTGAACATTTAGGTCATTTTCGTCCTCCCTAGGCTTATTCTAATCCAATTAGGGTTTTTAACCAATCTTGTGCATCCAATATGTGATTTTGTGTCATTGGTTGAACATTTAGTTCATTTTCGTCCTCCCTAGGCTTATTCTATTCCATTTAGGGTTTTTAACCAATCTTCTGCATCCAATATGTGATTTTGTGTCATTTTGTGTCATTGGTTCAACATTTAGGTCATTTTCGTCCTCCCTAGGGTTATTTTAATCCAATTAGGATTTTTAACCAATCTTGTGCATCCAATATGTGATTTTGTGTCATTTTGTGTCATTGGTTGAACATTTAGGTCATTTTCGTCCTCCCTAGGCTTATTCTAATCCAATTAGGGTTTTTAACCAATCTTGTGCATCCAATATGTGATTTTGTGTCATTTTGTGTCATTGGTTGAACATTTAGGTCATATTCGTCCTCCCTAGGCTTATTCTAATCCAATTAAGGTTTTTAACCAATCTTGTGCATCCAATATGTGATTTTGTGTCATTTTGTGTCATTGGTTGAACATTTAGGTCATTTTCGTCCTCCCTAGGCTTATTCTAATCCAATTAGGGTTTTTAACCAATCTTGTGCATCCAATATGTGATTTTGTGTCATTTTGTGTCATTGGTTGAACATTTAGGTCATTTTCGTCCTCCCTAGCCTTTTTCTAATCCAGTTAGGGTTTTTAACCAATCTTGTGCATCCAATATGTGATTTTGTGTCATTTTGTGTCATTGGTTGAACATTTAGGTCATTTTCGTCCTCCCTAGGCTTATTCTAATCCAATTAGGGTTTTTAACCAATCTTGTGCATCCAATATGTGGTTTTGTGTCATTTTGTGTCATTGGTTGAACATTTAGGTCATTTTCATCCTCCCTAGGCTTATTCTAATCCAATTAGGGTTTTTACCATATCTTGTGCATCCAATATGTGATTTTGTGTCATTTTGTGTCATTGGTTGAACATTTAGGTCATTTTCGTCCTCCCTAGGCTTATTCTAATCCAATTAGGGTTTTTAACCAATCTTGTGCATCCAATATGTGATTTTGTGTCATTTTGTGTCATCGGTTGAACATTTAGGTCATTTTCGTCCTCCCTAGGCTTATTCTAATCCAATTAGGGGTTTTAACCAATCTTATGCATCCAATATGTGATTTTGTGTCATTTTGTGTGATTGGTTGAACATTTAGGTCATTTTCGTCCTCCCAAGGCTTATTCTATTCCAATTAGGGTTTTTAACCAATCTTGTGCATCCAATATGTGATTTTGTGTCATTTTGTGTCATTGGTTGAACATTTAGGTCATTTTCGTCCTCCCTAGGCTTATTCTAATCCAATTAGGGTTTTTAACCAATCTTGTGCATCCAATATATGATTTTCTGTCATTTTGTGTCATTGGTTGAACATTTAGGTCATTTTTGTCCTCCCTAGGCTTATTCTAATCCAATTAGGGTTTTTAACCAATCTTGTGCATCCAATATGTGATTTTGTGTCATTGGTTGAACATTTAGGTCATTTTCGTCCTCCCTAAGTTTATTCTAATCCAATTAGGGTTTTTAACCAATCTTGTGCATCCAATATGTGATTTTGTGTCATTTTGTGTCATTGGTTGAACATTTAGGTCATTTTCGTCCTCCCTAGGCTTATTCTAATCCAATTAGGGTTTTTAACCAATCTTGTGCATCCAATATGTGATTTTGTGTCATTGATTGAACATTTAGGTTATTTTCGTCCTCCCTAGGCTTATTATAATCCAATTAAGGTTTTTAGCCAATCTTATGCATCCAATATGTGATTTTGTGTCATTGGTTGAACATTTAGGTCATTTTCGTCCTCCCTAGGCTTATTCTAATCCAATTAGGGTTTTAACCAATCTTGTGCATCCAATATGTGATTTTGTGTCATTTTGTGTCATTGGTTGAACATTTAGGTCATTTTCGTCCTCCCTAGGCTAATTCTAATCGAATTAGGGTTTTTAACCAATCTTGTGCATCCAATATGTGATTTTGTGTCATTTTGTGTCATTTTGTGTCATTGGTTTAACATTTAGGTCATTTTCGTCCTCCCTAGGCTTATTCTAATCCAATTACGGTTTTTAACCAATCTTGTGCATCCAATATGTGATTTTGTGTCATTTTGTGTCATTGGTTGAACATTTAGGTCATTTTCGTCCTCCCTAGGCTAATTCTAATCGAATTAGGGTTTTTAACCAATCTTGTGCATCCAATATGTGATTTTGTGTCATTGGTTTAACATTTAGGTCATTTTCGTCCTCCCTAGGCTAATTCTAATCGAATTAGGGTTTTTAACCAATCTTGTGCATCCAATATGTGATTTTGTGTCATTTTGTGTCATTGGTTTAACATTTAGGTCATTTTCCTCCTCCCTAGGCTTATTCTAATCCAATTACGGTTTTTAACCAATCTTGTGCATCCAATATGTGATTTTGTGTCATTTTGTGTCATTGGTTGAACATTTAGGTCATTTTCGTCCTCCCTAGGCTTATTCTAATCCAATTAGGGTTTTTAACCAATCTTGTGCATCCAATATGTGATTTTGTGTCATTTTGTGTCATTTTGTGTCATTTGTTGAACATTTAGGTCATTTTCGTCCTCCGTAGGCTTATTCTAATCCAATTAGGGTTTTTAACTAATCTTGTGCATCCAATATGTGATTTTCTGTCATTTTGTGTCATTGGTTGAACATTTAGGTCATTTTCGTCCTCCCTAGGATTATTATAATCCAATTAGGGTTTTTAACCAATCTTGTGCATCCAATATGTGATTTTTTGTCATTGGTTGAACATTTAGGTCATTTTCGTCCTCCCTAGGCTTATTCTAATCCAATTAGGGTTTTTAACCAATCTTGTGCATCCAATATGTGATTTTGTGTCATTGGTTAAACATTTAGGTCATTTTCATCCTCCCTAGGCTTATTCTAATCCAATTAGGGTTTTTAACCAATCTTGTGCATCCAATATGTGATTTTGTGTCATTTTGTGTCATTGGTTGAACATTTAGGTCATTTTCGTCCTCCCTAGGCTTATTCTAATCCAATTAGGGTTTTTAACCAATGTTGTGCATCCAATATGTGATTTTGTGTCATTTTGTGTCATCGGTTGAACATTTAGGTCATTTTCGTCCTCCCTAGGCTTATTCTAATCCAATTAGGGTTTTTAACCAATCTTGTGCATCCAATATGTGATTTTGTGTCATTGGTTGAACATTTAGGTAATTTTCCTCCTCCCTAGGCTTATTCTAATCCAATTAGGGTTTTTAACCAATCTTGTGTATCCAATATGTGATTTTGTGTCATTTTGTGTCATTGGTTGAACATTTAGGTCATTTTCGTCCTCCCTAAGCTTACTCTAATCCAATTAGGGTTTTTAACATATCTTGTGAATCCAATATGTGATTTTGTGTCATTTTGTGTCATTGGTTGAACATTTAGGTCATTTTCGTCCTCCCTAGGCTTATTCTAATCCAATTAGGGTTTTTAACCAATCTTGTGCATCCAATATGTGGTTTTGTGTCATTTTGTGTCATTGGTTGAACACTTAGGTCATTTTCATCCTCCCTAGGCTTATTCTAATCCAATTAGGGTTTTTAACCAATCTTGTGCATCCAATATGTGATTTT
>JBBPBQ010000008.1:6244589-6262613 GCA_037974755.1 Cicer yamashitae | reverse complement strand
GTCATTTTGTGTCATTGGTTGAACATTTAGGTCATTTTCGTCCTCCCTAGGCTTATTCTAATCCAATTAGGGTTTTTAACCAATCTTGTGCATCCAATATGTGATTTTGTGTCATTGGTTGAACATTTAGGTAATTTTCCTCCTCCCTAGGCTTATTCTAATCCAATTAGGGTTTTTAACCAATCTTGTGTATCCAATATGTCATTTTGTGTCATTTTGTGTCATTGGTTGAACATTTAGGTCATTTTCGTCCTCCCTAAGCTTATTCTAATCCAATTAGGGTTTTTAACCAATCTTGTGCATCCAATATGTGATTTTGTATCATTGGTTGAACATTTAGGTAATTTTCCACCTCCCTAGGCTTATTCTAATCCAATTAGGGTTTTTAACCAATCTTGTTTATCCAATATGTGATTTTTTGTCATTTTGTGTCATTGGTTGAACATTTAGGTCATTTTCGTCCTCCCTAGGCTTATTCTAATCCAATTAGGGTTTTTAACCAATCTTGTGCATCCAATATGTGATTTTGTGTCATTGGTTGAACATTTAGGTCATTTTCGCCTTGCTAGGCTAATTCTAATCCAATTAGGGTTTCTAACCAATCTTGTGCATCCAATATGTGATTTTGTGTCATTTTGTGTCATTGGTTGAACATTTAGGTCATTTTCGTCCTCCCTAGGCTTATTCTAATCCAATTAGGGTTTTTAACCAATCTTGTGCATCCAATATGTGATTTTGTGTCATTGGTTGAACATTTAGGTCATTTTCGCCTTGCTAGGCTAATTCTAATCCAATTAGGGTTTTTAACCAATCTTGTGCATCCAATATGTGATTTTGTACCATTTTGTGTCATTGGTTGAACATTTAGGTCATTTTCGTCCTCCCTAGGCTTATTCTAATCCAATTAGGGTTTTTAACCAATCTTGTGCATCCAATATGTGATTTTGTGTCATTTTGTGTCATTGGTTGAACATTTAGGTCATTTTCGTCCTCCCCAGGCTTATTCTAATCCAATTAGGGTTTTTCACGAATCCTGTGCATCCAATATGTGATTTTGTGTCATTTTGTGTCATTGGTTGAACATTTAGGTCATTTTCGTCCTCCCTAGGGTTATTTTAATCTAATTAGGATTTTTAACCAATCTTGTGCATCCAATATGTGATTTTGTGTCATTTTGTGTCATTGGTTGAACATTTAGGTCATTTTCGTCCTCCCTAGGCTTATTCTAATCCAATTAGGGTTTTTAACCAATCTTGTGCATCCAATATGTGATTTTGTGTCATTTTGTGTCATTGGTTGAACATTTAGGTCATATTCGTCCTCCCTAGGCTTATTCTAATCCAATTAAGGTTTTTAACCAATCTTGTGCATCCAATATGTGATTTTGTGTCATTTTGTGTCATTGGTTGAACATTTAGGTCATTTTCGTCCTCCCTAGGCTTATTCTAATCCAATTAGGGTTTTTAACCAATCTTGTGCATCCAATATGTGATTTTGTGTCATTTTGTGTCATTGGTTGAACATTTAGGTCATTTTCGTCCTCCCTAGGCTTATTCTAATCCAATTAGGGTTTTTAACCAATCTTGTGCATCCAATATGTGATTTTGTGTCCTTTTGTGTCATTGGTTGAACATTTAGGTCATTTTGGTCCTCCCTAGGCTTATTCTAATCCAATTAGGGTTTTTATCCGATCATGTGCATCCAATATGTGATTTTGTGTCATTTTGTGTCATTGGTATAACATTTAGGTCATTTTCGTCCTCCCTAGGCCTATTCTAATCCAATTAGGGTTTTTAACCAATCTTGTGCATGCAATATGTGATTTTGTGTCATTTTGTGTCATTGGTTGAACATTTAGGTCATTTTCGTCCTCGCTAGGTTTATTCTAATCCAATTAGGGTTTTTAACCAATCTTGTGCATCCAATATGTGATTTTGTGTCATTGGTTGAACATTTAGGTCATTTTCGTCCTCCCTAGGCTTATTCTAATCCAATTAGGGTTTTTAACCAATCTTGTGCATCCAATATGTGATTTTTTGTCATTTTGTGTCATTTGTTGAACATTTACGTCATTTTCGTCCTCCGTAGGCTTATTCTAATCCAATTAGGGTTTTTAACCAATCTTGTGCATCCAATATGTGATTTTCTGTCATTTTGTGTCATTGGTTGAACATTTAGGTCATTTTCGTCCTCCCTAGGATTATTATAATCCAATTAGGGTTTTTAACCAATCTTGTGCATCCAATATGTGATTTTGTGTCATTATTTGAATATTTAGGTCATTTTTGTCCTCCCTGGGCTTATTCTAATCCAATTAGGGTTTTTAACCAATCTTGTGCATCCAATATGTGATTTTGTGTCATTTTGTGTCATTGGTTGAACATTTAGGTCATTTTCGTCCTCCCTAGGCTTATTCTAATCCAATTAGGGTTTTTAACCAATCTTGTGCATCCAATATGTGATTTTGTGTCATTTTGTGTCATTGGTTGAACATTTGGGTCATTTTCGTCCTCCCTCGGCTTATTCTAATCCAATTAGGGTTTTTAACCAATCTTGTGCATCCAATATGTGATTTTGTGTCATTTTGTGTCATTGGTTGAACATTTAGGTCATTTTCGTCCTCCCTAGGCTTATTCTAATCCAATTAGGGTTTTTAACCAATCTTGTGCATCCAATATGTGATTTTGTGTCATTTTGTGTCATTTAGGTCATTTTCGTCCTCCCTAGGCTTATTCTAATCCAATTAGGGTTTTTAACCAATCTTGTGCATCGAATATGTGATTTTGTGTCATTGGTTGAACATTTAGGTCATTTTTGTCCTCCCTAGGCTTATTCTAATCCAATTAGGGTTTTTAACCAATCTTGTGCATCCAATATGTGATTTTGTGTCATTTTGTGTCATTGGTTGAACATTTTGTTCATTTTCGTTCTCCCTAGGCTTATTCTAATCCAATTAGGGTTTTTAACCAATCTTGTGCATCCAATATGTGATTTTGTGTCATTGGTTGAACATTTAGGTCATTTTCGTCCTCCCTAGGCTTATTCTAATCCAATTAGGGTTTTTAACTAATCTTGTGCATCCAATATGTGATTTTGTGTCATTAGTTGAACATTTAGGTCGTTTTCGTCCTCCCTAGGCTTATTCTAATCCAATTATGGTTTTTAACCAATCTTGTGCATCCAATATGTGATTTTGTGTCATTTTGTGTCATTGGTTGAACATTTAGGTCATTTTCGTCCTCCCTAGGCTTATTCTAATCCAATTAGGGTTTTTAACCAATCTTGTGCATCCAATATGTGATTTTGTGTCATTGGTTGAACATTTAGGTCATTTTCGTCCTCCCTAGGCTTATTCTAATTCAATTAGGGTTTTTAACCAATCTTGTGCACCCAATATGTGATTTTGTGTCATTTGGTGTCATTGGTTGAACATTTAGGTCATTTTCGTCCTCCCTAGGCTTATTCTAATCCAATTAGAGTTTTTAACCAATCTTGTGCATCCAATATGTGATTTTGAGTCATTGGTTGAACATTTAGGTCATTTTCGTCCTCCCTAGGCTTATTCTAATTCAATTAGGGTTTTTAACCAATCTTGTGCATCCAATATGTGATTTTGTGTCATTTTGTGTCATTGGTTGAACATTTAGGTCATTTTCGTCCTCCCTAGGCTTATTCTAATCCAATTAGGGTTTTTAACCAATCTTGTGCATCCAATATGTCATTTTGTGTCATTGATTGAACATTTAGGTCATTTTCGCCCTCCCTAAGCTAATTCTAATCCAATTAGGGTTTTTAACCAATCTTGTGCATCCAATATGTGATTTTGTGTCATTGGTTGAACATTTAGGTCATTTTCGTCCTCCCTAGGCTTATTCTAATCCAATTAGGGTTTTTAACCAATTTGTGCATCCAATATGTCATGTTGTGTCATTGGTTGAACATTGAGGTCATTTTCGTCCTCCCTAGGCTTATTCTAATCCAATTAGGGTTTTTAACCAATCTTGTGCATCCAATATGCGATTTTGTGTCATTTTGTGTCATTGGTTGAACATTTAGGTCATTTTCGTCCTCCAAAGGCTTATTCTAATCCAATTAGGGTTTTTAACCAATCTTGTGCATCCAATATGTGATTTTGTGTCATTGGTTGAACATTTAGGTCATTTTCGTCCTCCCTAGGCTTATTCAAATCCAATTAGGGTTTTTAACCAATCTTGTGCATCCAATATGTCATTTTGTGTCATTTTGTGTCATTGGTTGTACATTAAGGTCATTTTCGTCCTCCCTAGGCTTATTCTAATCCAATTAGGAATTTTAACCAATCTTGTGCATCCAATATGTGATTTTGTGTCATTGGTTGAACATTTAGGTCATTTTCGTCCTCCCTAGACTTATTCTAATCCAATTAGGGTTTTTAACCAATCTTGTGCATCCAATGTGGGATTTTGTGTCATTTTGTGTCATTGGATGAACATTGAGGTCATTTTCGTCCTCCCTAGGGTTATTCTAATCCAATTAGGGTTTTTAACCAATCTTGTGCATCCAATATGTGATTTTGTGTCATTTTGTGTCATTGGTTGAACATTTAGGTCATTTTCGTCCTCCCTAGGCTTATTCTAATCCAATTAGGGTTTTTAACCAATCTTGTGCATCCAATATGTGATTTTGTGTCATTTTGTGTCATTGGTTGAACATTTAGGTCATTTTCGTCCTCCATAGGCTTATTCTAATCCATTTAGGGTTTTTAACCAATCTTGTGCATCCAATATGTGATTTTGTGTCATTGGTTGCACATTTAGGTCATTTTCGTCCTCCCTAGGCTTATTCTAATCCAATTAGGGTTTTTAATCAATCTTGTGCATCCAATATGTGATTTTGTGTCATTTTGTGTCATTGGTTGAACATTTAGGTCATTTTCGTCCTCCCTAGGCTTATTCTAATCCAATTAGGGTTTTTAACCAATCTTGTGCATCCAATATAAGATTTTGTGTCATTGGTTGAACATTTAGGCCATCTTCGCCTTGCTAGGCTTATTCTAATCCAATTAGGGTTTTTAACCAATCTTGTGCATCCAATATGTGATTTTGTGTCATTTTGTGTCATTGGTTGAACATTTAGGTCATTTTCGTCCTCCCTAGGCTTATTCTAATCCAATTAGGGTTTATAACCAATCTTGTGCATCCAATATGTGGTTTTGTGTCATTTTGTGTCATTGGTTGAACATTTAGGTCATTTTCGTCCTCCCTAGGCTTATTCTAATCCAATTAAGGTTTTTAACATATCTGGTGCATCCAATATGTGATTTTGTGTCATTTTGTGTCATTGGTTCAACATTTAGCTCATTTTCGTCCTCCCTAGGCTTATTCTAATCCAATTAGGGTTTTTAACCAATCTTGTGCATCCAATATGTGATTTTGTGTCATTGGTTGAACATTTAGGTGATTTTCATCCTCCCTAGGCTTATTCTAATCCAATTAGGGTTTTTAACCAATCTTGTGCATCCAATATGTGATTTTGTGTCATTTTGTGTCATTGGTTGAACATATAGGTCATTTTCGTCCTCCGTAGGCTTATTCTAATCCAATTAGGGTTTTTAACCAATCTTGTGCATCCAATATGTGATTTTGTGTCATTGGTTGAACATTTAGGTGATTTTCATCCTCCCTAGGCTTATTCTAATCCAATTAGGGTTTTTAACCAATCTTGTGCATCCAATATGTGATTTTGTGTCATTTTGTGTCATTGGTTGAACATATAGGTCATTTTCGTCATCCCTAGGCTTATTGGAATCCAATTAGGGTTTTTAACATATCTTGTGAATCCAATATGTGATTTTGTGTCATTTTGTGTCATTGGTTGAACATTTAGGTCATTTTCGTCCTCCCTAGGCTTATTCTAATCCAATTAGGGTTTTTAACCAATCTTGTGCATCCAATATGTGGTTTTGTGTCATTTTGTGTCATTGGTTAAACATTTAGGTCATTTTCATCCTCCCTAGGCTTATTCTAATCCAATTAGGGTTTTTAACATATCTTGTGCATCCAATATGTGATTTTGTGTCATTTTTGTCATTGGTTACCCATTTAGGTCATTTTCGTCCTCCCTAGGCTTATTCTAATCCAATTAGGGTTTTTAAGCAATCTTGTGCATCCAATATGTGATTTTGTGTCATTTTGTGTCATTGGTTGAACATTTAGGTCATTTTCGTCCTCCCTAAGCTTATTCTAATCCAATTAGGGTTTTTAACATATCCTGTGCATCCAATATGTGATTTTGTGTCATTTTGTGTCATTGGTTGAACATTTAGGTCATTTTCGTCCTCCCTAAGCTTATTCTAATCCAATTAGGGTTTTTAACATATCCTGTGCATCCAATATGTGATTTTGTGTCATTTTGTGTCATTGGTTGAACATTTAGGTCATTTTCGTCCTCCCTAGGCTTATTCTAATCCAATTAGGGTTTTTAACCAATCTTGTGCATCCAATATGTGATTTTGTGTCATTGGTTGAACATTTAGGTCATTTTCGTCCTCCCTAGGCTTATTCTAATCCAATTACGGTTTTTAAGCAATCTTGTGCATCCAATATGTGATTTTGTGTCATTTTGTGTCATTGGTTGAACATTTAGGTCATTTTCGTCCTCCCTAGGCTTATTCTATTCCAATTAGGGTTTTTAACCAATCTTGTGCATCCAATATGTGATTTTGTGTCATTTTGTGTCATTGGTTGAACATTTAGGTCATTTTCGTCCTCCCTAAGCTTATTCTAATCCAATTAGGGTTTTTAACATATCTTGTGCATCCAATATGTGATTTTGTGTCATTTTGTGTCATTGGTTAAACATTTAGGTCATTTTCGTCCTCCCTAGGCTTATTCTAATCCAATTAGGGTTTTTAACCAATCTTGTGCATCCAATATGTGATTTTGTGTCATTGGTTGAACATTTAGGTCATTTTTGTCCTCCCTAGGCTTATTGTAATCCAATTAGGGTTTTTAACCAATCTTGTGCATCCAATATGTGATTTTGTGTCATTTTGTGTCATTGGTTGAACATTTAGGTCATTTTCGTCCTCCCTAGGATTATTTTAATCCAATTAGGGTTTTTAACCAATCTTGTGCATCCAATATGTGATTTTTTGTCATTGGTTGAACATTTAGGTCATTTTCGTCCTCCCTAGGCTTATTCTAATCCAATTAGGGTTTTTAACCAATCTTGTGCATCCAATATGTGATTTTGTGTCCTTTTGTGTCATTGGTTGAACATTTAGGTCATTTTCGTCCTCCCTAGGCTTATTCTAATCCAATTAAGGTTTTTAACCAATCTTGTGCGTCCAATATGTGATTTTGTGTCATTTTGTGTCATTGGTGGAACATTTAGGTCATTTTAGTCCTCCCTAGGCTTATTCTAATCCAATTAAGGTTTTTAACCAATCTTATGCATCCAATATGTGATTTTGTGTCATTTTGTGTCATTGGTTGAACATTTAGGTCATTTTCGTCCTCCCTAGGCTTATTCTAATCCAATTAGGGTTTTTAACCAATCTTGTGCATCCAATATGTGATTTTGTGTCAATGGTTGAACATTTAGGTAATTTTCGTCCTCCTTAGGCTTATTCTAATCCAATTAGGGTTTTTAACCAATCTTGTGCATCCAATATGTGATTTTGTGTCATTTTGTGTCATTGGTTGAACATTTAGGTCATTTTCGTCCTCCCTAGGCTTATTCTAATCGAATTACGGTTTTTAACCAATCTTGTGCATCCAATATGTGATTTTGTGTCATTTTGTGTCATTGGTTGAACATTTAGGTCATTTTCGTCCTCCCTAGGCTTATTCTAATCCAATTAGGGTTTTTAACCAATCTTGTGCATCCAATATGTGGTTTTGTGTCATTTTGTGTCATTGGTTGAACATTTAGGTCATTTTCATCCTCCCTAGGCTTATTCTAATCCAATTAGGGTTTTTACCATATCTTGTGCATCCAATATGTGATTTTGTGTCATTTTGTGTCATTGGTTGAACATTTAGGTCATTTTCGTCCTCCCTAGGCTTATTCTAATCCAATTAGGGTTTTTAACCAATCTTGTGCATCCAATATGTGATTTTGTGTCATTTTGTGTCATCGGTTGAACATTTAGGTCATTTTCGTCCTCCCTTAGCTTATTCTAATCCAATTAGGGTTTTTAACCAATCTTGTGCATCCAATATGTGATTTTGTGTCATTTTGTGTCATTGGTTGAACATTTAGGTCATTTTCGTCCTCCCTAGGCTTATTCTAATCCAATTAGGGTTTTTAACCAATCTTGTGCATCCAATATGTGATTTTGTGTCATTTTCTGTCATTTTGTGTCATATGTAATCCAATTAGGTCATTTTCGTCCTCCCTAGACTTATTCTAATCCAATTAGGGTTTTTAACCAATCTTGTGCATCCAATATGTGATTTTGTGTCATTTTGTGTCATTGGTTGAACATTTAGGTCATTTTCGTCCTCCCTAGGCTTATTCTAATCCAATTAGGGTTTTTAACCAATCTTGTGCAACCAATATGTGATTTTGTGTCATTGGTTGAACATTTAAGTCATTTTCGTCCTCCCTAGGCTTATTCTAATCCAATTAGGGTATTTAACCAATCTTGTGCATCCAATATGTGATTTTGTGTCATTTTGTGACATTTTGTGTCATCGGTTGAACATTTAGGTCATTTTCGTCCTTCCTAGGCTTATTCTAATCCAATTAGGGTTTTTAACCAATCTTGTGCATCCAATATATGATTTTGTGTCATTGGTTGAACATTTAGGTCATTTTCGTTCTCCCTAGGCTTATTCTAATCCAATTAGGGTTTTTAACCAATCTTGTGCATCCAATATGTGATTTTGTGTCATTTTGTGTCATTGGTTGAACATTTAGGTCATTTTCATCCTTCCTAGGGTTATTCTAATCCAATTAGGGTTTTTAACCAATCTTGTGCATCCAATATGTGATTTTGTGTCATTTTGTGTCATTGGTTGAACATTTATGTCATTTTCGTCCTTCCTAGGGTTATTCTAATCCAATTAGGGTTTTTAACCAATCTTGTGCATCCAATATGTGATTTTGTGTCATTTTGTGTGATTGGTTGAACATTTAGGTCATTTTCGTCCTCCCTAGGCTTATTCTAATCCAATTAGGGTTTTTAACCAATCTTGTGCATCCAATTAGTGATTTTGTGTCATTGGTTGAACATTTAGGTCATTTTCGTCCTCCCTAGGCTTATTCTAATCCAATTAGGGTTTTTAACCAATCTTGTGCATCCAATATGTAATTTTGTGTCATTGGTTGAACATTTAGGTCCCTTTCGTCCTCCCTAGGCTTATTCTAATCCAATTAGGGTTTTTAACCAATCTTGTGCAACCAATATGTGATTTTGTGTCATTGGTTGAACATTTAGGTCATTTTCGTCCTCCCTAGGCTTATTCTAATCCAATTAGGGTTTTTAACCAATCTTGTGCATCCAGTATGTGATTTTGTGTCATTTTGTGTCATTGGTTGAACATTTAGGTCATTTTCGTCCTCCCTAGGCTTATTCTAATCGAATTAGGGTTTTAAACCAATCTTGTGCATCCAATATGTGATTTTGTGTCATTTTGTGTCATTGGTTGAACATTTAGGTCATTTTCGTCCTCCCTAGGCTTATTCTAATCCAATTAGGGTTTTTAACCAATCTTGTGCATCCAATATGTGATTTTGTGTCATTTTGTGTCATTTGTTGAATATTTAGGTCATTTTCGTCCTCCGTAGGCTTATTCTAATCCAATTAGGGTTTTTAACCAATCTTGTGCATCCAATATGTGATTTTCTGTCATTTTGTGTCATTGGTTGAACATTTAGGTCATTTTCGTCCTCCCTAGGATTATTATAATCCAATTAGGGTTGTTAACCAATCTTGTGCATCCAATATGTGATTTTGTGTCATTGGTTGAACATTTAGGTCATTTTCGTCCTCCCTAGGCTTATTCTAATCCAATTAGGGTTTTAAACCAATCTTGTGCATCCAATATGTGATTTTGTGTCATTTTGTGTCATTGGTTGAACATTTAGGTCATTTTCGTCCTCCCTAGGCTTATTCTAATCCAATTAGGGTTTTTAACCAATCTTGTGCATCCAATACGTGATTTTGTGTCATTTTGTGTCATTGGTTGAACATTTAGGTCGTTTTCGTCCTCCGTAGGCTTATTCTAATCCAATTAGGGTTTTTAACCAATCTTGTGCATCCAATATGTGATTTTCTGTCATTTTGTGTCATTGGTTGAACATTTAGGTCATTTTCGTCCTCCCTAGGATTATTATAATCCAATTAGGGTTTTTAACCAATCTTGTGCATCCAATATGTGATTTTGTGTCATTGGTTGAACATTTAGGTAATTTTCGTCCTCCCTAGGCTTATTCTAATCCAATTAGGGTTTTAAACCAATCTTGTGCATCCAATATGTGATTTTGTGTCATTTTGTGTCATTGGTTGAACATTTAGGTCATTTTCGTCCTCCGTAGGCTTATTCTAATCCAATTAGGGTTTTTAACCAATCTTGTGCATCCAATATGTGATTTTGTGTCATTGGTTGAACATTTCGGTGATTTTCATCCTCCCTAGGCTTATTCTAATCCAATTAGGGTTTTTAACCAATCTTGTGCATCCAATATGTGATTTTGTGTCATTGGTTGAACATATAGGTCATTTTCGTCATCCCTAGGCTTATTCAAATCCAATTAGGGTTTTTAACATATCTTGTGAATCCAATGTGATTTTGTGTCATTTTGTGTCATTGGTTGAACATTTATGTCATTTTCGTCCTCCCTAGGCTTATTCTAATCCAATTAGGGTTTTTAACCAATCTTGTGCATCCAATATGTGGTTTTGTGTCATTTTGTGTCATTGGTGGAACATTTAGGTCATTTTCATCCTCCCTAGTCTTATTCTAATCCAATTAGGGTTTTTATCATATCTTGTGCATCCAATATGTGATTTTGTGTCATTTTTGTCATTGGTTACCCATTTAGGTCATTTTCGTCCTCCCTATGCTTATTCTAATCCAATTAGGGTTTTTAAGCAATCTTGTGCATCCAATATGTGATTTTGTGTCATTTTGTGTCATTGGTTGAACATTTAGGTCATTTTCGTCCTCCCTAAGCTTATTCTAATCCAATTAGGGTTTTTAACATATCCTGTGCATCCAATATGTGATTTTGTGTCATTTTGTGTCATTGGTTGAACATTTAGGTCATTTTCGTCCTCCCTAGGCTTATTCTAATCCAATTAGGGTTTTTAACCAATCTTGTGCATCCAATATGTGATTTTGTGTCATTGGTTGAACATTTAGGTCATTTTCGTCCTCCCTAGGCTTATTCTAATCCAATTACGGTTTTTAAGCAATCTTGTGCATCCAATATGTGATTTTGTGTCATTTTGTGTCATTGGTTGAACATTTAGGTCATTTTCGTCCTCCCTAGGCTTATTCTATTCCAATTAGGGTTTTTAACCAATCTTGTGCATCCAATATGTGATTTTGTGTCATTTTGTGTCATTGGTTGAACATTTAGGTCATTTTCGTCCTCCCTAAGCTTATTCTAATCCAATTAGGGTTTTTAACATATCTTGTGCATCCAATATGTGATTTTGTGTCATTTTGTGTCATTGGTTAAACATTTAGGTCATTTTCGTCCTCCCTAGGCTTATTCTAATCCAATTAGGGTTTTTAACCAATCTTGTGCATCCAATATGTGATTTTGTGTCATTGGTTGAACATTTAGGTCATTTTTGTCCTCCCTAGGCTTATTCTAATCCAATTAGGGTTTTTAACCAATCGTGTGCATCCAATATGTGATTTAGTGTCATTGGTTGTACATTTAGGTCATTTTCGTCCTCCCTAGGCTTATTCTAATCCAATTAGGGTTTTTAACCAATCTTGTGCATCCAATATGTGATTTTGTGTCATTGGTTGAACATTTAGGTCATTTTCGTCCTCCCTAGGCTTATTCTAATCCAATTAGGGTTTTTAACCAATCTTGTGCATCCAATATGTGATTTTGTGTCATTTTGTGTCATTGGCTAAACTTTTAGTTCATTTTCGTCCTCCTAGGCTTATTCTAATCCAATTAGGGTTTTTAACCAATCTTGTGCATCCAATATGTGATTTTGTGTCATTTTGTGTCATTGGTTGAACATTTAGGTCATTTTCGTCCTCCCTAGGCTTATTCTAATCCAATTAGGGTTTTTAACCAATCTTGTGCATCCAATATGTGATTTTGTGTCATTTTGTGTCATTGGTTGCACACTTAGGTCATTTTCATCCTCCCTAGGCTTATTCTAATTCAATTAGGGTTTTTAACCAATCTTGTGCATCCAATATGTGATTTTTTGTCATTTTGGGTCACTAGTTGAACATTTAGGTCATTTTCATCCTCCCTAGGCTTATTCTAATCCAATTAGGGTTTTTAACCAATCTTGTGCATATAATAAGTGATTTTGTATCATTGGTAATCCAATTAGGTCAATTTCGTCCTCGCTCGGCTTATTGTAATCGAATTAGGCTTTTTAAACAATCTTGTGCATCCAATATGTGATTTTGTGTCATTTTGTGTCATTGGTTGAACATTTAGGTCATTTTCGTCCTCCCTAGGCTTATTCTAATCCAATTAGGGTTTTTAACCAATCTTGTGCATCCAATATGTGATTTTGTGTCATTGGTTGAACATTTAGGTCATTTTCGTCCTCCCTAGGCTTATTATAATCCAACTAGGGTTTTTAACCAATCTTGTGCATCCAATATGTGATTTTGTGTCATTTTGTGTCATTGGTTGAACATTTAGGTCATTTTCGTCCTCCCTAGGCTTATTCTAATCCAATTAGGGTTTTTAACCAATCTTGTGCATCCAATATGTGATTTTGTGTCATTGGTTGAACATTTAGTTCATTTTCGTCCTCCCTAGGCTTATTCTATTCCATTTAGGGTTTTTAACCAATCTTCTGCATCCAATATGTGATTTTGTGTCATTTTGTGTCATTGGTTCAACATTTAGGTCATTTTCGTCCTCCCTAGGGTTATTTTAATCCAATTAGGATTTTTAACCAATCTTGTGCATCCAATATGTGATTTTGTGTCATTTTGTGTCATTGGTTGAACATTTAGGTCATTTTCGTCCTCCCTAGGCTTATTCTAATCCAATTAGGGTTTTTAACCAATCTTGTGCATCCAATATGTGATTTTGTGTCATTTTGTGTCATTGGTTGAACATTTAGGTCATTTTCGTCCTCCCTAGGCTTATTCTAATCCAATTAGGGTTTTTAACCAATCTTGTGCATCCAATATGTGATTTTGTGTCATTGGTTGAACATTTGGGTCATTTTCGTCCTCGCTAGACTTATTCTAATCCAATTAGGGTTTTTAACCAATCTTGTGCATCCAATATGTGATTTTGTGTCATTTTGTGTCATTGGTTGAACATTTAGGTCATTTTCGTCCTCCCTAGGCTTATTCTAATCCAATTAGGGTTTTTAACCAATCTTGTGCATCCAATATGTGATTTTGTCTCATTGGTTGAACATTTAGGCCATTTTCGTCCTCCCTAGGCTTATTCTAATCCAATTAGGGTTTTTAACCAATCTTGTGCATCCAATATGTGATTTTGTGTCATTTTGTGTCATTGGTTGAACATTTAGGTCATTTTCGTCCTCCCTAGGCTTATTCTATTCCAATTAGGGTTTTTACCCAATCTTGTGCATCCAATATGTGATTTTGTGTCATTTCGTGTCATTGGTTGAACATTTAGGTCATTTTCGCCCTCCCTAAGCTTATTCTAATCCAATTAGGGTTTTTAACCAATCTTGTGCATCCAATATGTGATTTTGTGTCATTTTGTGTCATTGGTTGAACATTTAGGTCATTTTCGTCCTCCCTAGGCTTATTCTAATCCAATTAGGGTTTTTAACCAATCTTGTGCAATCAATACGTGATTTTGTGTCATTGGTTGAACATTTAGGTCATTTTCGTCCTCCCTAGGCTTATTCTCATCCAATTAGGGTTTTTAACCAATCTTGTGCATCCAATATGTGATTTTGTGTCATTTTGTGTCATTGGTTGAACATTTAGGTCATTTTCATCGTCCGTAGGCTTATTCTAATCCAATTAGGGTTTTTAACCAATCTTGTGCATCCAATATGTGATTTTCTGTCATTGGTTGAACATTTAGGTCATTTTCTTCCTCCCTAGGCTTATTCTAATCCAATTAGGGTTTTTAACCAATCTTGTGCATCCAATATGTGGTTTTGTGTCATTTTGTGTCATTGGTTGAACATTTAGGTCATTTTCATCCTCCCTAGGCTTATTCTAATCCAATTAGGGTTTTTAACATATCTTGTGCATCCAATATGTGATTTTGTGTCATTTTTGTCATTGGTTACCCATTTAGGTCATTTTCGTCCTCCCTAGGCTTATTCTAATCCAATTAGGGTTTTTAACCAATCTTGTGCATCCAATATGTGATTTTGTGTCATTTTGTGTCATTGGTTGAACATTTAGGTCATTTTCGTCCTCCCTAGGCTTATTCTAATCCAATTAGAGTTTTTAACCAATCTTGTGCATCCAATACGTGATTTTGTGTCATTTGTTGAACATTTAGGTCATTTTCGTCATCGCTATGCTTATTCTAATCCAATTAGGGTTTTTAACCAATCTTGTGCATCCAATATGTGATTTTGTGTCATTTTGTGTCATTGGTTGAACATTTAGGTCATTTTCGTCCTCCCTAGGCTTATTCTAATCCAATTAGGGTTTTTAACCAATCTTGTGCATCCAATATGTGATTTTGTGTCATTTTGTGTCATTGGTTGAACATTTAGGTCGTTTTCGTCCTCCCTATGCTTATTCTAATCCAATTAGGGTTTTTAACCAATCTTGTGCATTCAATATGTGATTTTGTGTCATTGGTTGAACATTTAGGTCATTTTCGTCCTCCCTAGGCTTATTCTAAACCAATTAGGGTTTTTAACCAATCTTGTGCATCCAATATGTGATTTTGTGTCATTTTGTGTCATTGGTTGAACATTTAGGTCATTTTCGTCCTCCGTAGGCTTATTCTAATCCAATTAGGGTTTTTAACCAATCTTGTGCATCCAATATGTGATTTTATGTCATTGGTTGAACATTTAGGTGATTTTCATCCTCCCTAGGCTTATTCTAATCCAATTAGGGTTTTTAACCAATCTTGTGCATCCAATATGTGATTTTGTGTCATTTTGTGTCATTGGTTGAACATATAGGTCATTTTCGTCCTCCGTAGGCTTATTCTAATCCAATTAGGGTTTTTAACCAATCTTGTGCATCCAATATGTGATTTTGTGTCATTGGTTGAACATTTAGGTGATTTTCATCCTCCCTAGGCTTATTCTAATCCAATTAGGGTTTTTAACCAATCTTGTGCATCCAATATGTGATTTTGTGTCATTTTGTGTCATTGGTTGAACATATAGGTCATTTTCGTCATCCCTAGGCTTATTGGAATCCAATTAGGGTTTTTAACATATCTTGTGAATCCAATATGTGATTTTGTGTCATTTTGTGTCATTGGTTGAACATTTAGGTCATTTTCGTCCTCCCTAGGCTTATTCTAATCCAATTAGGGTTTTTAACCAATCTTGTGCATCCAATATGTGGTTTTGTGTCATTTTGTGTCATTGGTTAAACATTTAGGTCATTTTCATCCTCCCTAGGCTTATTCTAATCCAATTAGGGTTTTTAACATATCTTGTGCATCCAATATGTGATTTTGTGTCATTTTTGTCATTGGTTACCCATTTAGGTCATTTTCGTCCTCCCTAGGCTTATTCTAATCCAATTAGGGTTTTTAAGCAATCTTGTGCATCCAATATGTGATTTTGTGTCATTTTGTGTCATTGATTGAACATTTAGGTCATTTTCGTCCTCCCTAAGCTTATTCTAATCCAATTAGGGTTTCTAACATATCTTGTGCATCCAATATGTGATTTTGTGTCATTTTGTGTCATTGGTTGAACATTTAGGTCATTTTCGTCCTCCCTAGGCTTATTCTAATCCAATTAGGGTTTTTAACCAATCTTGTGCATCCAATACGTGATTTTGTGTCATTGGTTGAACATTTAGGTCATTTTCATCCTCCCTAGGCTTATTCTAATCCAATTAGGGTTTTTAACCAATCTTGTGCATCCAATATGTGATTTTGTGTCATTTTGTGTCATTGGTTGAACATATAGGTCATTTTCGTCCTCCCTAGGCTTATTCTAATCTAATTAGAGTTTTTAACCAATCTTGTGCATCCAATATGTGATTTTGTGTCATTGGTTGAACATTTAGGTCATTTTCGTCCTCCCTAGGCTTATTCTAATCCAATTAGGGTTTTTAACCAATCTTGTGCATCCAATATGTGATTTTGTGTCATTGGTTGAACATTTAGGTCATTTTCGTCCTCCCTAGGCTTATTCTAATCCAATTAGGGTTTTTAACCAATCTTGTGCATCCAATATGTGATTTTTTGTCGTTGGTTGCACATTTAGGTCATTTTTGTCCTCCCTAGGCTTATTCTAATCCAATTAGGGTTTTTAACCAATCTTGTGCATATAATAAGTGATTTTCTGTCATCGGTAATCCAATTAGGTGATTTTCGTCCTCGCTAGGCTTATTCTAATCCAATTAGGGTTTTTAACCAATCTTGTGCATCCAATATGTGATTTTGTGTCATTGGTTGCACATTTAGGTCATTTTCGTCCTCCCTAGGCTTATTCTAATCCAATTAGGGTTTTTAACCAATCTTGTGCATATAATAAGTGATTTTGTGTCATTGTTAATTCAATTAGGTCATTTTCGTCCTCGCTAGGCTTATTCTAATCCAATTAGAATTTTTAACCAATCTAATGCATCCAATATGTGATTTTGTGTCATTTTGTGTCATTGGTTGAACATTTAGGTCATTTTCGTCCTCCCTAGGCTTATTCTAATCCAATTAGGGTTTTTAACCAATCTTGTGCATCCAATATGTGATTTTGTGTCATTGGTTGAACATTTAGGTCATTTTTGTCCTCCCTAGGCTTATTCTAATCCAATTAGGGTTTTTAACCAATCTTGTGCATCCAATATGTGATTTTGTGTCATTTTGTGTCATTGGTTGAACATTTAGGTCATTTTCGTCCTTGCTAGGCTTATTCTAATCCAATTAGGGTTTTTAACCAATCTTGTGCATCCAATATGTGATTTTGTGTCATTGGTTGAACATTTAGGTCATTTTCGTCCTCCCTAGGCTTATTCTAATCCAATTAGGGTTTTTAACCAATCTTGTGCATCCAATATGTGATTTTGTGTCATTTTGTGTCAGTGGTTGAACATTTAGGTCATTTTCGTCCTCCGTAGGCTTATTCTAATCCAATTAGGGTTTTTAACCAATCTTGTGCATCCAATATGTGATTTTGTGTCATTGGTTGAACATTTAGGTGATTTTCATCCTCCCTAGGCTTATTCTAATCCAATTAGGGTTTTTAACCAATCTTGTGCATCCAATATGTGATTTTGTGTCATTTTGTGTCATTGGTTGAACATATAGGTCATTTTCGTCATCCCTAGGCTTATTCGAATCCAATTAGGGTTTTTAACATATCTTGTGAGTCCAATATGTGATTTCGTGTCATTTTGTGTCATTGGTTGAACATTTAGGTCATTTTCGTCCTCCCTAGGCTTATTCTAATCCAATTAGGGTTTTTAACCAATCTTCTGCATCCAATATGTGGTTTTGTGTCATTTTGTGTCATTGGTTGAACATTTAGGTCATTTTCATCCTCCCTAGGCTTATTCTAATCCAATTAGGGTTTTTAACATATCTTGTGCATCCAATATGTGATTTTGTGTCATTTTTGTCATTGGTTACCCATTTAGGTCATTTTCGTCCTCCCTAGGCTTATTCTAATCCAATTAGGGTTTTTAAGCAATCTTGTGCATCCAATATGTGATTTTGTGTCATTTTGTGTCATTG
>JBBPBQ010000008.1:6225882-6244089 GCA_037974755.1 Cicer yamashitae | reverse complement strand
GTTCAACCAATGACACAAAATCACATATTGGATGCACAAGATTGGTTAAAAACCCTAATTGGATTAGAATAAGCCTAGGGAGGACGAAAATGACCTAAATGTTCAACCAATGACATAAAATGACACAAAATAACATATTGGATGCACAAGATTGGTTAAAAACCCTAAATGGATTAGAATAAGCTTAGGGAGGACGAAAATGAACTAAATGTTCAACCAATGACACAAAATCACATATTGGATGCACCAGATTGGTTAAAAACCCTAATTGGATTAGAATAAGCCTAGGGAGGATGATAATGACCTAAATGTTCAACCAATGACACAAAATGACACAACATCACATATTGGATGCACAAGATTGGTTAAAAACCGTAATTGGATTAGAATAAGGCTGGGGAGGACGAAAATGACCTAAATGTTCAACCAATGACACAAAATTACATATTGGATGCACAAGATTCGTTAAAAACCCTAATTGGATTAGAATAAGCCTAGGGAGGACGAAAATGACCTAAATGTTCAACCAATGACACAAAATCCCATATTGGATGCACAAGATTGGTTAAAAACCCTAATATGATTAGAATAAGCCTAGGGAGGACGAAAATGACCTAAATGTTCAACCAATGACATAAAATGACACAAAATAACATATTGGATGCACAAGATTGGTTAAAAACCCTAAATGGATTAGAATAAGCTTAGGGAGGACGAAAATGAACTAAATGTTCAACCAATGACACAAAATCACATATTGGATGCACCAGATTGGTTAAAAACCGTAATTGGATTAGAATAAGCATGGGGAGGACGAAAATGACCTAAATGTTCAACCAATGGCACAAAATCACATATTGGATGCACAAGATTGGTTAAAAATCCTAATTGGATTAGAATAAGCCTAGGGAGGACGAAAATGACCTAAATGTTCAACCAATGACACAAAATGACACAAAATCACATATTGGATGCACAAGATTGGTTAAAAACTCTAATTGGATTAGAATAAGCCTAAGGAGGACGAAAAGGACCTAAATGTTCAACCAATGACACAAAATCACATATTGGATGCACAAGATTGGTTAAAAACCCTAATTGGATTAGAATAAGCCTAGGGAGGACGAAAATGACAAAAATGTTCAACCAATGACACAAAATCACATATTGGATGCACAAGATTCGTTAAAAACCCTAATTGGATTAGAATAAGCCTAGGGAGGACGAAAATGACCTAAATGTTCAACCAATGGCACAAAATCACATATTGGATGCACAAGATTGGTTAAAAACCCTAATTGGATTAGAATAAGCCTAGGGAGGACGAAAATGACCTAAATGTTCAACCAATGACACAAAATGACACAAAATCACATATTGGATGCACAAGATTGGTTAAAAACTCTAATTGGATTAGAATAAGCCTAGGGAGGACGAAAAGGACCTAAATGTTCAACCAATGACACAAAATCACATATTGGATGCACAAGATTGGTTAAAAACCCTAATTGGATTAGAATAAGCCTAGGGAGGACGAAAATGACCTAAATGTTCAACCAATGGCACAAAATCACATATTGGATGCACAAGATTGGTTAAAAACCCTAATTGGATTAGAATAAGCCTAGGGAGGACGAAAATGACAAAAATGTTCAACCAATGACACAAAATCACATGTTGGATGCACAAGATTGGTTAAAAACCCTAATTGGATTAGAATAAGCCTAGGGAGGACGAAAATGACCTAAATGTTCAACCAATGACACAAAATGACACAAAATGACACAAAATCACATATTGGATGCACAAGACTGGTTTAAAACCCTAATTGGATTAGAATAAGCATAGGGAGGACGAAAATGACCTAAATGTTCAACCAATGAAACAAAATCACATATTGGATGCACAAGATTGGTTAAAAATCCTAATTGGATTAGAATAACCCTAGGGAGGACGAAAATGACCTAAATGTTCAACCAATGATACAAAATGACACAAAATCACATATTGGATGAACAAGATTTGATAAAAACCCTAATTGGTTTAGAATAAGCCTAGGGAGGACAAAAATGACCTAAATGTCAAACCAATGACACAAAATGACACAAAATCACATATTGGATGCACAAGATTCGTTAAAAACCCTAATTGGATTAGAATAAGCCTAGGGAGGACGAAAATGACAAAAATGTTCAACCAATGACACAAAATCACATATTGGATGCACAAGATTGGTTAAAAACCCTAATTGGATTAGAATAAGCCTAGGGAGGACGAAAATGACCTAAATGTTCAACCAATGGCACAAAATCACATATTGGATGCACAAGATTGGTTAAAAACCCTGATTGGATTAGAATAAGCCTAGGGAGGACGAAAATGACCTAAATGTTCAACCAATGACAAAAAATGACACAAAATCACATATTGGATGCACAAGATTGGTTAAAAACCCTAATTGGATTAGAATAAGCCTAGGGAGGACGAGAATGACCTAAATGTGCAACCAATGACACAAAATCACATATTGGATGCATAAGATTGGTTAAAAATCTTAATTGGATTAGAATAAGCCTAGCGAGGACGAAATTTGCCTAAATGTTCAACCAATGACACAAAATCACATATTGGATGCACAAGATTGGTTAAAAACCCTAATTGGATTAGAATAAGCCTAGGGAGGACGAAAATGACCTAAATGTGCAACCAATGACACAAAATCACATATTGGATGCACAAGATTGGTTAAAAACCCTAATTGGATTAGAATAAGCCTAGCGAGGACGAAAATCACCTAATTGGATTACCGATGACAGAAAATCACTTATTATATGCACAAGATTGGTTAAAAACCCTAATTGGATTAGAATAAGCCTAGGGAGGACAAAAATGACCTAAATGTGCAACCAACGACAAAAAATCACATATTGGATGCACAAGATTGGTTAAAAACCCTAATTGGATTAGAATAAGCCTAGGGAGGACGAAAATGACCTAAATGTTCAACCAATGACACAAAATCACATATTGGATGCACAAGATTGGTTAAAAACCCTAATTGGATTAGAATAAGCCTAGGGAGGACGAAAATGACCTAAATGTTCAACCAATGACACAAAATCACATATTGGATGCACAAGATTGGTTAAAAACCCTAATTGGATTAGAATAAGCCTAGGGGGGACGAAAATGACCTAAATGTTCAACCAATGACACAAAATCACATATTGGATGCACAAGATTGGTTAAAAACCCTAATTGGATTAGAATAAGCCTAGGGAGGACGAAAATGACCTAAATGTTCAACCAATGACACAAAATGACACAAAATCACATATTGGATGATCAAGATTGGTTAAAAACCCTAATTGGATTAGAATAAGCCTAGGGAGGACGAAAATGACCTAAATGTTCAACCAATGACACAAAATCACATATTGGATGCACAAGATTGGTTAAAAACCCTAATTCGATTAGAATAAGCCTAGGGAGGACGAAAATGACCTAAATGTTCAACCAATGACACAAAATGACACAAAATCACATATTGGATGCTCAAGATTGGTTAAAAACCCTAATTGGATTAGAATAAGCCTAGGGAGGACGAAAATGACCTAAATGTTCAACCAATGACACAAAATCACATATTGGATGCACAAGATTGGTTAAAAACCCTAATTGGATTAGAATAAGCCTAGGGAGGACGAAAATGACCTAAATGTTCAACCAATGACACAAAATCACATATTGGATGCACAAGATTGGTTAAAAACCCTAATTGGATTAGAATAAGCCGAGGGAGGACCAAAATGACCTAAATGTTCAACCAATTACACAAAATCACATATTGGATGCACAAGATTGGTTAAAAACCCTAATTGGATTAGAATAAGCCTAGGGAGGACGAAAATGACCTAAATGTTCAACCAATGACACTAAATCACATATTGGATGCACAAGATTGGTTAAAAACCCTAATTGGATTAGAATAAGCCTAGGGAGGACGAAAATGACCTAAATGTTCAACCAATGACACAAAATCACATATTGGATGCACAAGATTGGTTAAAAACCCTAATTGGATTAGAATAAGCCTAGGGAGGACGAAAATGACCTAAATGTTCAACCAATGACACAAAATCACATATTGGATGCACAAGATTGGTTAAAAACCCTAATTGGATTAGAATACGCCTAGGGAGGACGAAAATGACCTAAATGTTCAACCAATGACATAAAATCACATATTGGATGCACAAGATTGGTTAAAAACCCTAATTGGATTAGAATAAGCCTAGGGAGGACGAAAATGACCTAAATGTTCAACCAATGACACAAAATCACATATTGGATGCACAAGATTGGTTAAAAACCCTAATTGGATTAGAATAAGCCTAGGGAGGACCAAAATGACCTAAATGTTAAACCAATGACACAAAATCACATATTGGATGCACAAGATTGGTTAAAATCCCTAATTGGATTAGAATAAGCCTAGGGAGGACGAAAATGACCTAAATGTTCAACCAATGACACAAAATCACATATTGGATGCACAAGATTGGTTAAAAACCCTAATTGGATTAGAATAAGCCTAGGGAGGACGAAAATGACCTAAATGTTCAACCAATGACACAAAATCACATATTGGATGCACAAGATTTTTTAAAAATCCTAATTGGATTAGAATAAGCCTAGGGAGGACGAAAATGACCTAAATGTTCAATCGATGACACAAAATGACTCAAAATCACATATTGGATGCACAAGATTGGTTAAAAACCCTAATTGGATTAGAATAAGCCTAGGGAGGACGAAAATGACCTAAATGTTCAACCAATGACACAAAATCACATATTGGATGCACAAGATTGGTTAAAAATCCTAATTGGATTAGAATAAGCCTAGGGATGACGAAAATGACCTCAATGTTCAACCAATGACACAAAATGACACAAAATCACATATTGGATGCACAAGATTGGTTAAAACCCTAATTGGATTAGAATAAGCCTAGGGACGACGAAAATGACCTAAATGTTCAACCAATGACACAAAATGACACAAAATCACATATTGGATGCACAAGATTGGTTAAAAACCCTAATTGGATTAGAATAAGCCTAGGGAGGACGAAAATGACCTAAATGTTCAACCAATGACACAAAATGACACAAAATCACATATTGGATGCACAAGATTGGTTAAAAACCCTAAATGGATTAGAATAAGCCTAGGGAGGACTAAAATGACCTCAATGTTCAACCAATGACACAAAATGACACAAAATGACATATTGTATGCACAAGATTGGTTAAAAACCCTAATTGGATTAGAATAAGCCTAGGGAGGACGAAAATGACCTAAATGTTCAACCAATGACACAAAATGACAAAAAATCACATATTGGATGCACAAGATTGGTTAAAAATCCTAATTCGATTAGAATAAGCCTAGGGAGGACGAAAATGACCTAAATGTTCAACCAATGACACAAAATCACATATTGGATGCACAAGATTGGTTAAAAACCCTAATTGGATTAGAATAAGCCTAGGGAGGACGAAAATGACCTAAATGTTCAACCAATGACACAAAATGACACAAAATCACATATTGGATGCACAAGATTGGTTAAAAACCCTAATTGGATTAGAATAAGCGTAGGGAGGACGAAAATGACCTAAATTTTCAACCAATGACACAAAATCACATATTGGATGCACAAGATTTGTTGAAAACCCTAATTGGATTAGAATAAGCCTAGGGTGGGCGAAAATGAACAAAATGTTCAACCAATGACACAAAATAACATATTGGATGCACAAGATTGCTTAAAAACCCTAATTTGATTAGAATAAGCCTAGGGAGGACGAAAATGACCTAAATGTTCAACCAATGACACAAAATGACACAAAATCACATATTGGATGCTCAAGATTGGTTAAAAACCCTAATTGGATTAGAATAAGCCTAGGGAGGACGAAAATGACCTTAATGTGCAACCAATGACACAAAATGACACAAAATCACATATTGGATGCACAAGATTGGTTTAAAACCCTAATTGGATTAGAATAAGCCTAGGGGAAAATGACCTAAATGTTCAACCAATGACACAAAATCACATATTGGATGCACAAGATTGGTTAAAAACCCTAATTGGATTAGAATAAGCCCAAGGAGGACGAAAATGGCCTAAATGTTCAACCAATGACACAAAATCACATATTGGATGCACAAGATTGGTTAAAAACCCTAATTGGATTAGAATAAGCCTAGGGAGGACGAAAATGACCTAAATGTTCAACCAATGACACAAAATCACATATTGGATGCACAAGATTGGTTAAAAACCCTAATTTGATTAGAGTAAGCCTGGGGAGGACGAAAATGACATAAATGTTCAACCAATGACACAAAATGACAGAAAATCACATATTGGATGCACAAGATTGGTTAAAAACCCTAATTGGATTAGAATAAGCCTAGGGAGGACGAAAATGACCTAAATGTTCAACCAATGACACAAAATCACATATTGGATGCACAAGATTGGTTAAAAACCCTAATTGGATTAGAATAAGCCTAGGGAGGACGAAAATGACCTAAATGTTCAAAAAATGACACAAAATCACATATTGGATGCACAAGATTGGTTAAAAACCCTAATTGGATTAGAATAAGCCTAGGGAGGACGAAAATGACCTAAATGTTCAACCAATGACACAAAATGACACAAAATCACATATTGGATGCACAAGATTGGTTAAAAACCCTAATTGGATTAGAATAAGCCTAGGAGGACGAAAATGAACTAAAAGTTTAGCCAATGACACAAAATGACACAAAATCACATATTGGATGCACAAGATTGGTTAAAAACCCTAATTGGATTAGAATAAGCCTAGGGAGGACGAAAATGACCTAAATGTTCAACCAATGACACAAAATCACATATTGGATGCACAAGATTGGTTAAAAACCCTAATTGGATTAGAATAAGACTAGGGAGGACGAAAATGACATAAATGTTCAACCAATGACACAAAATGACACAAAATCGCATATTAGATGCAAAAGATTGGTTAAAAACCCTAATTGGATTAGAATAAGCCTAGGGAGGACGAAAATGACCTAAATGTTCAACCAATGACACAAAATCACACAAAATCACATATTAGATGCAAAAGATTGGTTAAAAACCCTAATTGGATTAGAATAAGCCTAGGGAGGACGAAAATGACCTAAATGTTCAACCAATGACACAAAATGACACAAAATCACATATTGGATGCACAAGATTGGTTAAAAACCCTAATTGGATTAGAATAAGCCTAGGGAGGACGAAAATGACCTAAATGTTCAACCAATGACACAAAATCACATATTGGATGCACAAGATTGGTTAAAAATCTAATTGGATTAGAATAAGCCTAGGGAGGACCAAAATGACCTAAATGTTCAACCAATGACACAAAATGCACAAAATCACATATTGGATGCACAAGATTGGTTAAAAACCCTAATTGGATTAGAATAAGCCTAGGGAGGACGAAAATGATCTAAATGTTCAAGCAATGAGACAAAATCACATATTGGATGCACAAGATTGGTTAAAAACCCTAATTGGATTAGAATAAGCCTAGGGAGGACGAAAATGACCTAAATGTTCAACCAATGACACAAAATCACATATTGGATGCACAAGATTGGTTAAAAACCCTAATTGGATTAGAATAAGCCTAGGGAGGACGAAAATGACCTAAATGTTCAACCAATGACACAAAATCACATATTGGATGCACAAGATAGGTTAAAAACCCTAATTGGATTGGAATAAGCCAAGGGAGGACGAAAATGACCTAAATGTTCAACCAATGACACAAAATGACCCAAAATTACATATTGGATGCACAAGATTGGTTAAAAACCCTAATTGGATTAGAATAAGCCTAGGGAGGACGAAAATGACCTAAATGTTCAACCAATGACACAAAATGACACAAAATCACATATTGGATGCACAAGATTGGTTAAAAACCCTAATTGGATTAGAATAAGCCTAGGGAGGACGAAAATGACCTAAATGTTCAACCAATGACACAAAATGACACAAAATCACATATTGGATGCACAAGATTGGTTAAAAACCCTAATTGGATTAGAATAAGCCTAGGAGGACGAAAATGAACTAAAAGTTTAGCCAATGACACAAAATGACACAAAATCACATATTGGATGCACAAGATTGGTTAAAAACCCTAATTGGATTAGAATAAGCCTAGGGAGGACGAAAATGACCTAAATGTTCAACCAATGACACAAAATCACATATTGGATGCACAAGATTGGTTAAAAACCCTAATTGGATTAGAATAAGCCTCGGGAGGACGAAAATCACATAAATGTTCAACCAATGACACAAAATGACACAAAATCACATATTGGATGGACAAGATTGGTTTAAAACCCTAATTGTATTAGAATAAGCCTAGGGAGGACGAAAATGACGTAAATGTTCAACCAATGATACAAAATGACACAAAATCACATATTGGATGCACAAGATTGGTTAAAAACCCTAATTGGATTAGAATAAGCCTAGGGAAGACGAAAATGACCTAAATGTTCAACCAATGACACAAAATGACACAAAATCACATATTGGATGCACAAGATTGGTTAAAAACCCTAATTGGATTAGAATAAGCCTAGGAAGGACGATAATGACCTAAATGTTCAACCAATGACACAAAATTACATATTGGATGCACAAGATTCGTTAAAAACCCTAATTGGATTAGAATAAGCCTAGGGAGGACGAAAATGACCTAAATGTTCAACCAATGACACAAAATCACATATTGGATGCACAAAATTGGTTAAAAACCCTAATTGGATTAGAATAAGCCTAGGGAGGACGAAAATGACCTAAATGTTCAACCAATGACACAAAATCACACAAAATGACACAAAATCACATATTGGATGCACAAGACTGGTTTAAAACCCTAATTGGATTAGAATAAGCATAGGGAGGACGAAAATGACCTAAATGTTCAACCAATGAAACAAAATCACATATTGGATGCACAAGATTGGTTAAAAATCCTAATTGGATTAGAATAACCCTAGGGAGGACGAAAATGACCTAAATGTTCAACCAATGATACAAAATGACACAAAATCACATATTGGATGAACAAGATTTGATAAAAACCCTAATTGGTTTAGAATAAGCCTAGGGAGGACAAAAATGACCTAAATGTCAAACCAATGACACAAAATGACACAAAATCACATATTGGATGCACAAGATTCGTTAAAAACCCTAATTGGATTAGAATAAGCCTAGGGAGGACGAAAATGACAAAAATGTTCAACCAATGACACAAAATCACATATTGGATGCACAAGATTGGTTAAAAACCCTAATTGGATTAGAATAAGCCTAGGGAGGACGAAAATGACCTAAATGTTCAACCAATGGCACAAAATCACATATTGGATGCACAAGATTGGTTAAAAACCCTAATTGGATTAGAATAAGCCTAGGGAGGATGAAAATGACCTAAATGTTCAACCAATGACACAAAATGACACAACATCACATATTGGATGCACAAGATTGGTTAAAAACCGTAATTGGATTAGAATAAGCCTGGGGAGGACGAAAATGACCTAAATGTTCAACCAATGACACAAAATTACATATTGGATGCACAAGATTCGTTAAAAACCCTAATTGGATTAGAATAAGCCTAGGGAGGACGAAAATGACCTAAATGTTCAACCAATGACACAAAATCACATATTGGATGCACAAAATTGGTTAAAAACCCTAATTGGATTAGAATAAGCCTAGGGAGGACGAAAATGACCTAAATGTTCAACCAATGACACAAAATCATATATTGGATGCACAAGATTGGTTAAAAACCCTATTTGGATTAGAATAAGCCTAGGGAGGACGAAAATGACCTAAATGTTCAACCAATGACACAAAATGACACAAAATCACATATTGGATGCACAAGATTGGTTAAAAACCCTAATTGGATTAGAATAAGCCTAGCAAGATGAAAATGACCTAAATGTTCAACCAATGACACAAAATCACATATCGGATGCACAAGATTGGTTAAAAACCCTAATTGGATTAGAATAAGCCTAGGGAGGACGAAAATGACCTAAATGTTCAACCAATGACACAAAATCACATATAGGATGCACAAGATTGGTTAAAAACCCTAATTGGATTAGAATAAGCCTAGGGAGGACGAAAATGACCTAAATGTTCAACCAATGACACAAAATGACACAAAATCAAATATTGGATGCACAAGATTGGTTAAAAACCCTAATTGGATTAGAATAAGCCTAGGGAGAACGAAAATGACCTAAATGTTCAACCAATGACACAAAATCACATATTGGATGCACAAGATTGGTTAAAAACCCTAATTGGATTAGAATAAGCCTAGGGAGGACGAAAATGACCTAAATGTTCAACCAATGACACAAAATGACACAAAATCACATATTGGATGCCCAAGTTTGGTTAAAAACCCTAATTGGATTAGAATAAGCCTAGGGAGGACGAAAATGACTTAAATGTTCAACCAATGACACAAAATGACACAAAATCACATATTGGATGCACAAGATTGGTTAAAAACCCTAATTGGATTAGAATAAGCCTAGGGAGGACGAAAATGACCTAAATGTTCATCCAATGACAAAAAATGACACAAAATCACATATTGGATGCACAAGATATGTTAAAAACCCTAATTGGATTAGAATAAGCCTAGGGAGGACGAAAATGACCTAAATGTTCAACCAATGACACAAAATGACACAAAACCACATATTGGATGCACAAGATTGGTTAAAAACCCTAATTGGATTAGAATAAGCCTAGGGAGCACGAAAATGACCTAAATGTTCAACCAATGACAAAAAATGACACAAAATCACATATTGGATGCACAAGATATGTTAAAAACCCTAATTGGATTAGAATAAGCCTAGGGAGGACGAAAATGACCTAAATGTTCAACCAATGACACAAAATGACACAAAACCACATATTGGATGCACAAGATTGGTTAAAAACCCTAATTGGATTCGAATAAGCCTAGGGAGGACGAAAATGACCTAAATGTTCAACCAATGACACAAAATGACACAAAATCACATATTGGATGCACAAGATTGGTTAAAAACCCTAATTGGATTAGAATAAGCCTAGGGAGGACGAAAATGACCTAAATGTTCAACCAATGATACAAAATGACGCAAAATCACATATTGGACGCACAAGATTGGTTAAAAACCCTAATTGGATTAGAATAAGCCTAGGGAGGACGAAAATGACCTAAATGTTCAACCAATGACACAAAATGACACAAAATCACATATTGGATGCACAAGATTGGTTAAAAACCCTAATTGGATTAGAATAAGCCTAAGAAGGACGAAAATGACCTAAATGTTCAACCAATGACACAAAATGACACAAAATCACATATTGGATGCACAAGATTGGTTAAAAACCCTAATTGGATTAGAATAAGCCTAGGGAGGACGAAAATGACCTAAATATTCAACCATGGACACAAAATGACACAAAATCACATATTGGATGCACAAGATTGGTTAAAAACCCTAATTGGATTAGAATAAGCCTAGGGAGGACGAAAATGACCTAAATGTTCAACCATTGACACAAAATCACATATTGGATGCACAAGATTGGTTAAAAACCCTAATTGGATTAGAATAAGCCTATGGAGGACGAAAATGACCTAAATGTTCAACCAATGACATAAAATTACACAAAATCACATATTGGATATATAAGATTGGTTAAAAACCTTAATTGGATTAGAATAAGCCTAGGGAGGACGAAAATGACCTAAATGTTCAACCAATGACACAAAATCACATATTGGATGCACAAGATTGGTTAAAAACCCTAATTGGATTAGAATAAGCCTAGGGAGGACGAAAATGACCTAAATGTTCAACCAATGACACAAAATGACACAAAATCACATATTGGATGCACAAGATTGGTTAAAAACCCTTATTGGATTAGAATAAGCCAAGGGAGGACGAAAATGACCTAAATGTTCAACCAATGACACAAAATGACACAAAATCACATATTGGATGCACAAGATTGGTTAAAAACCCTTATTGGATTAGAATAAGCCTAGGGAGGACGAAAATGACCAAAATGTTCAACCAATGACACAAAATCACATATTGGATGCACAAGATTGGTTAAAAACCCTAATTGGATTAGAATAAGCCTAGGGAGGACGAAAATGACCTAAATGTTCAACCAATGACACAAAATGACACAAAATCACATATTGGATGCACAAGATTGGTTAAAAACCCTAAATGGATTCGAATAAGCCTAGGAAGGACGAAAATGACATAAATGTTCAACCAATGACACAAAATCACATATTGGATGCACAAGATTGGTTAAAAACCCTAATTGGATTAGAATAAGCCTAGGGAGGACGAAAATGACCTAAATGTTCAACCAATGACATAAAATGACACAAAATAACATATTGGATGCACAAGATTGGTTAAAAACCCTAAATGGATTAGAATAAGCTTAGGGAGGACGAAAATGAACTAAATGTTCAACCAATGACACAAAATCACATATTGGATGCACCAGATTGGTTAAAAACCCTAATTGGATTAGAATAAGCCTAGGGAGGATGAAAATGACCTAAATGTTCAACCAATGACACAAAATGACACAACATCACATATTGGATGCACAAGATTGGTTAAAAACCGTAATTGGATTAGAATAAGGCTGGGGAGGACGAAAATGACCTAAATGTTCAACCAATGACACAAAATTACATATTGGATGCACAAGATTCGTTAAAAACCCTAATTGGATTAGAATAAGCCTAGGGAGGACGAAAATGACCTAAATGTTCAACCAATGACACAAAATCCCATATTGGATGCACAAGATTGGTTAAAAACCCTAATTGGATTAGAATAAGCCTAGGGAGGACGAAAATGACCTAAATGTTCAACCAATGACATAAAATGACACAAAATAACATATTGGATGCACAAGATTGGTTAAAAACCCTAAATGGATTAAAATAAGCTTAGGGAGGACGAAAATGAACTAAATGTTCAACCAATGACACAAAATCACATATTGGATGCACCAGATTGGTTAAAAACCCTAATTGGATTAGAATAAGCCTAGGGAGGACGAAAATGACAAAAATGTTCAACCAATGACACAAAATTACATATTGGATGCACAAGATTAGTTAAAAACCCTAATTGGATTAGAATAAGCCTAGGGAGGACGAAAATGACCTAAATGTTCAACCAATGACACAAAATCCCATATTGGATGCACAAGATTGGTTAAAAACCCTAATTGGATAAGAATAAGCCTAGGGTGGACGAAAATGACCTAAATGTTCAACCAATGACATAAAATGACACAAAATAACATATTGGATGCACAAGATTGGTTAAAAACCCTAAATGGATTAGAATAAGCTTAGGGAGGACGAAAATGAACTAAATGTTCAACCAATGACACAAAATCACATATTGGATGCACCAGATTGGTTAAAAACCCTAATTGGATTAGAATAAGCCTAGGGAGGATGATAATGACCTAAATGTTCAACCAATGACACAAAATGACACAACATCACATATTGGATGCACAAGATTGGTTAAAAACCGTAATTGGATTAGAATAAGGCTGGGGAGGACGAAAATGACCTAAATGTTCAACCAATGACACAAAATTACATATTGGATGCACAAGATTCGTTAAAAACCCTAATTGGATTAGAATAAGCCTAGGGAGGACGAAAATGACCTAAATGTTCAACCAATGACACAAAATCACATATTGGATGCACAAAATTGGTTAAAAACCCTAATTGGATTAGAATAAGCCTAGGGAGGACGAAAATGACCTAAATGTTCAACCAATGACACAAAATCACACAAAATGACACAAAATCACATATTGGATGCACAAGACTGGTTTAAAACCCTAATTGGATTAGAATAAGCATAGGGAGGACGAAAATGACCTAAATGTTCAACCAATGAAACAAAATCACATATTGGATGCACAAGATTGGTTAAAAATCCTAATTGGATTAGAATAACCCTAGGGAGGACGAAAATGACCTAAATGTTCAACCAATGATACAAAATGACACAAAATCACATATTGGATGAACAAGATTTGATAAAAACCCTAATTGGTTTAGAATAAGCCTAGGGAGGACAAAAATGACCTAAATGTCAAACCAATGACACAAACTGACACAAAATCACATATTGGATGCACAAGATTCGTTAAAAACCCTAATTGGATTAGAATAAGCCTAGGGAGGACGAAAATGACAAAAATGTTCAACCAATGACACAAAATCACATATTGGATGCACAAGATTGGTTAAAAACCCTAATTGGATTAGAATAAGCCTAGGGAGGACGAAAATGACCTAAATGTTCAACCAATGACACAAAATCCCATATTGGATGCACAAGATTGGTTAAAAACCCTAATTGGATTAGAATAAGCCTATGGAGGACGAAAATGACCTAAATGTTCAACCAATGACACAAAATGACACAAAATCGCATATTGGATGCACAAGATTGGTTAAAAACCCTAATTGGATTAGAATAAGCCTAGGGAGGACGAAAATGACCTCAATGTTCAACCAATGACACAACATGACATATTGGATGCACAAATTGGTTAAAAACCCTAATTGGATTAGAATAAGCCTAGGGAGGACGAAAATGACCTAAATGTTCAACCAATGACACAAAATCACATATTGGATGCACAAGATTGGTTAAAAACCCTAATTGGATTAGAATAAGCCAAGGTAGGACGAAAATGACCTAAATGTTCAACCAATGACACAAAATCACATATTGGATGCACAAGATTGGTTAAAAACCCTAATTGGATTAGAATAAGCCTAGGGAGGACGAAAATGACCTAAATGTTCAACCAATGACAAAATCACATATTGGATGCACAAGATTGGTTAAAAACCCTAATTGGATTAGAATAAGCCTAGGGAGGACAAAAATGACCTAAATGTTCAACCAATGACACAAAATCACATATTGGATGCACAAGATTGGTTCAAAACCCTAATTGGATTAGAATAAGCCTAGGGAGGACGAAAATGACCTAAATGTTCAACCAATGACACAAAATGACACAAAATCACATATTGGATGCACAAGATTGGTTAAAAACTCTAATTGGATTAGAATAAGCCTAAGGAGGACGAAAAGGACCTAAATGTTCAACCAATGACACAAAATCACATATTGGATGCACAAGATTGGTTAAAAACCCTAATTGGATTAGAATAAGCCTAGGGAGGACGAAAATGACAAAAATGTTCAACCAATGACACAAAATCACATATTGGATGCACAAGATTCGTTAAAAACCCTAATTGGATTAGAATAAGCCTAGGGAGGACGAAAATGACCTAAATGTTCAACCAATGGCACAAAATCACATATTGGATGCACAAGATTGGTTAAAAACCCTAATTGGATTAGAATAAGCCTAGGGAGGACGAAAATGACCTAAATGTTCAACCAATGACACAAAATGACACAAAATCACATATTGGATGCACAAGATTGGTTAAAAACTCTAATTGGATTAGAAAAAGCCTAGGGAGGTCGAAAATGACCTAATTGGGTTACCAATTAAATAAAATCACTTATTATATGCACAAGATTGGTTAAAAACCCTAATTGGATTAGAATAAGCCTAGGGAGGACGAAAATGACCTAAATGTGCAACCAATGACACAAAATCACATATTGGATGCACAAGATTGGTTAAAAACCTTAATTGGATTAGAATAAGCCTAGGGAGGACGAAAATGACCTAAATGTTCAACCAATGACACAAAATCCCATATTGGATGCACAAGATTGGTTAAAAACCCTAATTGGATTAGAATAAGCCTAGGGAGGACGAAAATGACCTAAATGTTCAACCAATGACATAAAATGACACAAAATAACATATTGGATGCACAAGATTGGTTAAAAACCCTAAATGGATTAGAATAAGCTTAGGGAGGACGAAAATGAACTAAATGTTCAACCAATGACACAAAATCACATATTGGATGCACCAGATTGGTTAAAAACCCTAATTGGATTAGAATAAGCCTAGGGAGGATGAAAATGACCTAAATGTTCAACCAATGACACAAAATGACACAACATCACATATTGGATGCACAAGATTGGTTAAAAACCGTAATTGGATTAGAATAAGGCTGGGGAGGACGAAAATGACCTAAATGTTCAACCAATGACACAAAATTACATATTGGATGCACAAGATTCGTTAAAAACCCTAATTGGATTAGAATAAGCCTAGGGAGGACGAAAATGACCTAAATGTTCAACCAATGACACAAAATCACATATTGGATGCACAAAATTGGTTAAAAACCCTAATTGGATTAGAATAAGCCTAGGGAGGACGAAAATGACCTAAATGTTCAACCAATGACACAAAATCACACAAAATGACACAAAATCACATATTGGATGCACAAGACTGGTTTAAAACCCTAATTGGATTAGAATAAGCATAGGGAAAACGAAAATGACCTAAATGTTCAACCAATGAAACAAAATCACATATTGGATGCACAAGATTGGTTAAAAATCCTAATTGGATTAGAATAACCCTAGGGAGGACGAAAATGACCTAAATGTTCAACCAATGATACAAAATGACACAAAATCACATATTGGATGAACAAGATTTGATAAAAACCCTAATTGGTTTAGAATAAGCCTAGGGAGGACAAAAATGACCTAAATGTCAAACCAATGACACAAAATGACACAAAATCACATATTGGATGCACAAGATTCGTTAAAAACCCTAATTGGATTAGAATAAGCCTAGGGAGGACGAAAATGACAAAAATGTTCAACCAATGACACAAAATCACATATTGGATGCACAAGATTGGTTAAAAACCCTAATTGGATTAGAATAAGCCTAGGGAGGACGAAAATGACCTAAATGTTCAACCAATGGCACAAAATCACATATTGGATGCACAAGATTGGTTAAAAACCCTAATTGGATTAGAATAAGCCTAGGGAGGATGAAAATGACCTAAATGTTCAACCAATGACACAAAATGACACAACATCACATATTGGATGCACAAGATTGGTTAAAAACCGTAATTGGATTAGAATAAGGCTGGGGAGGACGAAAATGACCTAAATGTTCAACCAATGACACAAAATTACATATTGGATGCACAAGATTCGTTAAAAACCCTAATTGGATTAGAATAAGCCTAGGGAGGACGAAAATGACCTAAATGTTCAACCAATGACACAAAATCACATATTGGATGCACAAAATTGGTTAAAAACCCTAATTGGATTAGAATAAGCCTAGGGAGGACGAAAATGACCTAAATGTTCAACCAATGACACAAAATCACACAAAATGACACAAAATCACATATTGGATGCACAAGACTGGTTTAAAACCCTAATTGGATTAGAATAAGCATAGGGAGGACGAAAATGACCTAAATGTTCAACCAATGAAACAAAATCACATATTGGATGCACAAGATTGGTTAAAAATCCTAATTGGATTAGAATAACCCTAGGGAGGACGAAAATGACCTAAATGTTCAACCAATGATACAAAATGACACAAAATCACATATTGGATGAACAAGATTTGATAAAAACCCTAATTGGTTTAGAATAAGCCTAGGGAGGACAAAAATGACCTAAATGTTCAACCAATGACACAAAATGACACAAAATCACATATTGGATGCACAAGATTCGTTAAAAACCCTAATTGGATTAGAATAAGCCTAGGGAAGACGAAAATGACAAAAATGTTCAACCAATGACACAAAATCACATATTGGATGCACAAGATTGGTTAAAAACCCTAATTGGATTAGAATAAGCCAAGGGAGGACGAAAATGACCTAAATGTTCAACCAATGGCACAAAATCACATATTGGATGCACAAGATTGGTTAAAAACCCTAATTGGATTAGAATAAGCCTAGGGAGGACGAAAATGACCTAAATGTTAAACCAATGACACAAAAT
>JBBPBQ010000008.1:6198060-6225382 GCA_037974755.1 Cicer yamashitae | reverse complement strand
CCAATTAGGGTTTTTAACCAATCTTGTGCATCCAATATGTGATTTTGTGTCATTTTGTGTCATTGGTTGAACATTTAGGTCATTTTCGTCCTCCCTAGGCTTATTCTAATCCAATTAGGGTTTTTAACCAATCTTGTGCATCCAATACGTGATTTTGTGTCATTTTGTATCATTGGTGGAACATTTAGGTCATTTTCGTCCTCCCCAGGCTTATTCTAATCCAATTTGGGTTTTTAACCAATCTTGTGCATCCAATATGTGATTTTGTGTCATTGGTTGAACATTTAGGTAATTTTCGTCCTCCCTAGGCTTATTCTAATCCAATTAGGGTTTTTAACCAATCTTGTGCATCCAATATGTGATTTTGTGTTATTGGTTGAACATTTTTGTCATTTTCGTCTTCCCTAGGCTTATTCTAATCCAATTAGGGTTTTTAACCAATCTTGTGCATCCAATATGTGATTTTGTGTCATTTTGTGTCATTGGTTTAACATTTAGGTCATTTTCGTCCTCCCTAGGCTTATTCTAATCCAATTAGGGTTTTTAACCAATGTTGTGCATCCAATATGTGATTTTGTGTCATTGGTTGCACATTTAGGTCACTTTCGTCCTCCCTAGGCATGTTCTAATCCAATTAGGGTTTTTAACCAATCTTGTGCATATAATAAGTGATTTTGTGTCATTGGTAATCCAATTAGGTCATTTTCGTCCTCGCTAGGCTTATTCTAATCCAATTAGGGTTTTTAACCAATCTTGTGCATCCAATATGTGATTTTGTGTCATTTTGTGTCATTGGTTGAACATTTAGTTCATTTTCGTTCTCCCTAAGCTTATTCTACTCCAATTAGGGTTTTTAACCAATCTTGTGCATCCAATATGTGATTTTGTGTCATTTTGTGTCATTGGTTGAACATTTAGGTCATTTTCGTCCTCCCTAGGCTTATTCTAATCCAATTAGGGTTTTTAACCAATCTTGTGCATCCAATATGTGATTTTGTGTCATTATGTGTCATTGGTTGAACATTTAGGTCATTTTGGTCCTCCCTAGGCATATTCTAATCCAATTAGGGTTTTTAACCAATCTTGTGCATCCAATATGTGATTTTGTGTCATTTTGTGTCATTGGTTGAACATTTAGGTCATTTTCGTCCTCCCTAGGCTTATTCTAATCCAATTAGGGTTTTTAACCAATCTTGTGCATCCAATATGTGATTTTGTGTCATTTTGTGTCATTGGTTGAACATTTAGGTCATTTTCGTCCTCCCTATGGTTATTCTAATCCAATTAGGGTTTTTAACCAATCTTGTGCATCCAATATGTGATTTTGTGTCATTTTGTGTCATTGGTTGAACATTTAGGTCATTTTCGTCCTCCCTAGGCTTATTCTAATCCAATTAGGGTTTTTAACCAATCTTGTGCATCCAGTATGTGATTTTGTGTCATTTTCTATCATTGGTTGAACATTTAGGTCATTTTCGTCCTCCCTAGGCTTATTATAATCCAATTAGGGTTTTTAACCAATGTTGTGCATCCAATATGTGTTTTTGTGTCATTTTTGTCCTCCCTAGGCTTATTCTAATCCAACTAGGGTTTTTAACCAATCTTGTGCATCCAATATGTGATTTTGTGTCATTTTGTGTCATTGGTTGAACATTTAGGTCATTTTCGTCCTCCCTAGGATTATTCTAATCCAATTAGGGTTTTTAACCAATCTTGTGCATCCAATATGTGATTTTGTGTCATTTTGTGTCATTGGTTGAACATTTAGATCATTTTCGTCCTTCCTATGCTTGTTCTAATCCAATTACGGTTTTTAACCAATCTTGTGCATCCAATATGTGATTTTGTGTCATTTTGTGTCATTGGTTGAACATTTAGGTCATTTTCGTCCTCCCTAGGCTTATTCTAATCCAATTAGGGTTTTTAACCAATCTTGTGCATCCAATATGTGATTTTGTGTCATTTTGTGTCATTGGTTGAACATTTAGGTCATTTTCGTCCTCCCTAGGCTTATTCTAATCCAATTAGAGTTTTTAACCAATCTTGTGCATCCAATACGTGATTTTGTGTCATTTGTTGAACATTTAGGTCATTTTCGTCATCGCTATGCTTATTCTAATCCAATTAGGGTTTTTAACCAATCTTGTGCATCCAATATGTGATTTTGTGTCATTTTGTGTCATTGGTTGAACATTTAGGTCATTTTCGTCCTCCCTAGGCTTATTCTAATCCAATTAGGGTTTTTAACCAATCTTGTGCATCCAATATGTGATTTTGTGTCATTTTGTGTCATTGGTTGAACATTTAGGTCATATTCGTCCTCCCTAGGCTTATTCTAATCCAATTAAGGTTTTTAACCAATCTTGTGCATCCAATATGTGATTTTGTGTCATTTTGTGTCATTGGTTGAACATTTAGGTCATTTTCGTCCTCCCTAGGCTTATTCTAATCCAATTAGGGTTTTTAACCAATCTTGTGCATCCAATATGTGATTTTGTGTCATTTTGTGTCATTGGTTGAACATTTAGGTCATTTCGTCCTCCCTAGGCTTATTCTAAAACAATTAGGGTTTTTAACCAATCTTGTGCATCCAATATGTGATTTTGTGTCATTTTGTGTCATTGGTTGAACATTTAGGTCATTTTCGTCCTCCCTAGGCTTATTCTAATCCAATTAGGGTTTTTAACCAATCTTGTGCATCCAATATGTGATTTTGTGTCATTGGTTGAACATTTAGGTCATTTTCGTCCTCCCTAGGCTTATTCTAATCCAATGAGGGTTTTTAACCAATCTTGTGCATCCAATATGTGATTTTGTGTCATTGGTTGAACATTTAGGTCATTTTCGTCCTCCCTAGGCTTATTCTAATCCAATTAGGGTTTTTAACCAATCTTGTGCATCCAATATGTGATTTTGTGTCATTGGTTGAACATTTTTGTCATTTTCGTCTTCCCTAGGCTTATTCTAATCCAATTAGGGTTTTTAACCAATCTTGTGCATCCAATATGTGATTTTGTGTCATTTTGTGTCATTGGTTGAACATTTAGGTCATTTTTGTCCTCCCTAGGCTTATTCTAAACCAATTAGGGTTTTTATCAAATCTTGTTCATCCAATATGTGATTTTGTGTCATTTTGTGTCATTGGTTGAACATTTAGGTCATTTTCGTCCTCCCCAGGCTTATTCTAATCCAATTAGGGTTTTTAACCAATCTTGTGCATCCAATATGGGATTTTGTGTCATTGGTTGAACATTTAGGTCCTTTTCGTCCTCCTTAGGCTTATTCTAATCCAATTAGAGTTTTTAACCAATCTTGTGCATCCAATATGTGATTTTGTGTCATTTTGTGTCATTGGTTGAACATTTAGGTCATTTTCGTCCTCCCTAGGCTTATTCTAATCCAATTAGGATTTTTAACCAATCTTGTGCATCCAATATGTGATTTTGTGCCATTGGTTGAACATTTAGGTCATTTTCGTCCTCCCCATGCTTATTCTAATCCAATTACGGTTTTTAACCAATCTGGTGCATCCAATATGTGATTTTGTGTCATTGGTTGAACATTTAGTTCATTTTCGTCCTCCCTAAGCTTATTCTAATCCATTTAGGGTTTTTAACCAATCTTGTGCATCCAATATGTTATTTTGTGTCATTTTATGTCATTGGTTGAACATTTAGGTCATTTTCGTCCTCCCTAGGCTTATTCTAATCATATTAGGGTTTTTAACCAATCTTGTGCATCCAATATGGGATTTTGTGTCATTGGTTGAACATTTAGGTCATTTTCGTCCTCCCTAGGCTTATTCTAATCCAATTAGGGTTTTTAACGAATCTTGTGCATCCAATATGTAATTTTGTGTCATTGGTTGAACATTTAGGTCATTTTCGTCCTCCCCAGGCTTATTCTAATCCAATTACGGTTTTTAACCAATCTTGTGCATCCAATATGTGATGTTGTGTCATTTTGTGTCATTGGTTGAACATTTAGGTCATTTTCATCCTCCCTAGGCTTATTCTAATCCAATTAGGGTTTTTAACCAATCTTGTGCATCCAATATGTGATTTTGTGCCATTGGTTGAACATTTAGGTCATTTTCGTCCTCCCTAGGCTTATTCTAATCCAATTAGGGTTTTTAACCAATCTTGTGCATCCAATATGTGATTTTGTGTCATTGGTTGAACATTTTTGTCATTTTCGTCCTCCCTAGGCTTATTCTAATCCAATTAGGGTTTTTAACGAATCTTGTGCATCCAATATGTGATTTTGTGTCATTTTGTGTCATTGGTTGAACATTTAGGTCATTTTTGTCCTCCCTAGGCTTATTCTAAACCAATTAGGGTTTTTATCAAATCTTGTTCATCCAATATGTGATTTTGTGTCATTTTGTATCATTGGTTGAACATTTAGGTCATTTTCGTCCTCCCTAGGGTTATTCTAATCCAATTAGGATTTTTAACCAATCTTGTGCATCCAATATGTGATTTTGTTTCATTGGTTGAACATTTAGGTCATTTTCGTCCTCCCTATGCTTATTCTAATCCAATTAGGGTTTTAAACCAGTCTTGTGCATCCAATATGTGATTTTGTGTCATTTTGTGTCATTTTGTGTCATTGGTTGAACATTTAGGTCATTTTCGTCCTCCCTAGGCTTATTCTAATCCAATTAGGGTTTTTAACCAATCTTGTGCTTCCAATATGTGATTTTGTGTCATTGGTTGAACATTTAGGTCATTTTCGTCCTCCCTAGGCTTATTCTAATCCAATTAGGGTTTTTAACCAATCTTGTGCAACCAATATGTGATTTTGTGTCATTTTGTGTCATTGGTTGAACATTAAGGTCTATTTCGTCCTCCCTAGGCTTATGCTAATCCAATTAGGGTTTTTAACCAATCTTGTGCATCCAACATGTGATTTTGTGTCATTGGGTGAACATTTAGGTCATTTTCGTCCTCCCTAGGCTTATTCTAATCCAATTAGGGTTTTTAACCAATCTTGTGCATCCAATATGTGATTTTGTGTCATTGGTTGAACATTTAGGTCATTTTCGTCCTCCCTAGGCTTATTCTAATCCAATTAGGGTTTTTAACCAATCTTGTGCATCCAATATGTGATTTTGTGTCATTGGTTGAACATTTAGGTCATTTTCGTCCTCCCTAGGCTTATTCTAATCCAATTAGGGTTCTTAACCAATCTTGTGCGTCCAATATGTGATTTTGTATCATTGGTTGAACATTTAGGTCATTTTCGTCCTCCCTAGGCTTATTCTAATCCAATTAGGGTTTTTAACCAATCTTGTGCATCCAATATGTGATTTTGTGTCATTTGTTGCACATTTAGGTCATTTTCGTCCTCCCTAGGCTTATTCTAATCCAATTAGGGTTTTTAACCAATCTTGTGCATCCAATATGTGATTTTGTGTCATTGGTTGAACATTTAGGTCATTTTCGTCCTCCCTAGGCTTATTCTAATCCAATTAGGGTTTTTAACCAATCTTGTGCATCCAATATGTGATTTTGTGTCAATGGTTGAACATTTAGGTAATTTTCGTCCTCCCTAGGCTTATTCTAATCCAATTAGGGTTTTTAACCAATCTTGTGCATCCAATATGTGATTTTGTGTCATTGGTTGAACATTTTGGTCATTTTCGTCCTCCCTAGGCTTATTCTAATCCAATTAGGGTTTTTAACCAATCTTGTGCATCCAATATGTGATTTTTTGTCATTGGTTGAACATTTAGGTCATTTTCGTCCTCCCTAGGCTTATTCTAATCCAATTAGGGTTTTTAACCAATCTTGTGCATCCAATCTGTGATTTTGTGTCATTGGTTGAACATTTAGGTCATTTTCGTCCTCCCTAGGCTTATTCTAATCCAATTAGGGTTTTTAACCAATCTTGTGCATCCAATATGTGATTTTGTGTCATTTTGTGTCATTGGTTGAACGTTTAGGTCATTTTCGTCCTCCTTAGGCTTATCCTAATCCAATTAGGGTTTTTAACCAATCTTGTGCTACGAATTTGTGATTCTGTGTCATTTTGTGTCATTGGTTGAACGTTTAGGTCATTTTCGTCCTCCCTAGGCTTATTCTAAACCAATTAGGGTTTTTAACCATCTAGTGCATCCAATATGTGATTTTGTGTCATTGGTTGAACATTTAGGTCATTTTCGTCCTCCCTAGGCTTATTCTAATCCGATTAGGGTTTTTAACCAATCTTGTGCATCCGATATGTGATTTTGTGCCATTGGTTGAACATTTAGGTCATTTTCGTCCTCCCTAGGCTTATTCTAATCCAATTAGGGTTTTTAACCAATCTTGTGCATCCAATATGTGATTTTGTGTCATTGGTTGAACATTTAGGTTATTTTCGTCCTCCCTAGGCTTATTCTAATCCAATTATGGTTTTTTACCAATCTTGTGCATCCAATATGTGATTTTGTGTCATTTTGTCTTATTGGTTGAACATTTAGGTCATTTTCGTCCTCCCTAGGCTTATTCTAATAGTATTAGGGTTTTTAACCAATCTTGTGCATCCAATATGTGATTTAGTGTCATTTTGTGTCATTGGTTGAACATTTAGGTCATTTTAGTCCTCCCTAGGCTAATTCTAATCCAATTAGGGTTTTTAACCAATCTTGTGCATCCAATATGTGATTTTGTGTCATTGGTTGATCATTTAGGTCATTTTCGTCCTCCCTAGGCTTATTCTAATCCAATTAGGGTTTTTAACCAATCTTGTACATCCAATATGTGATTTTGTGTCATTTTGTGTCATTGGTTGAACATTTAGGTCATTGTCGTCCTCCCTAGACTTATTCTAATCCAATTATGGTTTTTAACCAATCTTGTGCATCCAATATGTGATTTTGTGTCATTTTGTGTTATTGGTTGATCATTTAGGTCATTTTCGTCCTCCCTAGGCTTATTCTAATCCAATTAGGGTTTTTAACCAATCTTGTGCATCCAATATGTGATTTTGTGTCATTGGTTGAACATTTAGGTTATTTTCGTCCTCCCTAGGCTTATTCTAATCCAATTAGGGTTTTTAACCAATCTTGTGCATCCAATATGTGATTTTGTGTCATTTTTTGTCATTGGTTCAACATTTTGGTCATTTTCGTCCTCCCTAGGCTTATTCCAATCCAATTAGGGTTTTTAACCAATCTTGTGCATCCAATATGTGATTTTGTGTCATTGGTTGAACATTTAGGTTATTTTCGTCCTCCCTAGGCTTATTCTAATCCAATTAGGGTTTTTAACCAATCTTGTCCATCCAATATGTGATTTTGTGTCATTTTGTGTCATTGGTGGAACATTTAGGTCATTTTCGTCCTCCCTAGGCTTATTCTAATCCAATTAGGGTTTTTAACCAATATTGTGCATCCAATACGTGATTTTGTGTCATTTTGTGTCATTGGTTGAACATTTAGGTCATTTTCGTCCTCCCTAGGCTTACTCTAATCCAGTTAAGGTTTTTAACTAATCTTGTGTATCCAATATGTGATTTTGTGTCATTTTGTGTTGTTGGTTGAACATTTAGGTCATTTTCGTCCTCCCTAGGCTTATTCTAATCCAATTAGGGTTTTTAACCAATCTTCTGCATCCAATATGTGATTTTGTGTCATTTTGTGTCCATGGTTGAATATTTAGGTCATTTTCGTCCTCCCTAGGCTTATTCTAATCCAATTAGGGTTTTTAACCAATCTTGTGCATCCAATATGTGATTTTGTGTCATTTTGTGTCATTGGTTGAACATTTAGGTCATTTTCGTCCTCCCTAGGCTTATTCTAATCCAATTTGGGTTTTCAAACCAATCTTGTGCATCCAATATATGATTTTGTGTCATTGGTTGAACATTTAGGTCATTTTCAACCTCCCTAGGCTTATTCTAATCCAATTAGGGTTTTTAACCAATCTTGTGCATCCAATATGTGATTTTGTGTCATTGGTTGAACATTTAGATCATTTTCGTCCTCCCTAGGCTTATTCTAATCCAATTAGGGTTTTTAACCAATCTTGTGCATCCAATATGTGATTTTGTGTCATTGGTCTAACATTTAGGTCATTTTCGTCCTCCCTAGGCTTATTCTAATCCAACTAGGGTTTTTAACCAATCTTGTGCATCCAATATGTGATTTTGTGCATTTTGTGTCATTGGTTGAATAGTTAGGTCATTTTGGTCCTCCCTAGGCTTATTCTAATCCAATTAGGGTTTTTAACCAATCTTGTGCATCCAATATGTGATTTTGTGTCATTGGTTGAACATTTAGGTCATTTTCGTCCTCCCTAGGCTTATTCTAATCCAATTAGGGTTTTTAAAAAATCTTGTGCATCAAATATGTGATTTTGTGTCATTGGTTGAACGTTTAGGTCATTTTGGTCCTCCTTAGGCTTATTCTAATCCAATTAGGGTTTTTAACCAATCTTGTGCATCCAATATGTGATTTTGTGTCATTTTGTGTCATTGGTTGAACATTTAGGTCATTTTCGTCCTCCCTAGGCTTATTCTAATCCAATTAGGGTTTTTAACCAATCTTGTGCATCAAATATGTGATTTTGTGTCATTGGTTGAACGTTTAGGTCATCTTCGTCCTCCCTAGGCTTATTCTAAACCAATTAGGGTTTTTAACCAATCTTGTGCATCCAATATGTGATTTTGTGTCATTTTGTGTCATTGGTTGAACATTTAGGTCATTTTCGTCCTCCCTAGGCTTATTCTAATCCAATTAGGGTTTTTAACCAATCTTGTGCATCAAATATGTGATTTTGTGATTGGTTGAACATTTAGGTCATTTTCGTCCTCCCTAGGCTTATTCTAATCCAATTAGGGTTTTTAACCAATCTTGTGCATCCAATATGTGATTTTGTGTCATTGGTTGAACATTTAGGTCATTTTCGTCCTCCCTAGGCTTATTCTAATCCAATTAGGGTTTTTAACCAATCTTGTGCATCCAATATGTGATTTTGTGTCATTTTGTGTCATAGGTTGAACATTGAGGTCATTTTCGTCCTCCCTAGGCTTATTCTATTCCAATTAGGGTTTTTAACCAATCTTGTGCATCCAATATGTGATTTTGTGTCATTGGTTGAACATTTAGGTCATTTTCGTCCTCCCTAGTCTTATTCTAATCCAATTAGGGTTTTTAACCAATCTTGTGCATCCAATATGTGATTTTGTGTCAATGGTTGAACATTTAGGTAATTTTCGTCCTCCCTAGGCTTATTCTAATCCAATTAGCGTTTTTAACATATCTTGTGCATCCAATATGTGATTTTGTGTCACTTTGTGTCATTGGTTGAACATTTAGGTCATTTTCATCCTCCCTAGGCTTATTCTAATCCAATTAGGGTTTTTAACATATCTTGTGCGTCCAATATGTGATTTTGTCATTTTGTGTCATTGGTTGAACATTTACGTCATTTTCGTCCTCCCTAGGCTTATTCTAATCCAATTAGGGTTTTTAACCAATCTTGTGCATCCAATATGTGATTTTGTGTCATTTTGATTCATTGGTTGAACATTTAGGTCATTTTCGTCCTCCCTAGGCTTATTCTAATCCAATTAGGGTTTTTAACATATCTTGTGCATCCAATATGTGATTTTGTGTCACTTTGTGTCATTGGTTGAACATTTAGGTCATTTTCATCCTCCCTAGGCTTATTCTAATCCAATTAGGGTTTTTAACATATCTTGTGCGTCCAATATGTGATTTTGTCATTTTGTGTCATTGGTTGAACATTTACGTCATTTTCGTCCTCCCTAGGCTTATTCAAATCCAATTAGGGTTTTTAACCAATCTTGTGCATCCAATATGTGTTTTTGTGTCATTTTGTGTCATTGGTTAAACATTTAGGTCATTTTCGTCCTCCCTAGGCTTATTCTAATCCAATTAGGGTTATTAACATATCTTGTGCATCCAATATGTGATTTTGTGTCATTTGGTGTCATTGGTTTAACATTTAGGTCATTTTCGTCCTTCTTAGGCTTATTCTAATCCAATTAGGGTTTTTAACCAATCTTGTGCATCCAATACGTGATTTTGTGTCATTTTGTGTCATTGGTTGAACATTTAGGTCATTTTCGTCCTCCCCAGGCTTATTCTAATCCAATTAGGGTTTTTAACCAATCTTGTGCATCCAATATGTGATTTTGTGTAATTTTGTGTCATTGGTTGAACATTTAGGTCATTTTCGTCCTCCCTAGGCTTATTCTAATCCAATTAGCGTTTTTAACATATCTTGTGCATCCAATATTTGATTTTGTGCCATTTTGTGTCATTGGTTGAACATTTAGGTCATTTACGTCCTCCGTAGGCTTATTCTAATCCAATTAGGGTTTTTAACCAATCTTGTGCATCCAATATGTGATTTTGTGTCATTTTGTGTCATTGGTTGAACATTTAGGTCATTTTCGTCCTCCCTAGGCTTATTCTAATCCAATTAGGGTTTTTAACCAATCTTGTGCATCCAATATGTGATTTTGTGTCATTTTGTGTCATTGGTTGAACATTTGGGTCATTTTCGTCCTCCCTCGGCTTATTCTAATCCAATTAGGGTTTTTAACCAATCTTGTGCATCCAATATGTGATTTTGTGTCATTTTGTGTCATTGGTTGAACATTTAGGTCATTTTCGTCCTCCCTAGGCTTATTCTAATCCAATTAGGGTTTTTAACCAATCTTGTGCATCCAGTATGTGATTTTGTGTCATTGATTGAACATTTAGGTCATTTTCGTCCTCCCTAGGCTTATTCTAATCCAAATAGGGTTTTTAATCAATCTTGTGCATCCAATATGTGATTTTGTGTCATTGGTTGAACATTTAGGTCATTTTCGTCCTCCCTAGGCTTATTCTAATCCAATTAGGGTTTTTAACCAATCTTGTGCATCCAATATGTGATTTTGTGTCATTGGTTGAACATTTAGGTCATTTTCGTCCTCCCTAGGCTTATTCTAATCCAATTAGGGTTTTTAACGAATCTTGTGCATCCAATATGTAATTTTGTGTCATTGGTTGAACATTTAGGTCATTTTCGTCCTCCCCAGGCTTATTCTAATCCAATTACGGTTTTTAACCAATCTTGTGCATCCAATATGTGATGTTGTGTCATTTTGTGTCATTGGTTGAACATTTAGGTCATTTTCATCCTCCCTAGGCTTATTCTAATCCAATTAGGGTTTTTAACCAATCTTGTGCATCCAATATGTGATTTTGTGTCATTGGTTGAACATTTAGGTCATTTTCGTCGTCCCTAGGCTTATTCTAATCCAATTACGGTTTTTAACCAATCTTGTGCATCCAATATGTGATTTTGTGTCATTTTGTGTCATTGGTTGAAAATTTAGGTCATTTTCGTCCTCCCTAGGCTTATTCTAATGCAATTAGGGTTTTTAACCAATCTTGTGCATCCAATATGTGATTTTGTGTCATTGGTTGAACATTTAGGTCATTTTCGTCCTCCCTAGGCTTATTCTAATCCAATTAGGGTTTTTAACCAATCTTGTGCATCCAATATGTGATTTTGTGTCATTGGTTGAACATTTTTGTCATTTTCGTCTTCCCTAGGCTTATTCTAATCCAATTAGGGTTTTTAACCAATCTTGTGCATCCAATATGTGATTTTGTGTCATTTTGTGTCATTGGTTGAACATTTAGGTCATTTTTGTCCTCCCTAGGCTTATTCTAAACCAATTAGGGTTTTTATCAAATCTTGTTCATCCAATATGTGATTTTGTGTCATTTTGTGTCATTGGTTGAACATTTAGGTCATTTTCGTCCTCCCCAGGCTTATTCTAATCCAATTAGGGTTTTTAACCAATCTTGTGCATCCAATATGGGATTTTGTGTCATTGGTTGAACATTTAGGTCCTTTTCGTCCTCCTTAGGCTTATTCTAATCCAATTAGAGTTTTTAACCAATCTTGTGCATCCAATATGTGATTTTGTGTCATTTTGTGTCATTGGTTGAACATTTAGGTCATTTTCGTCCTCCCTAGGCTTATTCTAATCCAATTAGGGTTTTGAACCAATCTTGTGCATCCAATATGTGATTTTATGTCATTGGTTGAACATTTAGGTCATTTTTGTCCTCCCTAAGCTTATTCTAATCCAATTAGGGTTTTTAACCAATCTTGTGCATCCAATATGTGATTTTGTGTCATTTTGTGTCATTGGTTGAACATTTAGGTCATTTTCGTCCTCCCTAGGCTTATTCTAATCCAATTAGGGTTTTTAACCAATCTTGTGCATCCAATATGTGATTTTGTGTCATTTTGTGTCATTGGTTGAACATTTAGGTCAATTTCATCCTCCCTAGGCTTATTCTAATCCAATTAGGGTTTTTAACCAATCTTGTGCATCCAATATGTGATTTTGTGTCATTTTGTGTCATTGGTTGAACATTTAGGTCATTTTCGTCCTCCCTAGGCTTATTCTAATCCAATTAGGGTTTTTAACCAATCTTGTGCATCCAATATGTGATTTTGTGTCATTTTGTGTCATTGGTTGAACATTTAGGTCATTTTCGTCTTCCCTAGGCTTATTTTAATCCAATTAGGGTTTTTAACCAATCTTGTGCATCCAATATATGATTTTGTGTCATTGGTTGAACATTTATGTCATTTTCGTCCTCCCTAGGCTTATTCTAATCCAATTAGGGTTTTTAACCAATTTTGTGCATCCAATATGTGATTTTGTGTCATTGGTTGAACATTTAGGTCATTTTCGTCCTCCCTAGGCTTATTCTAATCCAATTAGGGTTTTTAACCAATCTTGTGCATCCAATATGTGATTTTGTGTCATTTTGTATCATTGGTTGAACATTTAGGTGATTTTCGTCATCCCCAGGCTTATTCTAATCCAATTAGTGTTTTTAACCAATCTTGTGCATCCAATATGTGATTTTGTGTCCTTTTGTGTCATTGGTTGAACATTTAGGTGATTTTCGTCCTCCCTAGGCTTATTCTAATCCAATTAGGGTTATTAACCAATCTTGTGCATCCAATATGTGATTTTGTGTCATATTGTGTCATTGGTTGAACATTTAGGTCATTTTCGTCCTCCCTAGGCTTATTCTAATCCAATTAGGGTTTTTAACCAATCTTGTGCATCCAATATGTGATTTTGTGTCATTTTGTGTCATTGGTTGAACATTTAGGTCATTCGTCCTCCCTAGGCTCTTTTTAATCCAATTAGGGTTTTTAACCAATCTTGTGCATACAATATGTGATTTTGTGTCATTGGTTGAACATTTAGGTCATTTTCGTCCTCCCTAGGCTTATTCTAATCCAATTAGGGTTTTTAACCAATCTTGTGCATCCAATATGTGATTTTCTGTCATTGGTTAAACATTTAGGTCATTTTCGTCCTCCCTAGGCTTATTCTAATCCAATTAGGGTTTTTAACCAATCTTGTGCATCCAATATGTGATTTTGTGTCATTTTGTGTCATTGGTTGAACATTTAGGTCATTTTCGTCCTCCCTAGGCTTATTCTAATCCAATTAGGGTTTTTAACCAATCTTGTGCATCCAATATGTGATTTTGTGTCATTTTGTGTCATTGGTTGAACATTTAGGTCATTTTCTTCCTCCCTTGGCTTATTCTAATCCAATTAGGGTTTTTAAGCAATCTTGTGCATCCAATATGTGATTTTGTGTCATTTTGTGTCATTGGTTGAACATTTAGGTCATTTTCGTCCTCCCTAGGCTTATTCTAATCCAATTAGGGTTTTTAACCAATCTTGTGCATATAATAACTGATTTTGTGTCATTGGTAATCCAATTATGTCATTTTCGTCCTCGTTAGGCTTATTCTAATCCAATTAGCGTTTTTAACCAATCTTATGCATCCAATATGTGATTTTGTGTCATTTTGTGTCATTGGTTGAACATTTAGGTCATTTTCATCCTCCCTAGGCTTATTCTAATCCAATTAGGGTTTTTAACCAATCTTGTGCATCCAATATGTGATTTTGTGTCGTTTTGTGTCATTGGTTGAACATTTAGGTCATTTTCGTCCTCCCTAGGCTTACTCTAATCCAGTTAGGGTTTTTAACCAATCTTGTGCGTCCAATATGTGATTTTGTGTCATTTTTTGTCATTGGTTGAACATTTTGGTCATTTTCGTCCTCCCTAGGCTTATTCCAATCCAATTAGGGTTTTTAACCAATCTTGTGCATCCAATATGTGATTTTTTGTCATTGGTTGAACATTTAGGTGATTTTCGTCCTCCCTAGGCTTATTCTAATCCAATTAGGTTTTTTAACCAATCTTGTGCATCCAATATGTTATTTTGTGTCATTTTGTGTCATTGGTTGAACATTTAGGTCATTTTCGTCCTCCCTAGGCTTATTCTAATTCAATTAGGGTTTTTAACATATCTTGTGCATCCAATATGTGATTTTGTGTCATTTTTTGTCATTGGTTGAACATTTAGGTCATTTTCGTGCTCCCTAGGCTTATTCTAATCCAATTAGGGTTTTTAACCAATCTTGTGCATCCAATATGTGGTTTTGTGTCATTTTGTGTCATTGGTTGAACATTTAGGTCATTTTCGTCCTCCCTAGGCTTATTCTAATCCAATTAGGGTTTTTAACATATCTTGTGCATCCAATATGTGATTTTGTGTCATTTTTTGTCATTGGATGAACATTTAGGTCATTTTCGTCCTCCCTAGGCTTATTCTAATCCAATTACGGTTTTTAACCAATATTGTGCGTCCAATATGTGATTTTGTGTCATTGGTTGAACATTTAGGTGATTTTCGTCCTCCCTAGGCTTATTCTATTCCAATTAGGGTTTTTAACCAATCTTATGCATCCAATATGTGATTTTGTGTCATTTTGTGTCATTGGTTGAACATTTAGGTCATTTTCATCCTCCCTAGGCTTATTCTAATCCAATTAGGGTTTTTAACCAATCTTGTGCATCCAATATGTGATTTTGTGTCATTTTGTGTCACTGGTTGAACATTTAGGTCATTTTCGTCCTCCCTAGGCTTACTCTAATCCAGTTAGGGTTTTTAACCAATCTTGTGCGTCCAATATGTGATTTTGTGTCATTTTTTGTCATTGGTTGAACATTATGGTCATTTTCGTCCTCCCTAGGCTTATTCCAATCCAATTAGGGTTTTTAACCAATCTTGTGCATCCAATATGTGATTTTGTGTCATTTTGTGTCATTGGTTGAACATTTAGGTGATTTTCGTCCTCCCGAGGCTTATTCTAATCCAATTAGGGTTTTTAACCAATCTTGTGCATCCAATATGTGATTTTGTGTCATTTTATGTCATTGGTTTAACATTTAGGTCATTTTCATCCTCCCTAGGCTTATTCTAATCCAATTAGGGTTTTTAACCAATCTTGTGCATCCAATATGTGATTTTGTGTCATTTTGTGTCATTGGTTGAACATTTAGGTCATTTTCGTCCTCCCTAGGCTTACTCTAATCCAGTTAGGGTTTTTAACCAATCTTGTGCATCCAATATGTGATTTTGTGTCATTTTTTGTCATTGGTTCAACATTTTGGTCATTTTCATCCTCCCTAGGCTTATTCCAATCCAATTAGGGTTTTTGACCAATCTTGTGCATCCAATATGTGATTTTGTGTCATTGGTTGAACATTTAGGTTATTTTCGTCCTCCCTAGGATTATTCTAATCCAATTAGGGTTTTTAACCAATCTTGTCCATCCAATATCTGATTTTGTGTCATTGGTTGAACATTTAGGTTATTTTCGTCCTCCCTAGGCTTATTCTAATCCAATTAGGGTTTTTAACCAATCTTGTCCATCCAATATGTGATTTTGTGTCATTTTGTGTCATTGGTGGAACATTTAGGTCATTTTCGTCCTCCCTAGGCTTATTCTAATCCAATTAGGGTTTTTAACCAATATTGTGCATCCAATACGTGATTTTGTGTCATTTTGTGTCATTGGTTGAACATTTAGGTCATTTTCGTCCTCCCTAGGCTTACTCTAATACAGTTAGGGTTTTTAACTAAGCTTGTGCATCCAATATGTGATTTTGTGTCATTTTGTGTTGTTGGTTGAACATTTAGGTCATTTTCGTCCTCCCTAGGCTTATTCTAATCCAATTAGGGTTTTTAAACAATCTTCTGCATCCAATATGTGATTTTGTGTCATTTTGTGTCCATGGTTGAATATTTAGGTCATTTTCGTCCTCCCTAGGCTTATTCTAATCCAATTAGGGTTTTTAACCAATCTTGTGCATCCAATATGTGATTTTGTGTCATTTTGTGTCATTGGTTGAACATTTAGGTCATTTTCGTCCTCCCTAGGCTTATTCTAATCCAATTAGCGTTTTTAACATATCTTGTGCATCCAATATTTGATTTTGTGTCATTTTGTGTCATTGGTTGAACATTTAGGTCATTTACGTCCTCCGTAGGCTTATTCTAATCCAATTAGGGTTTTTAACCAATCTTGTGCATCCAATATGTGATTTTGTGTCATTGGTTGAACATTTAGGTCATTTTCGTCCTCCCTAGGCTTATTCTAATCCAATTAGGGTTTTTAACCAACCTTGTGCATCCAATATGTGATTTTGTGTCATTGGTTGAACATTTTTGTCATTTTCGTCCTCCCTAGGCTTATTCTAATCCAATTAGGGTTTTTAACCAATCTTGTGCATCCAATATGTGATTTTGTGTCATTTTGTGTCATTGGTTGAACATTTAGGTCATTTTCGTCCTCCCTAGGCTTATTCTAATCCAATTAGGGTTTTTAACCAATCTTGTGCATCCAATATGTGATTTTGTGTCATTTTGTGTCATTGGTTGAACATTTAGGTCATTTTCGTCCTCCCTAGGCTTATTCTAATCCAATTAGGGGTTTTAAACAATGTTGTGCATCCAATAAGTCATTTTGTGTCATTGGTTGAACATTTAGGTCATTTTCGTCCTCCCTAGGCTTATTCTAATTTAATTAGGGTTTTTATCCAATCTTGTGCATCCAATATGTGATTTTGTGTCATTGGTTGAACGTTTAGGTCATTTTCGTCCTCCCTAGGCTTATTCTAATCCAATTAGGGTTTTTAACCAATCTTGTGCATCCAATATGTGATTTTGTGTCATTTTGTGTCATTGGTTGAACATTTAGGTCATTTTCGTCCTCCCTAGGCTTATTCTAATCCAATTAGGGTTTTTAACCAATCTTGTGCATCCAATATGTGATTTGGTGTCATTGGTTGAAAATTTAGGTCATTTTCGTCCTCCCTAGGCTTATTCTAATCCAATTAGCGTTTTTAACCAATCTTGTGCGTCCAATATGTGATTTTGTGTCATTGGTTGAACATTTAGGTCATTTTCGTCCTCCACAGGCTTATTCTAATCCAATTAGGGTTTTTAACCAATCTTGTGCATCCAATATGTGATTATGTGTTGTTTTGTGTCATTGGTTGAACATTTAGGTCATTTTCGTCCTCCCTAGGCTTATTCTAATCCAATTAGGGTTTTTAACCAATCTTGTGCATCCAATATGTGATTTTGTGTCATTTTGTGTCATTGGTTGAACATTTAGGTCATTTTCGTCCTCCCTAGGCTTATTCTAATCCAATTAGGGTTTTTAACCTATCTTGTGCATCCAATATGTGATTTTGTGTCATTTTGTGTCATTGGTTTAACATTTAGGTCATTTTCGTCCTCCCTAGGCTTATTCTAATCCAATTAGCGTTTTTAACCAATCTTGTGCATCGAATATGTGATTATGTGTCATTTTGTGTCATTGGTTGAACATTTAGATCATTTTTGTCCTCCCTAGGCTTATTCTAATCCAATTAGGATTTTTAACCAATCTTGTGCATCCAATATGTGATTTTGTGTCATTTTGTGTCATTGGATGAACATTTAGGTCATTTTCGTCCTCCCTAGGCTTATTCTAATCCAATTAGGGTTTTTAACCAATCTTGTGCATCCAATATGTGATTTTGTGTCATTTTGTGTCATTGGTTGAACATTTAGGTCATTTTCGTCCTCCCTAGGCTTATTCTAATCCAATTAGTGTTTTTAACCATTCTTGTGCATCCAATATGTGATTTTGTTTAATTGGTTGAACATTTAGGTCATTTTGGCCTTGCTAGGCTTGTTCTAATCCAATTAGGATTTTTAACCAATCATGTGCATCCAAATATGTGATTTTTTGTCATTGGTTGAACATTTAGGTCATTTTCGTCCTCCCTAGGCTTATTCTAATCCAATTAGGGTTTTTAACCAATCTTGTGCATCCAATATGTGATTTTGTGTCATTTTGTGTCATTGGTTGAACATTTAGGTCATTTTCGTCCTCCCTAGGCTTATTCTAATCCAATTAGGATTTTTAACCAATCTTGTGCATCCAATATGTGACTTTGTGTTATTTTGTGTAATTGGTTGAAAATTTAGGTCATTTTCGTCGTCCCTAGGCTTATTCTAATCCAATTAGGGTTTTAAACCAATCTTGTGCATTCAATATGTGATTTTGTGTCATTGGTTGAACATTTAGGTCATTTTCGTCCTCCCTAGGCTTATTCTAATCCAATTAGGGTTTTTAACAAATCTTGTGCATCCAATATGTGATTTTTTGTCATTTTGTGTCATTGGTTGAACATTTAGGTCATTTTCGTCCTCCCTAGGCTTATTCTAATCCAATTAGGGTTTTTAACCAATCTTGTGCATCCAATATGTGATTTTGTGTCATTTTGTGTCATTGGTTGAACATTTAGGTCATTTTCGTCCTCCCTAGGCTTATTCTAATCCAATTAGGGTTTTTAACATATCTTGTGCATCCAATATTTGATTTTGTGTCATTTTGTGTCATTGGTTGAACATTTAGGTCATTTTCGTCCTCCCTAGGCTTATTCTAATCCAATTAGGGTTTTTAACCAATCTTGTGCATCCAATATGTGATTTTGTGTCATTTTGTGTCATTGGTTGAACATTTAGGTCATTTTCGTCCTCCCTAGGCTTATTCTGATCCAATTAGGGTTTTTAACCAATCTTGTGCATCCAATATGTGATTTTGTGTCATTTTGTGTCATTGGTTGAACATTTAGGTCAATTTCGTCCTCCCTAGGCTTATTCTAATCCAATTAGGGTTTTTAACCAATCTTGTGCATCCAATATGTGATTTGGTGTCATTTTGTGTCATTGGTTGAACATTAAGGTCATTTTCGTCCTCCCTAGGCTTATTCTAATCCAATTAGGGTTTTTAACCAATCTTGTGCATCCAATATGTGATTTTGTGTCATTTTGTGTCATTGGTTGAACATTTAGGTCATTTTCGTCCTCCCTAGGCTTATTCTAATCCAATTAGGGTTTTTAACATATCTTGTGCATCCAATATGTGATTTTGTGTCATTTTTTGTCATTGGATGAACATTTAGGTCATTTTCGTCCTCCCTAGGCTTATTCTAATCCAATTACGGTTTTTAACCAATATTGTGCGTCCAATATGTGATTTTGTGTCATTGGTTGAACATTTAGGTGATTTTCGTCCTCCCTAGGCTTATTCTATTCCAATTAGGGTTTTTAACCAATCTTATGCATCCAATATGTGATTTTGTGTCATTTTGTGTCATTGGTTGAACATTTAGGTCATTTTCATCCTCCCTAGGCTTATTCTAATCCAATTAGGGTTTTTAACCAATCTTGTGCATCCAATATGTGATTTTGTGTCATTTTGTGTCACTGGTTGAACATTTAGGTCATTTTCGTCCTCCCTAGGCTTACTCTAATCCAGTTAGGGTTTTTAACCAATCTTGTGCGTCCAATATGTGATTTTGTGTCATTTTTTGTCATTGGTTGAACATTATGGTCATTTTCGTCCTCCCTAGGCTTATTCCAATCCAATTAGGGTTTTTAACCAATCTTGTGCATCCAATATGTGATTTTGTGTCATTTTGTGTCATTGGTTGAACATTTAGGTGATTTTCGTCCTCCCGAGGCTTATTCTAATCCAATTAGGGTTTTTAACCAATCTTGTGCATCCAATATGTGATTTTGTGTCATTTTATGTCATTGGTTTAACATTTAGGTCATTTTCATCCTCCCTAGGCTTATTCTAATCCAATTAGGGTTTTTAACCAATCTTGTGCATCCAATATGTGATTTTGTGTCATTTTGTGTCATTGGTTGAACATTTAGGTCATTTTCGTCCTCCCTAGGCTTACTCTAATCCAGTTAGGGTTTTTAACCAATCTTGTGCGTCCAATATGTGATTTTGTGTCATTTTTTGTCATTGGTTGAACATTTTGGTCATTTTCGTCCTCCCTAGGCTTATTCCAATCCAATTAGGGTTTTTAACCAATCTTGTGCATCCAATATGTGATTTTGTGTCATTTTGTGTCATTGGTTGATCATTTAGGTGATTTTCGTCCTCCCGAGGCTTATTCTAATCCAGTTAGGGTTTTTAACCAATCTTGTGCATCCAATATGTGATTTTGTGTCATTTTATGTCATTGGTTTAACATTTAGGTCATTTTCATCCTCCCTAGGCTTATTCTAATCCAATTAGGGTTTTTAATCAATCTTGTGCATCCAATATGTGATTTTGTGTCATTTTGTGTCATTGGTTGAACATTTAGGTCATTTTCGTCCTCCCTAGGCTTACTCTAATCCAGTTAGGGTTTTTAACCAATCTTGTGCATCCAATATGTGATTTTGTGTCATTTTTTGTCATTGGTTCAACATTTTGGTCATTTTCGTCCTCCCTAGGCTTATTCCAATCCAATTAGGGTTTTTAACCAATCTTGTGCATCCAATATGTGATTTTGTGTCATTGGTTGAACATTTAGGTTATTTTCGTCCTCCCTAGGATTATTCTAATCCAATTAGGGTTTTTAACCAATCTTGTCCATCCAATATGTGATTTTGTGTCATTGGTTGAACATTTAGGTTATTTTCGTCCTCCCTAGGCTTATTCTAATCCAATTAGGGTTTTTAACCAATCTTGTCCATCCAATATGTGATTTTGTGTCATTGGTGGAATATTTAGGTCATTTTCGTCCTCCCTAGGCTTATTCTAATCCAATTAGGGTTATTAACCAATATTGTGCATCCAATACGTGATTTTGTGTCATTTTGTGTCATTGGTTGAACATTTAGGTCATTTTCGTCCTCCCTAGGCTTACTCTAATACAGTTAGGGTTTTTAACTAATCTTGTGCATCCAATATGTGATTTTGTGTCATTTTGTGTTGTTGGTTGAACATTTAGGTCATTTTCGTCCTCCCTAGGCTTATTCTAATCCAATTAGGGTTTTTAAACAATCTTCTGCATCCAATATGTGATTTTGTGTCATTTTGTGTCCATGGTTGAACATTTTGGTCATTTTCGTCCTCCCTAGGCTTATTCCAATCCAATTAGGGTTTTTAACCAATCTTGTGCATCCAATATGTGACTTTTTGTCATTGGTTGAACATTTAGGTGATTTTCGTCCTCCCTAGGCTTATTCTAATCCAATTAGGTTTTTTAACCAATCTTGTGCATCCAATATGTTATTTTGTGTCATTTTGTGTCATTGGTTGAACATTTAGGTCATTTTCGTCCTCCCTAGGCTTATTCTAATTCAATTAGGGTTTTTAACATATCTTGTGCATCCAATATGTGATTTTGTGTCATTTTTTGTCATTGGTTGAACATTTAGGTCATTTTCGTGCTCCCTAGGCTTATTCTAATCCAATTAGGGTTTTTAACCAATCTTGTGCATCCAATATGTGGTTTTGTGTCATTTTGTGTCATTGGTTGAACATTTAGGTCATTTTCGTCCTCCCTAGGCTTATTCTAATCCAATTAGGGTTTTTAACATATCTTGTGCATCCAATATGTGATTTTGTGTCATTTTTTGTCATTGGATGAACATTTAGGTCATTTTCGTCCTCCCTAGGCTTATTCTAATCCAATTACGGTTTTTAACCAATATTGTGCATCCAATATGTGATTTTGTGTCGTTGGTTGAACATTTAGGTCATTTTCATCCTCCCTAGGCTTATTCTAATCCAATTAGGGTTTTTAACATATCTTGTGCATCCAATATGTGATTTTGTGTCATTTTGTGTCATTGGTTGAACATTTAGGTCATTTTCGTCCTCCCTAGGCTTATTCTAATCCAATTAGGGTTTTTAACCTATCTTGTGCATCCAATATGTGATTTTGTGTCATTTTGTGTCATTGGTTGAACATTTAGGTCATTTTCGTCCTCCCTAGGCTTATTCTAATCCAATTACGGTTTTTAACCAATCTTGTGCATCCAATATGTGATTATGTGTCATTTTGTGTCATTGGTTGAACATTTACGTCATTTTCGTCCTCCCTAGGCTTATTCTAATCCAATTAGGGTTTTTAACCAATCTTGTGCATCCAATATGTGATTTTGTGTCATTTTGTGTCATTGGTTGAACATTTAGGTCATTTTCGTCCTCCCTAGGCTTATTCTAATCCAATTAGGGTTTTTAACCAATCTTGTGCATCCAATATGTGATTTTGTGTCATTTTGTGTCATTGGTTGAACATTTAGGTCATTTTCGTCCTCCCTAGGCTTATTCTAATCCAATTAGCGTTTTTAACCAATCTTGTGTATCCAATATGTGATTTTGTGTCACTAGTTGAACATTGAGGTCATTTTCATCCTCCCTAGGCTTATTCTAATCCAATTAGGGTTTTTAACCAATCTTGTGCATCCAATATGTGATTTTGTGTCATTTTGTGTCATTGGTTGAACATTTAGGTCATTTTCGTCCTCCCTAGGCTTATTCTAATCCAGTTAGGGTTTTTAACCGATCTTGTTCATCCAATATGTGATTTTGTGTCATTTTGTGTCATTGGTTGAACATTTAGGTCATTTTCGTCCTCCCTAGGCTTATTCTAATCCAATTAGGGTTTTTAACCAATCTTGTGCATCCAATATGTGATTTTGTGTCATTTTGTGTCATTGGTTGAACATTTAGGTCATTTTCGTCCTCCCTAGGCTTATTCTAATCCAATTAGGGTTTTTAACATATCTTGTGCATCCAATATTTGATTTTGTGTCATTTTGTGTCATTGGTTGAACATTTAGGTCATTTTCGTCCTCCCTAGGCTTATTCTAATCCAATTAGGGTTTTTAACCAATCTTGTGCATCCAATATGTGATTTTGTGTCATTTTGTGTCATTGGTTGAACATTTAGGTCATTTTCGTCCTCCCTAGGCTTATTCTAATCCAATTAGGATTTTTAACCAATCTTGTGCATCCAATATGTGACTTTGTGTTATTTTGTGTAATTGGTTGAAAATTTAGGTCATTTTCGTCGTCCCTAGGCTTATTCTAATCCAATTAGGGTTTTAAACCAATCTTGTGCATTCAATATGTGATTTTGTGTCATTGGTTGAACATTTAGGTCATTTTCGTCCTCCCTAGGCTTATTCTAATCCAATTAGGGTTTTTAACAAATCTTGTGCATCCAATATGTGATTTTTTGTCATTTTGTGTCATTGGTTGAACATTTAGGTCATTTTCGTCCTCCCTAGGCTTATTCTAATCCAATTAGGGTTTTTAACCAATCTTGTGCATCCAATATGTGATTTTGTGTCATTTTGTGTCATTGGTTGAACATTTAGGTCATTTTCGTCCTCCCTAGGCTTATTCTAATCCAATTAGGGTTTTTAACCAATCTTGTGCGTCCAATATGTGATTTTGCGTCATTTTGTATCATTGGTTGAACATTTAGGTCATTTTCGTCCTCCCTAGGCTTATTCTAATCCAATTAGGGTTTTTAACCAATCTTGTGCATCCAATATGTGATTTTGTGTCATTTTGTGTCATTGGTTGAACATTTAGGTCATTTTCGTCCTCCCTAGGCTTATTCCAATCCAATTAGGGTTTTTAACCAATCCTTTGCATCCAATATGTGATTTTGTGTCATTTTGTGTCATTGGTTGAACATTTAGGTCATTTTCGTCCTCCCTAGGCTTATTCTAATCCAATTAGGGTTTTTAACCAATCTTGTGCATCCAATATGTGATTTTGTGTCATTTTGTGTCATTGGTTGAACATTTAGGTCATTTTCGTCCTCCCTAGGCTTATTATAATCCAAATAGGGTTTTTAACCAATCTTGTGCATCCAATATATGATTTTGTGTCATTTTGTGTCATTGGTTGAACATTTAGGTCATTTTCGTCCTCCCTAGGCTTATTCTAATCCAATTAGGGTTTTTAACCAATCTTGTGCATCCAATATGTGATTTTGTGTCATTGGTGTAACATTTAGGTCATTTTCGTCCTCCCTAGGCTTATTCTAATCCAATTAGGGTTTTTAACCAATCTTGTGCATCCAATATGTGATTTTGTGTCATTTTGTGTCATTGGTTGAACATTTAGGTCATTTTCGTCCTCCCTAGGCTTATTCTAATCCACTTAGGGTTTTTAACCAATCTTGTGCATCCAATATGTGATTTTGTGTCATTGGTACATTTAGGTCATTTTTGTCCTCCCTAGGCATTCCAATTAGGGTTTTTAACCAATCTTGTGCATCCAATATGTGATTTTGTGTCATTGGTTGAACATTTAGGTCATTTTCGTCCTCCCTAGGCTTATTCTAATCCAATTAGGGTTTTTAACCAATCTTGTGCATCCAATATGTGATTTTGTGTCATTTTGATTCATTGGTTGAACATTTAGGTCATTTTCGTCCTCCCTAGGCTTATTCTAATCCAATTAGGGTTTTTAACATATCTTGTGCATCCAATATGTGATTTTGTGTCACTTTGTGTCATTGGTTGAACATTTAGGTCATTTTCATCCTCCCTAGGCTTATTCTAATCCAATTAGGGTTTTTAACATATCTTGTGCGTCCAATATGTGATTTTGTGTCATTTTGTGTCATTGGTTGAACATTTAGGTCATTTTCGTCCTCCCTAGGCTTATTCTAATCCAATTAGGGTTTTTAACATATCTTGTGCGTATAATATGTGATTTTGTGTCATTTTGTGTCATTGGTTAAACATTTAGGTCATTTTCGTCCTCCCTAGGCTTATTCTAATCCAATTAGGGTTTTTAACCAATCTTGTGCATCCAATATGTGATTTTGTGTCGTTTTGTGTCATTGGTTGAACATTTAGGTCATTTTCGTCCTCCCTAGGCTTACTCTAATCCAGTTAGGGTTTTTAACCAATCTTGTGCGTCCAATATGTGATTTTGTGTCATTTTTTGTCATTGGTTGAACATTTTGGTCATTTTCGTCCTCCCTAGGCTTATTCCAATCCAATTAGGGTTTTTAACCAATCTTGTGCATCCAATATGTGATTTTGTGTCATTTTGTGTCATTGGTTGATCATTTAGGTGATTTTCGTCCTCCCGAGGCTTATTCTAATCCAGTTAGGGTTTTTAACCAATCTTGTGCATCCAATATGTGATTTTGTGTCATTTTATGTCATTGGTTTAACATTTAGGTCATTTTCATCCTCCCTAGGCTTATTCTAATCCAATTAGGGTTTTTAATCAATCTTGTGCATCCAATATGTGATTTTGTGTCATTTTGTGTCATTGGTTGAACATTTAGGTCATTTTCGTCCTCCCTAGGCTTACTCTAATCCAGTTAGGGTTTTTAACCAATCTTGTGCATCCAATATGTGATTTTGTGTCATTTTTTGTCATTGGTTCAACATTTTGGTCATTTTCGTCCTCCCTAGGCTTATTCCAATCCAATTAGGGTTTTTAACCAATCTTGTGCATCCAATATGTGATTTTGTGTCATTGGTTGAACATTTAGGTTATTTTCGTCCTCCCTAGGATTATTCTAATCCAATTAGGGTTTTTAACCAATCTTGTCCATCCAATATGTGATTTTGTGTCATTGGTTGAACATTTAGGTTATTTTCGTCCTCCCTAGGCTTATTCTAATCCAATTAGGGTTTTTAACCAATCTTGTCCATCCAATATGTGATTTTGTGTCATTGGTGGAATATTTAGGTCATTTTCGTCCTCCCTAGGCTTATTCTAATCCAATTAGGGTTATTAACCAATATTGTGCATCCAATACGTGATTTTGTGTCATTTTGTGTCATTGGTTGAACATTTAGGTCATTTTCGTCCTCCCTAGGCTTACTCTAATACAGTTAGGGTTTTTAACCAATCTTGTGCATCCAATATGTGATTTTGTGTCATTTTGTGTTGTTGGTTGAACATTTAGGTCATTTTCGTCCTCCCTAGGCTTATTCTAATCCAATTAGGGTTTTTAACATATCTTGTGCATCCAATATGTGATTTTGTGTCACTTTGTATCATTGGTTGAACATTTAGGTCATTTTCATCCTCCCTAGGCTTATTCTAATCCAATTAGGGTTTTTAACATATCTTGTGCGTCCAATATGTGATTTTGTCATTTTGTGTCATTGGTTGAACATTTACGTCATTTTCGTCCTCCCTAGGCTTATTCTAATCCAATTAGGGTTTTTAACCAATCTTGTGCATCCAATATGTGATTTTGTGTCATTTTGTGTCATTGGTTGAACATTTAGGTCATTTTCGTCCTCCCTAGGCTTATTCTAATCCAATTAGGGTTTTTAACATATCTTGTGCATCCAATATGTGATTTTGTGTCATTTTTTGTCATTGGTTGAACATTTAGGTCATTTTCGTCCTCCCTAAGCTTATTCTAATCCAATTAGGGTTTTTAAACAATCTTGTGCATCCAATATGTGTTTTTGTGTCATTTTGTGTCATTGGTTAAACATTTAGGTCATTTTCGTCCTCCCTAGGCTTATTCTAATCCAATTAGGGTTATTAACATATCTTGTGCATCCAATATGTGATTTTGTGTCATTTGGTGTCATTGGTTTAACATTTAGGTCATTTTCGTCCTTCTTAGGCTTATTCTAATCCAATTAGGGTTTTTAACCAATCTTGTGCATCCAATACGTGATTTTGTGTCATTTTGTGTCATTGGTTGAACATTTAGGTCATTTTGGTCCTCCCCAGGCTTATTCTAATCCAATTAGGGTTTTTAACCAATCTTGTGCATCCAATATGTGATTTTGTGTCATTTTGTGTCATTGGTTGAACATTTAGGTCATTTTCGTCCTCCCTAGGCTTACTCTAATCCAATTAGGGTTCTTAACCAATCTTGTGCATCCAATATGTGATTTTGTGTCATTGGTTGAACATTTAGGTTATTTTCGTCCTCCCTAGGCTTATTCTAATCCAATTAGGGTTTTTAACCAATCTTGTCCATCCAATATGTGATTTTGTGTCATTTTGTGTCATTGGTGGAACATTTAGGTCATTTTCGTCCTCCCTAGGCTTATTCTAATCCAATTAGGGTTTTTAACCAATATTGTGCATCCAATACGTGATTTTGTGTCATT
>JBBPBQ010000008.1:6181523-6192917 GCA_037974755.1 Cicer yamashitae | reverse complement strand
AGGCTTATTCTAATCCAATTAGGGTTTTTAACCAATCTTGTGCATCCAATATGTGATTTTGTGTCATTTTATGTCATTGGTTGAACATTTAGGTTATTTTCATCCTCCCTAGGCTTATTCTAATCCAATTAGGGTTTTTAACCAATCTTGTGCATCCAATATGTGATTTTGTGTCATTTTGTGTCATTGGTTGAACATTTAGGTCATTTTCGTCCTCCCTAGGCTTACTCTAATCCAGTTAGGGTTTTTAACCAATCTTGTGCGTCCAATATGTGATTTTGTGTCATTTTTTGTCATTGGTTGAACATTTTGGTCATTTTCGTCCTCCCTAGGCTTATTCCAATCCAATTAGGGTTTTTAACCAATCTTGTGCATCCAATATGTGATTTTTTGTCATTGGTTGAACATTTAGGTGATTTTCGTCCTCCCTAGGCTTATTCTAATCCAATTAGGTTTTTTAACCAATCTTGTGCATCCAATATGTTATTTTGTGTCATCTTGTGTCATTGGTTGAACATTTAGGTCATTTTCGTCCTCCCTAGGCATATTCTAATTCAATTAGGGTTTTTAACATATCTTGTGCATCCAATATGTGATTTTGTGTCATTTTTTGTCATATGTTGAACATTTAGGTCATTTTCGTGCTCCCTAGGCTTATTCTAATCCAATTAGGGTTTTTAACCAATCTTGTGCATCCAATATGTGGTTTTGTGTCATTTTGTGTCATTGGTTGAACATTTAGGTCATTTTCGTCCTCCCTAGGCTTATTCTATTCCAATTAGGGTTTTTAACATATCTTGTGCATCCAATATGTGATTTTGTGTCATTTTTTGTCATTGGATGAACATTTAGGTCATTTTCGTCCTCCCTAGGCTTATTCTAATCCAATTAGGGATTTTAACCAATCTTGTGCATCCAATATGTGATTTTGTGTCATTTTGATTCATTGGTTGAACATTTCGGTCATTTTCGTCCTCCCTAGGCTTATTCTAATCCAATTAGGGTTTTTAACATATCTTGTGCATCCAATATGTGATTTTGTGTCACTTTGTGTCATTGGTTGAACATTTAGGTCATTTTCATCCTCCCTAGGCTTATTCTAATCCAATTAGGGTTTTTAACATATCTTGTGCGTCCAATATGTGATTTTGTGTCATTTTGTGTCATTGGTTGAACATTTAGGTCATTTTCGTCCTCCCTAGGCTTATTCTAATCCAATTAGGGTTTTTAACCAATCTTGTGCATCGAATATGTGATTTTGTGTCATTTTGTGTCATTGGTTGAACATTTAGGTCATTTTCGTCCTCCCTAGGCTTATTCTAATCCAATTAGGGTTTTTAACATATCTTGGGCATCCAATATGTGATTTTGTGTCGTTTTGTGTCATTGGTTGAACATTTAGGTCATTTTCATCCTCCCTAGGCTTATTCTAATCCAATTAGGGTTTTTAACATATCTTGTGCGTCCAATATGTGATTTTGTGTCATTTTGTGTCATTGGTTGAACATTTAGGTCATTTTCGTCCTCCCTAGGCTTATTCTAATCCAATTAGGGTTTTTAACCAATCTTGTGCATCGAATATGTGATTTTGTGTCATTTTGTGTCATTGGTTGAACATTTAGGTCATTTTCGTCCTCCCTAGGCTTAATCTAATCCAATTAGGGTTTTTAACCAATCTTGTGCATCCAATATGTGATTTTGTGTCATTGGTTGCACATTTAAGTCATTTTCGTCCTCCCTAGGCTTATTCTAATCCAATTAGGGTTTTTAACCAATCTTGTGCATCCAATATGTGATTTTGTGTCATTTTGTGTCATTGGTTGAACATTTAGGTCATTTTCGTCCTCCCTAGGCTTATTCTAATCCAATTAGGGTTTTTAACCAATCTTGTGCATCCTATATGTGATTTTGTGTCATTGGTTGAACATTTACGTCATTTTTGTCCTCCCTAGGCTTATTCTAATCCAATTAGGGTTTTTAACCAATCTTGAGCATCCAATATGTGATTTTGTGTCATTTTGTGTCATTGGTTGAACATTTAGGTCATTTTCGTCCTCCCTAGGCTTATTCTAATCCAATTAGGGTTTTTAACCAATCTTGTGCATCCAATATGTGATTTTGTGTCATTTTGTGTCATTGGTTGAACATTTAAGTCATTATCGTCTTCCCTAGGCTTATTCTAATCCAATTAGGGTTTTTAACCAATCTTGTGCATCCAATATGTGATTTTGTGTCATTTTGTGTCATTGGTTGAACATTTAGGTCATTTTCGTCCTCCCTAGGCTTATTCTAATCCAATTAGGGTTTTTAACCAATCTTGTGCGTCCAATATGTGATTTTGCGTCATTTTGTATCATTGGTTGAACATTTAGGTCATTTTCGTCCTCCCTAGGCTTATTCTAATCCAATTAGGGTTTTTAACCAATCTTGTGCATCCAATATGTGATTTTGTGTCATTTTGTGTCATTGGTTGAACATTTAGGTCATTTTCGTCCTCCCTAGGCTTATTCTAATCCAATTAGGGTTTTTAACCAACATTGTGCATCGAATATGTGAGTTTGTGTCATTTTGTGTCATTTTCGTCCTCCCTAGGCTTATTCTAATCCAATAAGGGTTTTTAACCAATCTTGTGCATCCAATATGTGATTTTGTGTCATTGGTTGAACATTTAGGTCATTTTCGTCCTCCCTAGGCTTATTCTAATCCAATTAGGGTTTTTAACCAATCTTGTGCATCCAATATGTGATTTTGTGTCATTTTGTGTCATTGGTTGAAGATTTTGTTCATTTTCGTTCTCCCTAGGCTTATTCTAATCCAATTAGGGTTTTTAACCAATCTTGTGCATCCAATATGTGATTTTGTGTCATTTTGTGTCATTGGTTGAACATTTAGGTCATTTTCGTCCTCCCTAGGCTTATTCTAATCCAATTAGGGTTTTTAACCAATCTTGTGCATCCAATATGTGATTTTGTGTCATTGGTTGAACATTTAGGTCATTTTCGTCCTCCCTAGTCTTATTCTAATCCATTTAGGGTTTTTAACCAATCTTGTGCATCCAATATGTGATTTTGTGTCATTGGTTGAACATTTAGATCATTTTCGTCCTCCCTAGCCTTATTCTAATCCAATTAGGGTTTTTAACCAATCTTGTGCATCCAATATGTGATTTTGTGTCATTTTGTGTCATTGGTGGAACATTTAGGTCATTTTCGTCCTCCCTAGGCTTATTCTAATCCAATTAGGGTTTTTAACCAATATTGTGCATCCAATACGTGATTTTGTGTCATTTTGTGTCATTGGTTGAACATTTAGGTCATTTTCGTCCTCCCTAGGCTTACTCTAATCCAGTTAAGGTTTTTAACTAATCTTGTGTATCCAATATGTGATTTTGTGTCATTTTGTGTTGTTGGTTGAACATTTAGGTCATTTTCGTCCTCCCTAGGCTTATTCTAATCCTATTAGGGTTTTTAACCAATCTTCTGCATCCAATATGTGATTTTGTGTCATTTTGTGTCCATGGTTGAATATTTAGGTCATTTTCGTCCTCCCTAGGCTTATTTTAATCCAATTAGGGTTTTTAACCAATCTTGTGCATCCAATATGTGATTTTGTGTCATTTTGTGTCATTGGTTGAACATTTAGGTCATTTTCGTCCTCCCTAGGCTTATTCTAATCCAATTAGGGTTTTTAACCAATCTTGTGCATCCAATATGTGATTTTGTGTCATTATGTGTCATTGGTTGAACATTTAGGTCATTTTGGTCCTCCCTAGGCATATTCTAATCCAATTAGGGTTTTTAACCAATCTTGTGCATCCAATATGTGATTTTGTGTCATTTTGTGTCATTGGTTGAACATTTAGGTCATTTTCGTCCTCCCTAGGCTTATTCTAATCCAATTAGGGTTTTTAACCAATCTTGTGCATCCAGTATGTGATTTTGTGTCATTTTGTGTCGTTGGTTGAACATTTAGGTCATTTTCGTCCTCCCTAGGGTTATTCTAATCCAATTAGGGTTTTTAACCAATCTTGTGCATCCAATATGTGATTTTGTGTCATTGGTTGAACATTTAGGTCATTTTCGTCCTCCCTAGGCTTATTCTAATCCAATTAGGGTTTTTAACCAATCTTGTGCATCCAATATGTGATTTTTTGTCATTGGTTGAATATTTAGGTCATTTTTGTTCTCCCTAGGCTTATTCTAATCCAATTAGGGTTTTTAACCAATCTTGTGCATCCAATATGTGATTTTGTGTCATTTTGTGTCATTGGTTGAACATTTAGGTCATTTTCGTCCTCCCTAGGCTTATTCTAATCCAATTAGGGTTTTTAACCAATCTTGTGCATCCAATATGTGATTTTGTGTCATTGGTTGAACATTTAGGTTATTTTTGTCCTCCCTAGGCTTATTCTAATCCAATTAGGGTTTTTAACCAATCTTGTGCATCCAATATGTGATTTTGTGTCATTTTGTGTCATTGGTTGAACATTTAGGTCATTTTCGTCCTCCCTAGGCTTATTCTAATCCAATTAGGGTTTTTAACCAATCTTGTGCATCCAATATGTGATTTTGAGTCATTTTGTGTCATTATTTGAACATTTAGGTCATTTTCGTCCTCCCTAGGCTTATTCTAATCCAATTAGGGTTTTTAACCAATCTTGTGCATCCAATATGTGATTTTGTGTCATTATGTGTCATTGGTTGAACATTTAGGTCATTTTCGTCTTCCCTAGGCTTATTCTAATCCAATTAGGGTTTTTAACCAATCTTGTGCATCCAATATGTGATTTTGTGTCATTTTGTGTCATTGGTTGAACATTTAGGTCATTTTCGTCCTCCCTAGGCTTATTCTAATCCAATTAGGGTTTTTAACCAATCTTGTGCATTCAATATGTGATTTTGTGTCATTTTGTGTTTTAGGTCATTTTCGTCCTCCCTAGGCTTATTCTAATCCAATTAGGGTTTTTAACCAATCTTGTGCATCCAATATGTGATTTTGTGTCATTTTGTGTCATTGGTTGAACATTTAGGTCATTTTCGTCCTCCCTAGGCTTATTCTAATCCAATTAGGGTTTTTAACCAATCTTGTGCATCCAATATGTGATTTGGTGTCATTGGTTGAAAATTTAGGTCATTTTCGTCCTCCCTAGGCTTATTCTAATCCAATTAGCGTTTTTAACCAATCTTGTGCGTCCAATATGTGATTTTGTGTCATTGGTTGAACATTTAGGTCATTTTCGTCCTCCACAGGCTTATTCTAATCCAATTAGGGTTTTTAACCAATCTTGTGCATCCAATATGTGATTATGTGTTGTTTTGTGTCATTGGTTGAACATTTAGGTCATTTTCGTCCTCCCTAGGCTTATTCTAATCCAATTAGGGTTTTTAACCAATCTTGTGCATCCAATATGTGATTTTGTGTCATTTTGTGTCATTGGTTGAACATTTAGGTCATTTTCGTCCTCCCTAGGCTTATTCTAATCCAATTAGGGTTTTTACCAATCTTGTGTATTCAATATGTGATTTTGTGTCATTGGTTCAACATTTAGGTCATTTTCGTCCTCCCTAGGCTTATTCTAATCCAATTAGGGTTTTTAACCAATCTTGTGCATCCAATATGTGATTTTGTGTCATTTTGTGTCATTGGTTGAACATTTAGGTCATTTTCGTCCTCCCTAGGCTTATTCTAATCCAATTAGAGTTTTTAACCAATCTTGTGCATCCAATACGTGATTTTGTGTCATTTGTTGAACATTTAGGTCATTTTCGTCATCGCTATGCTTATTCTAATCCAATTAGGGTTTTTAACCAATCTTGTGCATCCAATATGTGATTTTGTGTCATTTTGTGTCATTGGTTGAACATTTAGGTCATTTTCGTCCTCCCTAGGCTTATTCTAATCCAATTAGGGTTTTTAACCAATCTTGTGCATCCAATATGTGATTTTGTGTCATTTTGTGTCATTGGTTGAACATTTAGGTCATTTTCGTCCTCCCTAGGCTTATTCTAATCCAATTAAGGTTTTTAACCAATCTTGTGCATCCAATATGTGATTTTGTGTCATTGGTTGAACATTTAGGTCATTATCGTCCTCCCTAGGCTTAATCTAATCCAATTAGGGTTTTTAACCAATCTTGTGCATCCAATATGTCATTTAGTGTCATTGGTTGAACATTTAGGTCATTTTCGTCCTCCCTTGGGTTATTCTTATCCAATTATGGTTTTTAACAAATCTTGTGCATCCAATATGTGATTTTGTGTCATTTTGTATCATTGGTTGAACATTTAGGTCATTTTCGTCCTCCCTAGGCTTATTCTAATCCAATTAGGGTTTTTAACCAATCTTGTGCATCCAATATGTGATTTTGTGTCATTTTGTGTCATTGGTTGAACATTTAGGTCATTTTCGTCCTCCCTAGGCTTATTCTAATCCAATTGTGGTGTTTAACCAATCTTGTGCATCCAATATGTGATTTTGTGTCATTTTGTGTCATTGGTTGAACATTTAGGTCATTTTCGTCCTCCCTAGGCTTATTCTTATCCAATTAGGGTTTTTAACCAATCTTGTGCATCCAATATGTGATTTTGTGTCATTGGTTGAACATTTAGGTTATTTTCGTCCTCCCTAGGCTTATTCTAATCCAATTAGGGTTTTTAACCAATCTTGTGCATCCAATATGTGATTTTGTGTCATTTTTTGTCATTGGTTCAACATTTTGGTCATTTTCGTCCTCCCTAGGCTTATTCCAATCCAATTAGGGTTTTTAACCAATCTTGTCCATCCAATATGTGATTTTGTGTCATTTTGTGTCATTGGTTGAACATTTATGTGATTTTCATCCTCCCTAGGCTTATTCTAATCCAATTAGGGTTTTTAACCAATCTTGTGCATCCAATCTGGGATTTTGTGTCATTTTGTGTCATTGGTTGAACATTTAGGTCATTTCCGTCCTCCCTAGGCTTATTCTAATCCAATTAGGGTTTTTAACCAATCTTGTCCATCCAATATGTGATTTTGTGTCATTGGTTGAACATTTAGGTTATTTTCGTCCTCCCTAGGCTTATTCTAATCCAATTAGGGTTTTTAACCAATCTTGTCCATCCAATATGTGATTTTGTGTCATTGGTGGAATATTTAGGTCATTTTCGTCCTCCCTAGGCTTATTCTAATCCAATTAGGGTTATTAACCAATATTGTGCATCCAATACGTGATTTTGTGTCATTTTGTGTCATTGGTTGAACATTTAGGTCATTTTCGTCCTCCCTAGGCTTACTCTAATACAGTTAGGGTTTTTAACTAATCTTGTGCATCCAATATGTGATTTTGTGTCATTTTGTGTTGTTGGTTGAACATTTAGGTCATTTTCGTCCTCCCTAGGCTTATTCTAATCCAATTAGGGTTTTTAAACAATCTTCTGCATCCAATATGTGATTTTGTGTCATTTTGTGTCCATGGTTGAATATTTAGGTCATTTACGTCCTCCCTAGGCTTATTCTAATCCAATTAGGGTTTTTAACCAATCTTGTGCATCCAATATGTGATTTTGTGTCATTGGTTGAACATTTAGGTCATTTTCGTCCTCCCTAGGCTTATTCTAATCCAATTAGGGTTTTTAACCAATCTTGTGCATCCAATATGTTATTTTGTGTCATTGGTTGAACATTTAGGTCATTTTCGTCGTCCCTAGGCTTATTCTAATCCAATTACGGTTTTTAACCAATCTTGTGCATCCAATATGTGATTTTGTGTCATTGGTTGAACATTTAGGTCATTTTCGTACTCCCTAGGCTTATTCTAATGCAATTAGGGTTTTTAACCAATCTTGTGCATCCAATATGTGATTTTGTGTCATTGGTTGAACATTTAGGTCATTTTCGTCCTCCCTAGGCTTATTCTAATCGAATTAGGGTTTTTAACCAATCTTGTGCATCCAATATGTGATTTTGTGTCATTGGTTGAACATTTAGGTCAGTTTCGTCCTCCCTAGGCTTATTCTAATCCAATTAGGGTTTTTAACCAATCTTGAGCATCCAATATGTGATTTTGTGTCATTTTGTGTCATTGGTTGAATATTTAGGTCATTTTCGTCCTCCCTAGGCTTATTCTAATCCAATTAGGGTTTTTAACCAATCTTGTGCATCCAATATGTGATTTTGTGTCATTGGTTGAACATTTAGGTCATTTTCGTCGTCCCTAGGCTTATTCTAATCCAACTAGGGTTTTTAACCAATCTTGTGCATCCAATATGTGATTTTGTGTTATTGGTTGAACATTTAGGTCATTTTCGTCCTCCCTAGGCCTATTCTAATCCAATTAGGGTTTTTAACCAATCTTGTGCATCCAATATGTGATTTTGTGTCATTTTGTGTCATTGGTTGAACATTTAGGTCATTTTCGTCCTCCCTAGGCTTATTCTAATCAAATTAGGGTTTTTAACCAATCTTGTGCATCCTATATGTGATTTTGTGTCATTGGTTGAACATTTAGGTCATTTTTGTCCCCCATAGGCTTATTCTAATCCAATTAGGGTTTTTAACCAATCTTGTGCATCCAATATGTGATTTTGTGTCATTTTGTGTCATTGGTTGAACATTTAGGTCATTTTCGTCCTCCCTAGGCTTATTCTAATCCAATTAGGGTTTTTAACCAATCTTGTGCATCCAATATGTGATTTTGTGTCATTTTGTGTCATTGGTTGAACATTTGGGTCATTTTCGTCCTCCCTCGGCTTATTCTAATCCAATTAGGGTTTTTAACCAATCTTGTGCATCCAATATGTGATTTTGTGTCATTTTGTGTCATTGGTTGAACATTTAGGTCATTTTCGTCCTCCCTAGGCTTATTCTAATCCAATTAGGGTTTTTAACCAATCTTGTGCGTCCAATATGTGATTTTGCGTCATTTTGTGTCATTGGTTGAACATTTAGGTCATTTTCGTCCTCCCTAGGCTTATTCTAATCCAATTAGGGTTTTTAACCAATCTTGTGCATCCAATATGTGATTTTGTGTCATTTTGTGTCATTGGTTGAACATTTAGGTCATTTTCGTCCTCCCTAGGCTTATTCTAATCCAATTAGGGTTTTTAACCAATCTTGTGAATCCAATATGTGATTTTGTGTCATTGGTTGAACATTTAGGTCATTTTCGTCCTCCTTGGGATTATTCTAATCCAATTAGGGTTTTTAACCAATCTTGTGGATCGAATATGTCATTTTGTGTCATTGGTTGAACATTTGGGTCATTTTCGTCTTCCATAGGCTTATTCTAATCCAATTAGGGTTTTTAACCAATCTTGTGCATCCAATATGTGATTTTGTGTCATTCGTTGAAAATTTTTGTCATTTTCGTTCTCCCAAGGCTTATTCTAATCCAATTAGGGTTTTTAACCAATCTTGTGCATCCAATATGTGATTTTGTGTCATTTTGTGTCATTGGTTGAACATTTAGGTCATTTTCGTCCTCCCTAGGCTTATTCTAATCCAATTAGGGTTTTTAACCAATCTTGTGCATCCAATATGTGATTTTGTGTCATTGGCTTAACATTTAGGTCATTTTCGTCCTCCCTAGGCTTATTCTAATCCAATTAGGATTTTTAAACAATCTTGTGCATCCAATATCTGATTTTTTGTCATTTTGTGTCATTGGTTGAACATTTAGGTCATTTTCGTCCTCCCTAGGCTTATTCTAATCCAATTAGGATTTTTAACCAATCTTGTGCATCCAATATGTGATTTTGTGTCATTCGTTGAAAATTTTTGTCATTTTCGTTCTCCCAAGGCTTATTCTAATCCAATTAGGGTTTTTAACCAATCTTGTGCATCCAATATGTGATTTTGTGTCATTTTGTGTCATTGGTTGAACATTTAGGTCATTTTCGTCCTCCCTAGGCTTATTCTAATCCAATTAGGGTTTTTAACCAATCTTGTGCATCCAATATGTGATTTTGTGTCATTGGCTTAACATTTAGGTCATTTTCGTCCTCCCTAGGCTTATTCTAATCCAATTAGGATTTTTAAACAATCTTGTGCATCCAATATGTGATTTTTTGTCATTTTGTGTCATTGGTTGAACATTTAGGTCATTTTCGTCCTCCCTAGGCTTATTCTAATCCAATTAGGATTTTTAACCAACCTTGTGCATCCAATATGTGATTTTGTGTCATTGGTTGAACATTTAGGTCATTTTCGTCCTCCCTAGGCTTATTCTAATTCAATTAGGGTTTTTAACCAATCTTGTGCACCCAGTATGTGATTTTGTGTCATTCGTTTAAAATTTAGGTCATTTTCATCCTCCCTAGGCTTATTCTAATCCAATTAGGATTTTTAACCAATCTTGTGCATCCAATATGTGATTTTGTGTCATTTTGTGTCATTGATTGAACATTTAGGTGATTTCCGTCCTCCCAAGGCTTATTCTAATCCAATTAGAGTTTTTAACCAATCTTGTGCATCCAATATGTGATTTTGTGTCATTTTGTGTCATTGGTTGAACATTTAGGTCATTTTCGTCCTCCCTAGGCTTATTCTAATCCAATTAGGGTTTTTAACCAATCTTGTGCATCCAATATCTGATTTTTTGTCCTTTTGTGTCATTGGTTGAACATTTAGGTCATTTTCGTCCTCCATAGGCTTATTCTAATCCAATTAGGATTTTTAACCAATCTTGTGCATCCAATATGTGATTTTGTGTCATTGGTTGAACATTTTGGTCATTTTCGTCCTCCCAAGGCTTATTCTAATCCAATTAGGGTTTTTAACGATTCTTGTGCATCCAATCTGTGATTTTGTGTCATTTTGTGTCATTGGTTGAACATTTAGGTCATTTCCGTCCTCCCTAGGCTTATTCTAATCCAATTAGGGTTTTTAACCAATCTTGTGCATCCAATATGTGATTTTGTGTCATTGGTTGAACATTTAGGTCATTTTCGTCCTCCCTAGGCTTACTCTAATCCAGTTAGGGTTTTTAACCAATCTTGTGCATCCAATATGTGATTTTGTGTCATTTTTTGTCATTGGTTGAACATTTAGGTCATTTTCGTCCTCCCTAGGCTTACTCTAATCCAGTTAGGGTTTTTAACCAATCTTGTGCATCCAATATGTGATTTTGTGTCATTTTTTGTCATTGGTTCAACATTTAGGTCATTTTCGTCCTCCCTAGGCTTACTCTAATCCAGTTAGGGTTTTTAACCAATCTTGTGCATCCAATATGTGATTTTGTGTCATTGGTTGAACATTTAGGTCATTTTCGTCCTCCCTAGGCTTATTCTAATCCAATTAGGGTTTTTAACTAATCTTGTGCATCCAATATGTAATTTTGTGTCATTGGTTGAACATTTTTGTCATTTTCGTCCTCCCTAGGCTTATTCTAATCCAATTAGGGTTTTTAACCAATCT
>JBBPBQ010000008.1:6169014-6181023 GCA_037974755.1 Cicer yamashitae | reverse complement strand
ATGTGCATCCAATATGTGATTTTGTGTCATTTTGTGTTGTTGGTTGAACATTTAGGTCATTTTCGTCCTCCCTAGGCTTATTCTAATCCAATTAGGGTTTTTAACCAATCTTGTGCATCCAATATGTGATTTTGTGTCATTTTGTGTCCATGGTTGAATATTGAGGTCATTTTCGTCCTCCCTAGGCTTATTCTAATCCAATTAGGGTTTTTAACCAATCTTGTGCATCCAATATGTGATTTTGTGTCATTTTGTGTCATTGGTTGAACATTTAGGTCATTTTCATCCTCCCTAGGCTTACTGTAATCCAATTAGGGTTTTTAACCAATCATGTGCATCCAATATGTGATTTTGTGTCATTTTGTGTTGTTGGTTGAACATTTAGGTCATTTTCGTCCTCCCTAGGCTTATTCTAATCCAATTAGGGTTTTTAACCAATCTTGTGCATCCAATATGTGATTTTGTGTCATTTTGTGTCCATGGTTGAATATTTAGGTCATTTTCGTCCTCCATAGGCTTATTCTAATCCAATTAGGGTTTTTAACCAATCTTGTGCATCCAATATGTGATTTTGTGTCATTTTGTGTCATTGGTTGAACATTTAGATCATTTTCGTCCTCCCTAGGCTTATTCTAATCCAATTAGAGTTTTTAACATATCTTGTGCATCCAATATGTGATTTTGTGTCATTGGTTGAACATTTAGGTCATTTTCGTCCTCCCTAGGCTTAATCTAATCCAACAAGGGTTCTTAACCAATCTTGTGCATCCAATATGTGATTTTGTGTCATTTTGTGTCATTGGTTGAACATTTAGGTCATCTTCGTCCTCCCTAGGCTTATTCTAATCCAATTAGGGTTTTTAACCAATCTTGTGCATCCAATACTTGATTTTGTGTCATTGGTTGAACATTTAGGTCATTTTCGTCCTCCCCAGGCTTATTCTAATCCAATTAGGGTTTTTAACCAATCTTGTGCATCGAATATGTGATTTTGTGTCATTTTGTGTCATTGGTTGAACATTTAGGTCATTTTCGTCCTCCCTAGGCTTACTCTAATCCAGTTAGGGTTTTTAACCAATCTTGTGCATCCAATATGTGATTTTGTGTCATTTTTTGTCATTGGTTGAACATTTTGGTCATTTTCGTCCTCCCTAGGCTTATTCCAATCCAATTAGGGTTTTTAACCAATCTTGTGCATCCAATATGTGATTTTGTGTCATTTTGTGTCATTGGTTGATCATTTAGGTGATTTTCGTCCTCCCGAGGCTTATTCTAATCCAGTTAGGGTTTTTAACCAATCTTGTGCATCCAATATGTGATTTTGTGTCATTTTATGTCATTGGTTTAACATTTAGGTCATTTTCATCCTCCCTAGGCTTATTCTAATCCAATTAGGGTTTTTAATCAATCTTGTGCATCCAATATGTGATTTTGTGTCATTTTGTGTCATTGGTTGAACATTTAGGTCATTTTCGTCCTCCCTAGGCTTATTCTAATCCAATTAGGATTTTTAACCAATCTTGTGCATCCAATATGTGATTTTGTGTCATTTTGTGTTATTGGTTGAACATTTAGGTCATTTTCGTCCTCCCTAGGCTTATTCTAATCCAATTAGGGTTTTTAACCAATCTTGTGCATCCAATATGTGATTTTGTGTCATTTTGTGTCATTGGTTGAACATTTAGGTCATTTTCGTCCTCCCTAGGCTTATTCTAATCCAATTTGGGTTTTTAACCAATCTTGTGCATCCAATATGTGATTTTGTGTCATTTTATGTCATTGGTTCAACATTTAGGTCATTTTCGTCCTCCCTAGGCTTATTCTAATCCAATTAGGGTTTTTAACCAATCTTGTGAATATAATAAGTGATTTTGTGTCATTGGTAATCCAATTAGGTCATTTTCGTCCTCGCTAGGCTTATTCTAATCCAATTAGGGTTTTTAACCAATCTTGTGCATCCAATATGTGATTTTGTGTCATTGGTTGAACATTTAGGTCATTTTCGTCCTCCCTAGGCTTATTCTAATCCAATTAGGGTTTTTAACCAACCTTGTGCATCCAATATGTGATTTTGTGTCATTGGTTGAACATTTTTGTCATTTTCGTCCTCCCTAGGCTTATTCTAATCCAATTAGGGTTTTTAACCAATCTTGTGCATCCAATATGTGATTTTGTGTCATTTTGTGTCATTGGTTGAACATTTAGGTCATTTTCGTCCTCCCTAGGCTTATTCTAATCCAATTAGGGTTTTTAACCAATCTTGTGCATCCAATATGTGATTTTGTGTCATTTTGTGTCATTGGTTGAACATTTAGGTCATTTTCGTCCTCCCTAGGCTTATTCTAATTCAATTACGGTTTTTAACCAATCTTGTGCATCCAATATGTGATTTTGTGTCATTTTGTGTCATTGGTTGAACATTTAGGTCATTTTTGTCGTCCCTAGGCTTATTCTAATCCAATTAGGGTTTTTAACCAATCTTGTGCATCCAATATGTGATTTTGTGTCATTTTGTGTCATTGGTTGAACATTTAGGTCATTTTTGTCGTCCCTAGGCTTATTCTAATCCAATTAGGGTTTTTAACCAATCTTGTGCAGCCAATATGTGAATTTGTGTCATTGGTTGAACATTTAGGTCATTTTCGTCCTCCCTAGGCTTATTCTAATCCAATTAGGGTTTTTAACCAATCTTGTGCATCCAATATGTGATTTTGTGTCATTTTGTGTCATTGGTTGAACATTTAGGTCATTTTCGTCCTCCCTAGGCTTATTCTAATCCAATTAGGGTTTTTAACAAATCTTGTGCATCCAATATGTGATTTTGTGTCATTTTGTGTCATTGGTTGAACATTTAGGTCATTTTCGTCCTCCCTAGGCTTATTCTAATCCAATTAGGGTTTTTAACCGATCATGTGCATCCAATATGTGATTTTGTGTCATTTTATGTCATTGGTATAACATTTAGGTCATTTTCGTCCTCCCTAGGCCTATTCTAATCCAATTAGGGTTTTTAACCAATCTTGTGCATGCAATATGTGATTTTGTGTCATTTTGTGTCATTGGTTGAACATTTAGGTCATTTTCGTCCTCCCTAGGCTTATTCTAATCCAATTACGGTTTTTAACCAATCTTGTGCATCCAATATGTGATTTTGTGTCATTTTGTGTCATTGGTAGAACATTTAGGTCATTTTCGTCCTCCCTAGGCTTATTCTAATCCAATTACGGTTTTTAACCAATCTTGTGCATCCAATATGTGATTTTGTGTCATTTTGTGTCATTGGTTGAACATTTAGGTCATTTTCGTCCTCCCTATGCTTATTCTAATCCAATTAGGGTTTTTAACCAATCTTGTGCATCCAATATATGTTTTTGTGTCATTTTGTGTCATTGGTTGAACATTTAGGTCATTTTCATCCTCCCTAGGCTTATTCTAATCGAATTAGGGTTTTTAACCAATCTTGTGCATTAAATATGTGATTTTGTGTCATTGGTTGAACATTTAGGTCATTTTCGTCCTCCCTAGGCTTATTCTAATCCAATTAGGGTTATTGACATATCTTGTGCATCCAATTTGTGATTTTGTGTTATTTGATGTCATTGGTTTAACATTTAGGTCATTTTCGTCCTTCTTAGGCTTATTCTAATCCAATTAGGGTTTTTAACCAATCTTGTGCATCCAATACGTGATTTTGTGTCATTTTGTGTCATTGGTTGAACATTTAGGTCATTTTCGTCCTCCCCAGGCTTATTCTAATCCAATTAGGGTTTTTAACCAATCTTGTGCATCCAATATGTGATTTTGTGTCATTTTGTGTCATTGGTTGAACATTTAGGTCATTTTCGTCCTCCCTAGGCTTACTGTAATCCAATTAGGGTTTTTAACCAATCATGTGCATCCAATATGTGATTTTGTGTCATTTTGTGTTGTTGGTTGAACATTTAGGTCATTTTCGTCCTCCCTAGGCTTATTCTAATCCAATTAGGGTTTTTAACCAATCTTGTGCATCCAATATGTGATTTTGTGTCATTTTGTGTCCATGGTTGAATATTTAGGTCATTTTCGTCCTCCCTAGGCTTATTCTAATCCAATTAGGGTTTTTAACCAATCTTGTGCATCCAATATGTGATTTTGTGTCATTTTGTGTCATTGGTGGAACATTTAGGTCATTTTCGTCCTCCCTAGGCTTATTCTAATCCAATTAGGGTTTTTAACCAATATTGTGCATCCAATACGTGATTTTGTGTCATTTTGTGTCATTGGTTGAACATTTAGGTCATTTTCGTCCTCCCTAGGCTTACTCTAATCCAGTTAAGGTTTTTAACTAATCTTGTGTATCCAATATGTGATTTTGTGTCATTTTGTGTTGTTGGTTGAACATTTAGGTCATTTTCGTCCTCCCTAGGCTTATTCTAATCCAATTAGGGTTTTTAACCAATCTTCTGCATCCAATATGTGATTTTGTGTCATTTTGTGTCCATGGTTGAATATTTAGGTCATTTTCGTCCTCCCTAGGCTTATTCTAATCCAATTAGGGTTTTTAACCAATCTTGTGCATCCAATATGTGATTTTGTGTCATTTTGTGTCATTGGTTGAACATTTAGGTCATTTTCGTCCTCCCTAGGCTTATTCTAATCCAATTAGGGTTTTTAACCAGTCTTGTGCATCCAATATGCGAGTTTGTGTCATTGGTTGAACATTTAGGTCATTTTCGTCCTCCATAGGCTTATTCTAATCCAATTAGGGTTTTTAACCAATCCTGTGCATCCAATATGTGATTTTGTGTCATTGGTTGAACATTTAGGTCATTTTCGTCCTCCCTAGGCTTATTCTAATCCAATTAGGGTTTTTAACCAATCATGTGCATCTAATATGTGATTTTGTCTCATTGGTTGAACATTTAGGTCATTTTCGCATTCCAAAGGATTATTCTCATCCAATTAGGGTTTTTAACCAATCTTGTGCATCCAATATTTCATTTTGTGTCATTGGTTGAACATTTAGGTCATTTTCATCCTCCCTAGTCTTATTCTAATCCAATTAAGGTTTTTAACCAATCTTGTGCATCCAATATGTGATTTTGTGTCATTGGTTGAACATTTAGGTCATTTTCGTCCTCCCAAGGCTTATTCTAATCCAATTAGGGTTTTTAACCAATCTTGTGCATCCAATATGTGATTTTGTGTCATTTTGTGTCATTGGTTGAACATTTAGATCATTTTCGTCCTCCCTAGGCTTATTCTAATCCAATTAGGGTTTTTAACATATCTTGTGCATCCAATATGTGATTTTGTGTCATTGGTTGAACATTTAGGTCATTTTCGTCCACCCTAGGCTTAATCTAATCCAACAAGGGTTCTTAACCAATCTTGTGTATCCAATATGTGATTTTGTGTCATTTGGTGTCATTGGTTGAACATATAGGTCATTTTCGTCCTTCTTAGGCTTATTCTAATCCAATTAGGGTTTTTAACCAATCTTGTGCATCCAATACGTGATTTTGTGTCATTTTGTGTCATTGGTTGAACATTTAGGTCATTTTCGTGTTCCCCAGGCTTATTCTAATCCAATTAGGGTTTTTAACCAATCTTGTGCATCCAATATGTGATTTTGTGTCATTTTGTGTCATTGGTTGAACATTTAGGTCATTTTCGTCCTCCCTAGGCTTACTGTAATCCAATTAGGGTTTTTAACCAATCATGTGCATCCAATATGTGATTTTGTGTCATTTTGTGTTGTTGGTTGAACATTTAGGTCATTTTCGTCCTCCCTAGGCTTATTCTAATCCAATTAGGGTTTTTAACCAATCTTGTGCATCCAATATGTGATTTTGTGTCATTTTGTGTCCATGGTTGAATATTTAGGTCATTTTGGTCCTCCCTAGGCTTATTCTAATCCAATTAGGGTTTTTAACCAATCTTGTGCATCTAATATGTGATTTTGTGTCAATGGTTGAACATTTAGGTAATTTTCGTCCTCCCTAGGCTTAAACTAATCCAATTAGGGTTATAAACATATCTTGTGCATCCAATATGTGATTTTGTGTCATTTGGTGTCATTGGTTTAACATTTAGATCATTTTCGTCCTTCTTAGGCTTATTCTAATCCAATTAGGGTTTTTAACCAATCTTGTGCATCCAATACTTGATTTTGTGTCATTGGTTGAACATTTAGGTCATTTTCGTCCTCCCCAGGCTTATTCTAATCCAATTAGGGTTTTTAACCAATCTTGTGCATCCAATATGTGATTTTGTGTCATTTTGTGTCATAGGTTGAACATTTAGGTAATTTTCGTCCTCCCTAGGCTTACTCTAATCCAGTTAGGGTTTTTAACCAATCTTGTGCATCCAATATGTGATTTTGTGTCATTTTTTGTCATTGGTTGAACATTTTGGTCATTTTCGTCCTCCCTAGGCTTATTCCAATCCAATTAGGGTTTTTAACCAATCTTGTGCATCCAATATGTGATTTTGTGTCATTGGTTGAACATTTAGGTCATTTTCGTCCTCCCTAGGCTTATTCTAATCCAATTAGGGTTTTTAACCAATCTTGTGCATCCAGTATGTGATTTTGTGTCATTTTGTGTCATTGATTGAACATTTAGGTCATTTTCGTACTCCCTAGGCTTATTCTAATACAATTAGGGTTTTAAACCAATCTTGTGCATCCAATATGTGATTTTGTGTCATTTTGTGTCATTGGTTGAACATTTAGGTCATTTTCGTCCTCCCTAGGCTTATTCTAATCCAATTAGGGTTTTTAACCAATCTTGTGCATCCAATATGTGATTTTGTGTCGTTTTGCGTCATTGGTTGAACATTTAGGTCATTTTCGTCCTCCCTAGGCTTATTCTAATCCAATTAGGGTTTTTAACCAATCTTGTGCATCCAATATGTGATTTTGTGTCATTTTGTGTCATTGGTTGAACATTTAGGTCATTTTCGTCCTCCCTAGGCTTATTCTAATCCAATTAGGGTTTTTAACCAATCTTGTGCATCCAATATGTGATTTTGTGTCATCAGTTGAACATTTTGGTCATTTTCGTCCTCCCTAGGCTTATTCTAATCCAATTAGGGTTTTTAACCAATCTTGTGCATCCAATATGTGATTTTGTGTCATTTTGTGTCATCGGTTGAACATTTAGGTCATTTTCGTCCTCTCTAGGCTTATTCTAATCCAATTAGGGTTTTTAACCAATCTTGTGCATCCAATATGTGATTTTGTGTCATTTTGTGTCATTGGTTGAACATTTAGGTCATTTTCATCCTCCCTAGGCTTATTCTAATCCAATTAGAGTTTTTAACCAATCTTGTGCATCCAATGTGTGATTTTGTGTCATTTTGTGTCATTGGTCGAACATTTAGGTCATTTTCGTCCTCTCTAGGCTTATTTTGATCCAATTAGGGTTTTTAACCAATCTTGTGCATCCAATATGTGATTTTTTGTCATTGGATGAACATTTAGGTCATTTTCGTCCTCCCTTGGCTTATTCTAATCCAATTAGGGTTTTTAACCAATCTTGTGCATCCAATATGTGATTTTGTGTCATTTTGTGTCATTGGTTGAACATTTAGGTCATTTTCGTCATCCCTAGGCTTATTCTAATCCAATTAGGGTTTTTAACCAATCTTGTGCATCAAATATGTGATTTTATGTCATTGGTTGAACGTTTAGGTCATCTTCGTCCTCCCTAGGCTTATTCTAATCCAATTAGGGATTTTAACCAATCTTGTGCATCCAATATGTGATTTTGTGTCATTTTGTGTCATTGGTTGAACATTTAGGTCATTTTCGTCCTCCCTAGGCTTATTCTAATCCAATTAGGGTTTTTAACCAATCTTGTGCATCCAATATCTGATATTGTGTCATTGGTTGAACATTTAGGTCATTTTCGTCCTCCCTAGGCTTATTCTAATCCAATTAGGGTTTTTAACCAATCTTGTGCATCCAATATGTGATTTTGTGTCATTGGTTGAACATTTAGGTCATTTTCGTCTTCCCTAGGCTTATTCCAATCCAGTTAGGGTTTTTAACCAATCTTTTGCACCCAATATGTCATTTTGTGTCATTGGTTGAACATTTAGGTCATTTTCGTCCTCCATAGGCTTATTCTAATCCAATTAGGGTTTTTAGCCAATCTTGTGCATCCAATATGTGATTTTGTGTCATTTTGTGTCATTGGTTGAACATTTAGGTCATTTTCGTCCTCCCTAGGCTTATTCTAATCCAATTAGGGTTTTTAACCAATCTTGTGCATCCAATATGTGATTTTGTGTCATTTTGTGTCATTGGTTGAACATTTAGGTCATTTTCGTCCTCCCTAGGCTTACTGTAATCCAATTAGGGTTTTTAACCAATAATGTGCATCCAATATGTGGTTTTGTGTCATTTTGTGTTGTTGGTTGAACATTTAGGTCATTTTCGTCCTCCCTAGGCTAATTCTAATCCAATTAGGGTTTTTAACCAATCTTGTGCATCCAATATGTGATTTTGTGTCATTTTGTGTCATTGGTGGAACATTTAGGTCATTTTCGTCCTCCCCAGGCTTATTCTAATCCAATTAGGGTTTTTAACCAATATTGTGCATCCAATACGTGATTTTGTGTCATTGGTTGCATATTTAGGTCATTTTCGTCCTCCCTAGGCTTACTCTAATCCAGTTAGGGTTTTTAACTAATCTTGTGCATCCAATATATGATTTTGTGTCATTTTGTGTTGTTGGTTGAACATTTAGGTCATTTTCGTCCTCCCTAGGCTTATTCTAATCCAATTAGGGTTTTTAACCAATCTTGTGCATCCAATATGTGATTTTGTGTCATTTTGTGTCCATGGTTGAATATTTAGGTCATTTTCTTCCTCCCTAGGCTTATTCTAATCCAATTAGGGTTTTTAACCAATCTTGTGCATCCAATATGTGATTTTGTGTCATTTTGTGTCATTGGTTGAACATTTAGGTCATTTTCGTCCTCCCTAGGCTTATTCTAATCCAATTAGGGTTTTTAACCAATCTTGTGCATATGATAAGTGATTTTATGTCATTGGTAATCCAATTAGGTCATTTTCGTCCTCCCTAGGCTTATTACAATCCAATTAGGGTTTTTAACCAATCTTGTGCATCCAATATGTGATTTTGTGTCATTTTGTGTCATTGGTTGAACATTTAGGTCATTTTCGTCCTCCCTAGGCTTATTCTAATCCAATTAGGGTTTTTAACCAATCTTGTGCATCCAATATGTGATTTTGTGTCATTATGTGTCATTGGTTGAACATTTAGGTCATTTTGGTCCTCCCTAGGCATATTCTAATCCAATTAGGGTTTTTAACCAATCTTGTGCATCCAATATGTGATTTTGTGTCATTTTGTGTCATTGGTTGAACATTTAGGTCATTTTCGTCCTCCCTAGGCTTATTCTAATCCAATTAGGGTTTTTAACCAATCTTGTGCATCCAATATGTGATTTTGTGTCATTTTCTGTCATTTTGTGTCATATGTAATCCAATTAGGTCATTTTCGTCCTCCCTAGACTTATTCTAATCCAATTAGGGTTTTTAACCAATCTTGTGCATCCAATATGTGATTTTGTGTCATTTTGTGTCATTGGTTGAACATTTAGGTCATTTTCGTCCTCCCTAGGCTTATTCTAATCCAATTAGGGTTTTTAACCAATCTTGTGCAACCAATATGTGATTTTGTGTCATTGGTTGTACATTTAGGTCATTTTCGTCCTGCCTAGGCTTATTCTAATCCAATTAGGGGTTTTAACCAATCTTGTGCATCCAATATGTGATTTTGTGTCATTTTGTGTCATTGGTTGAACATTTAGGTCATTTTCGTCCTCCCTAGGCTTATTCTAATCCAATTAGGGTTTTTAACCAATCTTGTGCATCCAATATGTGATTTTGTGTCAATGGTTGAACATTTAGGTCATTTTCGTCCTCCCTAGGCTTATTCTAATCCAATTAGGGTTTTTAACCAATCTTGTGCATCCAATATGTGATTTTGTGTCATTTTGTGTCCATGGTTGAATATTTAGGTCATTTTCGTCCTCCCTAGGCTTATTCTAATCCAATTAGGGTTTTTAACCAATCTTGTGCATCCAATATGTGATTTTGTGTCATTTTGTGTCATTGGTTGAACATTTAGGTCATTTTCATCCTCCCTAGGCTTACTGTAATCCAATTAGGGTTTTTAACCAATCATGTGCATCCAATATGTGATTTTGTGTCATTTTGTGTTGTTGGTTGAACATTTAGGTCATTTTCGTCCTCCCTAGGCTTATTCTAATCCAATTAGGGTTTTTAACCAATCTTGTGCATCCAATATGTGATTTTGTGTCATTTTGTGTCCATGGTTGAATATTTAGGTCATTTTCGTCCTCCATAGGCTTATTCTAATCCAATTAGGGTTTTTAACCAATCTTGTGCATCCAATATGTGATTTTGTGTCATTTTGTGTCATTGGTTGAACATTTAGATCATTTTCGTCCTCCCTAGGCTTATTCTAATCCAATTAGAGTTTTTAACATATCTTGTGCATCCAATATGTGATTTTGTGTCATTGGTTGAACATTTAGGTCATTTTCGTCCTCCCTAGGCTTAATCTAATCCAACAAGGGTTCTTAACCAATCTTGTGCATCCAATATGTGATTTTGTGTCATTTTGTGTCATTGGTTGAACATTTAGGTCATCTTCGTCCTCCCTAGGCTTATTCTAATCCAATAAGGGTTTTTAACCAATCTTGTGCATCCAATACTTGATTTTGTGTCATTGGTTGAACATTTAGGTCATTTTCGTCCTCCCCAGGCTTATTCTAATCCAATTAGGGTTTTTAACCAATCTTGTGCATCGAATATGTGATTTTGTGTCATTTTGTGTCATTGGTTGAACATTTAGGTCATTTTCGTCCTCCCTAGGCTTACTCTAATCCAGTTAGGGTTTTTAACCAATCTTGTGCATCCAATATGTGATTTTGTGTCATTTTTTGTCATTGGTTGAACATTTTGGTCATTTTCGTTCTCCCTAGGCTTATTCCAATCCAATTAGGGTTTTTAACCAATCTTGTGCATCCAATATGTGATTTTGTGTCATTGGTTGAACATTTAGGTGATTTTCGTCCTCCCTAGGCTAATTCTAATCCAATTAGCGTTTTTAACCAATCTTGTGCATCCAATATGTGATTTTGTGTCATTTTGTGTCATTGGTGGAACATTTAGCTCATTTTCGTCCTCCCTAGGCTTATTCTAATCCAATTAGGGTTTTTAACCAATATTGTGCATCCAATACGTGATTTTGTGTCATTGGTTGAACATTTAGGTCATTTTCGTCCTCCCTAGGCTTACTCTAATCCAGTTAGGGTTTTTAACTAATCTTGTGCATCCAATATATGATTTTGTGTCATTTTGTGTTGTTGGTTGAACATTTAGGTCATTTTCGTCCTCCCAAGGCTTATTCTAATCCAATTAGGGTTTTTAACCAATCTTGTGCATCCAATATGTGATTTTGTGTCATTTTGTGTCATTGGTTGAACATTTAGGTCATTTTCGTCCTCCCTAGGCTTATTCTAATTCAATTAGGGGTTTTAACCAATCTTGTGCATCCAATATGTGATTTTGTGTCAATGGTTGAACATTTAGGTAATTTTCGTCCTCCTTAGGCTTATTCTAATCCAATTAGGGTTTTTAACCAATCTTGTGCATCCAATATGTGATTTTGTGTCATTTTGTGTCATTGGTTGAACATTTAGGTCATTTTCGTCCTCCCAAGGCTAATACTAATCCAATTAGGGTTTTTAACCAATCTTGTGCATCCAATATGTGATTTTGTGTCATTGGTGGAACATTTAGGTCATTTTCGTCCTCCCTATACTTATTCTAATCCAATTAGGGTTTTTAACCAATCTTGTGCATCCAATACTTGATTTTGTGTCATTGGTTGAACATTTAGGTCATTTTCGTCCTCCCCAGGCTTATTCTAATCCAATTAGGGTTTTTAACCAATCTTGTGCATC
>JBBPBQ010000008.1:6151191-6163029 GCA_037974755.1 Cicer yamashitae | reverse complement strand
TGACACAAAATGACACAAAATCACATATTGGATGCACAAGATATGTTAAAAACCCTAATTGGATTAGAATAAGCCTAGGGAGGACGAAAATTACCTAAATGTTCAACCAATGACACAAAATGACACAAAACCACATATTGGATGCACAAGATTGGTTAAAAACCCTAATTGGATTAGAATAAGCCTAGGGAGGACGAAAATGACCTAAATGTTCAACCAATGACACAAAATGACACAAAATCACATATTGGATGCACAAGATGGGTTAAAAACCCTAATTGGATTAGAATAAGCCTAGGGAGGACGAAAATGACCTGAATGTTCAACCAATGACACAAAATCACATATTGGATGCACAAGATTGGTTGAAAACCCTAATTGGATTAGAATAAGCCTACGGAGGACGAAAATGACCTAAATGTTCAACCAATGACACAAAATGACACAAAATCACATATTGGATGCACAAGATTGGTTAAAAACCCTAATTGGATTAGAATAAGCCTGGGGAGGAAGAAAATGACCTAAATGTTCAACCAATGACACAAAATGACACAAAATCACGTATTGGATGCACAAGATTGGTTAAAAACCCTAATTGGATTAGAATAAGCCTAAGAAGGACGAAAATGACCTAAATGTTAAACCAATGACACCAAATGACACAAAATCACATATTGGATGCACAAGATATGTTAATAACCCTAATTGGATTAGAATAAGCCTAGGGAGGACGAAAATGACCTAAATGTTCAACCAATGACACAAAATCACATATTTAATGCACAAGATTGGTTAAAAACCCTAATTTGATTAGAATAAGCCTAGGGAGGATGAAAATGACCTAAATGTCCAACCAATGACACAAAATGACACAAAATCACATATTGGATGCACAAGATTGGTTAAGAACCCTTGTTGGATTAGATTAAGCCTAGGGAGGACGAAAATGACCTAAATGTTCAACCAATGACACAAAATCACATATTGGATGCACAAGATTTGTTCAAAACCCTAATTGGATTAGAATAAGCCTAGGGAGGACGAAAATGACCTAAATGTTCAACCAATGACACAAAATGACACAAAATCACATATTGGATGCACAAGATTGGTTAAAAACCCTAATTTGATTAGAATAAGCCTAGGGAGGACGAAAATGACCTAAATGTTCAACCAATGACACAAAATGACACAAAATCACATATTGGATGCACAAGATTGGTTAAAAACCCTAATTGGATTAGAATAAGCCTAGGGAGGACGAAAATGACCTAAATGTTCAACCAATGACACAAAATCACAAATTGGATGCACAGGATTGGTTAAAAACCCCAATTGGATTAGAATAAGCCTAGGGAGGACGAAAATGACCTAAATGTTCATCCATTGACACAAAATGACATAAAATTACATATTGGATGCACAAGATTGGTTAAAAACCCTAATTGGATTAGAATAAGCCTAGGGAGGACGAAAATGACCTAAATGTTCAACCAATGACATAAAAACACATATTTGATGCACAAGATTGGTTAAAAACCCTAATTGGATTAGAATAGGCCTAGGGAGGACGAAAATGACCTAAATGTGCAACCAATAACACAAAATGACACAAAATCACATATTGGATACACAAGATTGGTTAAAAACCCTAATTGGATTAGAATAAGCCTAGGGAGGACGAAAATGACCTAAATGTTCAACCAATGACACAAAATGACACAAAATCACATATTGGATGCACAAGATTGGTTAAAAACCCTAATTGGATTAGAATAAGCCTAGGGAGGACGAAATTGACCAAAATGTTCAACCAATGACACAAACTCACATATTGGATGCACAAGATTAGTTAAAAACCCAAATTGGATTAGAATAAGCCTAGGGAGGACGAAAATGACCTAAATGTTCAACCAATGACCCAAAATGACACAAAATGACATATTGGATTCACAAGATTGGTTAAAAACCCTAATTGGATTAGAATAAGCCTAGGGAGGACGACAATGACCTAAATGTTCAACCAATGACACAAAATCACATATTGGATGCACAAGATTGGTTAAAAACCCTAATTGGATTAGAATAAGCCTAGGGAGGACGAAAATGACCTAAATGTTCAACCAATGACACAAAATGACACAAAATCACATATTGGATGCACAAGATTGGTTAAAAACCCTAATTGGATTAGAATAAGCCTAGGGAGGACAAAGATGGCCTAAATATTCAACCAATGACACAAAATCACATATTGGATGCACAAGATTGGTTAAAAACCCTAATTGGATTAGAATAAGCCTACGGAGGACGAAAATGACCTAAATGTTCAACAAATGACACAAAATGACACAAAATCACATATTGGATGCACAAGATTGGTTAAAAACCCTAATTGGATTAGAATAAGTCTAGGGAGGACAAAAATGACCTAAATATTCAACCAATGACAAAAAATCACATATTGGATGCACAAGATTGGTTAAAAACCCTAATTGGATTAGAATAAGCCTAGGGAGGACGAAAATGACCTAAATGTTCAACCAATGACACAAAATCACATATTGGATGCACAAGATTGGTTAAAAACCCTAATTGGATTAGAATAAGCCTAGGGAGGACGAAAATGACATAAATGTTCAACCAATGACACAAAATGACACAAAATCACATATTGGAGGCACAAGATTGGTTAAAAACCCTAATTGGATTAGAATAAGCCTAGGGAGGACGAAAATGACCTAAATGTTCAACCAATGACATAAAATGACACAAAATCACATATTGGATGCACAAGATTGGTTAAAAACCCTAAAACCCTAATTGGATTAGAATAAGCCTAGAGAGGACGAAAATGACCTAAATGTTCAACAAATGACACAAAATCACATATTGGATGCACAACATTGGTTAAAAACCCTAATTGGATTAGAATAAGCCTAGGGAGGACAAAAATGACGTAAATGTTCAACCAATGACACAAAATCACATATAGGATGCACAAGATTGGTTAAAACCCCTAATTGGATTAGAATAAGCCTAGGGAGGACGAAAATGACCTAAATGTTCAACCAATGACACAAAATGACACAAAATCACATATTGGATGCACAAGATTGGTTAAAAACCCTAATTGGATTAGAATAAGCCTAGGGAGGACGAAAATGACCTCAATGTTCAACCAATGACACAAAATGACATATTGGATGCACAAGATTGGTTAAAAACCCTAATTGGATTAGAATAAACCTAGGAAGGACCAAAATGACCTAAATGTTCAACCAATGACACAAAATCACATATTGGATGCACAAGATTGGTTAAAAACCCTAAATGGATTAGAATAAGCCTATGGAGGACGAAAATGACCTAAATGTTCAACCAATGACACAAAATGACACAAAATCACATATTGGATGCACAAGATTGGTTAAAAACCCTAATTGGATTAGAATAAGCCTAGGGAGGATGAAAATGACCTAAATGTTCAACCAATGACACATAATGATACAAATTCACATATTGGAAGCAGAAGATTGGTTAAACACCCTAATTGGATTAGAATAAGCCTAGGGAGGACGAAAATGACCTAAATGTTCAACCAATGACACAAAATGACACAAAATCACATATTGGATGCACAAGATTGGTTAAAAACCCTAATTGGATTAGAATAAGCCTAGGGAGGACGAAAATGACCTAAATGTTCAACCAATGACACATAATGATACAAATTCACATATTGGAAGCACTAGATTGGTTAAACACCCTAATTGGATTAGAATAAGCCTAGGGAGGACGAAAATGACCTAAATGTTCAACCAATGACACAAAATGACACAAAATCACATATTGGATGCACAAGATTGGTTAAAAACCCTAATTGGATTAGAATAAGCCTAGGGACGACAAAAATGACCTGAATGTTCAACCAATGACACAAAATGACACAAAATCACATATTGGATGCACAAGATTGGTTAAAAACCGTAATTGGATTAGAATAAGCCTAGGGAGGACGAAAATGACCTAAATGTTCAACCAATGACACAAAATCATTTATTAGATGCACAAGATTGGTTAAAAACCCTAATTGGATTAGAATAAGCCTAGGGAGGACGAAAATGACCTAAATGTTCAACCAATGACACAAAATCACATATAGGATGCACAAGATTGGTTAAAAACCCTAATTGGATTAGAATAAGCCTAGTGAGGATGAAAATGACCTAAATGTTCAACCAATGACACAAGATGACACAAAATCACATATTGGATGCACAAGATTGGTTAAAAACCCTAATTGGATTAGAATAAGCCTAGGGAGGACCAAAATGACCTAAATTTTCAACTAATGACAAAAAATCACATATTGGATGCACAAGATTGGTTAAAAACCCTAATTGGATTAGAATAAGCCTAGGGAGGACGAAAATGACCTAAATGTTCAACCAATGACACAAAATGACACAAAATCACATATTGGATGCACAAGATTGGTTAAAAACCCTAATTGGATTAGAATAAGCCTAGGGAGGACGAAAATGACCTAAATGTTCAACCAATGACACAAAACAACACATAATCACATATTGGATGCACAAGATTGGTTAAAAACCCTAATTGGATTAGAATAAGCCTGTGGAGGACGAAAATGACCTAAATGTTCAACCAATGACACAAAATCACATATTGGACGCACAAGATTGGTTAAAAACGCTAATTGGATTAGAATAAGCCTAGGGAGGACGAAAATGACCTAAATTTTCAACCAATGACACCAAATCACATATTGGATGCACAAGATTGGTTAAAAACCCTAATTGGATTAGAATAAGCCTAGGGAGGACGAAAATGACCTAAATGTTCAACCAATGACACAAAATGACACAAAATCACATATTGGATGCACAAGATTGGTTAAAAACCCTAATTGGATTAGAATAAGCCTAGGGAGGACGAAAATGACCTAAACGTTCAACCAATGACACAAAATCACATATTGGATGCACAAGATTGGATAAAAACCCTAATTAAATTAGAATAAGCCTAGGGAGGACGAAAATGACCTAAATGTTCAACCAATGACACAAAATGACTTATTGGATGCACAACATTGTTTAAAACCCCTAATTGGATTAGAATAAGCCTAGGGAGGACGAAAATGACCTAAATGTTCAACCAATGACACAAAATGACACAAAATCACATATTGGATGCACAAGATTGGTTAAAAACCCTAATTGGATTAGAATAAGCCTAGGGAGGACGAAAATGACCTAAATGTTCAACCAATGACACAAAATGACACAAAATCACATATTGGATGCACAAGATTGGTTAAAAACCCTAATTGGATTAGAATAAGCCTATGGAGGAAGAAAATGACCAAAATGTTCAACCAATGACACAAAATCACATATTGGATGCACAAGATTGGTTAAAAACCCTAATTGGATTAGAATAAGCCTAGGGAGGACGAAAATGACCTAAATGTTCAACCAATGACACAAAATGTCACAAAATCACATATTGGATGCACAAGATTGGTTAAGAACCCTTGTTGGATTAGATTAAGCCTAGGGAGGACGAAAATGACCTAAATGTTCAACCAATGACACAAAATCACATATTGGATGCACAAGATTTGTTCAAAACCCTAATTGGATTAGAATAAGCCTAGGGAGGACGAAAATGACCTAAATGTTCAACCAATGACACAAAATGACACAAAATCACATATTGGATGCACAAGATTGGTTAAAAACCCTAATTTGATTAGAATAAGCCTAGGGAGGACGAAAATGACCTAAATGTTCAACCAATGACACAAAATGACACAAAATCACATATTGCATGCCCAAGATAGGTTAAAAACCCTAATTGGATTAGAATAAGCCTAGGGAGGACGAAAATGACCTAAATGTTCAACCAATGACACAAAATCACATATTGGATGCACAAGATTGGTTAAAAACCCTAATTGGATTAGAATAAGCCTAGGGAGGACGAAAATGACCTAAATGTTCAACCAATGACACAAAATCACATATTGGATGCACAAGATTGGTTAAAAACCCTAATTGGATTAGAATAAGCCTAGGGAGGACAAAAATGACCTAAATGTTCAACCAATGACACAAAATCACATGTTGGATGCACAAGATTGGTTAAAAACCCTAATTGGATTAGAATAAGCCTAGGGAGGACGAAAATGACCTAAATGTTCAACCAATGACACAAAATCACATATTGGATGCACAAGATTGGTTAAAAACCCTAATTGGATTAGAATAAGCCTAGGGAGGACGAAAATGACCTAAATGTTCAACCAATGACACAAAATCACCTATTGGATGCACAAGATTGGTTAAAAACCCTAATTGGATTAGAATAAGCCTAGGGAGGACGAAAATGACCTAAATGTTCAACCAATGACACAAAATGACACAAAATCACATATTGGATGCACAAGATTGGTTAAAAACCCTAATTGGATTAGAATAAGCCTAGGGAGGACGAAAATGACCTAAATGTTCAACCAATAACACAAAATCACACATTGGATGCACAAGATTGGTTAAGAACCTTAATTGGATTAGAATAAGCCAAGCGAGGACGAAAATGACCTAAATGTTCAACCAATGACACAAAAATGACACAAAATCACATATTGGATGCACAAGATTGGCTAAAAACCCTAATTGGATTAGAATAAGCATAGCGAGGACGAAAATGACCTAAATGTTCAACCAATGATACAAAATCACATATTGGATGCACAAGATTGGTTAAAAATCCTAATTGGATTAGAATAAGCCTAGGGAGGACGAAAATGACCTAAATGTTCAACCAATGACACAAAATGACACAAAATCACATATTGGATGCACAAGATTGGTTAAAAACCCTAATTGGATTAGAATAAGCCTAGGGCGGACGAAAATGAGCTAAATGTTCAACCAATGACACAAAATGACACAAAATCACAGATTATGCACATGATTGGTTAAAAACCCAAATTGGATTAGAATAAGCCTTGGGAGGACGAAAATGACCAAAATGTTCAACCAATGACACAAAATCACATATTGGATGCACAAGATTGGTTAAAAATACTAATTGGATTAGAATAAGCCTAGGGAGGACGAAAATGACCTAAATGTTCAACCAATGACACAAAATGACACAAAATCACATATTGGATGCACAAGATTGGTTAAAAACCCTAATTGGATTAGAATAAGCCTAGGGAGGACGAAAATGACCTAAATGTTCAACCAATGACACAAAATCACATATTGGATGCACAAGATTGGTTAAAAACCCTGATTAGATTAGAATAAGCCTAGGGAGGACGAAAATAACCTAAATGTTCAACCAATGACACAAAATGACACAAAATCACATATTGGATGCACAAGATTGGTTAAAAACCCTAATTGGATTAGAATAAGCCTAGGGAGGACGAAAATAAACTAAATCTTCAACCATGGACACAAAATGACAAAAAATCACATATTGGATGCACAAGATTGGTTAAAAACCCTAATTGGATTAGAATAAGCCTAGGGAGGACGAAAATGACCTAAATGTTCAACCAATGACACAAAATGACACAAAGTCACATATTGGATGCACAAGATTGGTTAAAAACCCTAATATGATTAGAATAAGCCTAGGGAGGACGAAAATGACCTAAATGTTCAACCAATGACACAAAATGACACAAAATCACATATTGGATGCACAAGATTGGATAAAAACCTTAATTGGATTATAATAAGCCTAGGGAGGACGAAAATGACCTAAATGTTCAACCAATTTCACAAAATCACATATTGGATGCACAGGATTGGTTAAAAATCCTAATTGGATTAGAATAAGCCTAGGGAGGACGAAAATGACCTAAATGTTCAACCAATGACACAAAATGACACAAAATCACATATTGGATGCACAAGATTGGTTAAAAACCCTAATTGGATTAGAATAAGCCTAGGGAGGACGAAAATGACCTAAATGTTCAACCAATGACACAAAATGACAAAAAATCACATATTGGATGCACAAGATTTGTTAAAAACCCTAATTGGATTAGAATAAGCCTAGGGAGGACGAAAATGACCTAAATGTTCAACCAATGACACAAAATCACATATTGAATGCACAAGATTGGTTTAAAACCCTAATTGGATTAGAATAAGCCTAGGGACGACGAAAATGACCTAAATTTTCAACCAATTACACAAAATAACACAAAGTCACATATTGGATGCACAAGATTGGTTAAAAATCCTAATTGGATTAGAATAAGCCTAGGGAGGACGAAAATGACCTAAATGTTCAACCAATGACACAAAATGACACAAAATCACATATTGGATGCACAAGATTGGTTAAAAACCCTAATTGGATTAGAATAAGCCTAGGGAGGACGAAAATGACCTAAATGTTCAACCAATGACGCAAAATCACATATTGGATGCACAAGATTGGTTTAAAACCCTAATTGGATTAGAATAAGCCTAGGGAGGATGAAAATGACCTAAATGTTCAACCAATGACACAAAATGACACAAAATCACATATTGGATGCACAAGATTGGTTAAAAACCTTAATTGGATTAGAATAAGCCTAGGGAGGACGAAAATGACCTAAATGTTCAACCAATGACACAAAATGACAAAAAATCACATATTGGATGCACAAGATTGGTTAAAAACCCTAATTGGATTAGAATAAGCCTAGGGAGGATGAAAATGACCTAAATGTTCAACCAATGACACAAAATGACACAATATCACATATTGGATGCACAAGATTGGTTTAAAACCCTAATTGGATTAGAATAAGCCTAGGGAGGACGAAAATGACCTAAATGTTCAACCAATGACATAAAATGACACAAAATCACATATTGGATACACAACATTGGTTAAAAACCTAATTGGATTAGAATAAGCCAGGGAGGACAAAAATGACCTAAATGTTCAACCAATGACACAAAATGACACAAAATCACATATTGGATGCACAAGATTGGTTAAAAACCCTAATTGGATTAGAATAAGCCTAGGGAGGACGAAAATGACCTAAATGTTCAACCAATGACACAAAATGACAAAAAATCACATATTGGATGCACAAGATTGGTTAAAAACCCTAACTGGATTATAATAAGCCTAGGGAGGACGAAAATGACCTAAATGATCAACCAATGACACAAAATCACATATTGGATGCACAAGATTTGTTAAAAATCGTAATTGGATTAGAATAAGCCTAGGGAGGACGAAAATGACCTAAATGTTCAACCAATGACACAAAATGACACAAAATCACATATTGGATGCACAAGATTGGTTAAAAACCCTAATTGGATTAGAATAAGCCTAGGGAGGACGAAAATGACCTAAATGTTCAACCAATGACACAAAATCACATATTGGATGCACAAGATTGGTTGAAAACCCTAATTGGATTAGAATAAGCCTACGGAGGACGAAAATGACCTAAATGTTCAACCAATGACACAAAATGACACAAAATCACATATTGGATGCACAAGATTGGTTAAAAACCCTAATTGGATTAGAATAAGCCTGGGGAGGAAGAAAATGACCTAAATGTTCAACCAATGACACAAAATGACACAAAATCACGTATTGGATGCACAAGATTGGTTAAAAACCCTAATTGGATTAGAATAAGCCTAAGAAGGACGAAAATGACCTAAATGTTAAACCAATGACACCAAATGACACAAAATCACATATTGGATGCACAAGATATGTTAATAACCCTAATTGGATTAGAATAAGCCTAGGGAGGACGAAAATGACCTAAATGTTCAACCAATGACACAAAATCACATATTTAATGCACAAGATTGGTTAAAAACCCTAATTCGATTAGAATAAGCCTAAGGAGGATGAAAATGACCTAAATGTTCAACCAATGACACAAAATGACACAAAAACATATATTGGATGCACAAGATTGGTTAAAAACCCTAATTGGATTAGAATAAGCCTAGGGAGGACGAAAATGACCTAAATGTTCAACCAATGAGACAAAATGACACAAAATCACATATTGGATGCACAAGATTGGTTAAGAACCTTTGTTGGATTAGATTAAGCCTAGGGAGGACGAAAATGACCTAAATGTTCAACCAATGACACAAAATCACATATTGGATGCACAAGATTTGTTCAAAACCCTAATTGGATTAGAATAAGCCTAGGGAGGACGAAAATGACCTAAATGTTCAACCAATGACACAAAATGACATATTTAATGCACAAGATTGGTTAAAAACCATAATTTGATTAGAATAAGCCTAGGGAGGATGAAAATGACCTAAATGTCCAACCAATGACACAAAATGATACAAAATCACATATTGGATGCACAAGATTGGTTAAGAACCCTTGTTGGATTAGATTAAGCCTAGGGAGGACGAAAATGACCTAAGTGTTCAACCAATGACACAAAATCACATATTGGATGCACAAGATTTGTTCAAAACCCTAATTGGATTAGAGTAAGCCTAGGGAGGACGAAAATGACCTAAATGTTCAACCAATGACAAAAAATGACACAAAATCACATATTGGATGCACAAGATTGGTTAAAAACCCTAATTGGATTAGAATAAGCCTAGGGAGGACGAAAATGACCTAAATGTTCAACCAATGAACAAAATGACACAAAATCACGTATTGGATGCACAAGATTGGTTAAAAACCCTAATTGGATTAGAATAACCGTAAGAAGGACGAAAATGACCTAAATGTTAAACCAATGACACCAAATGAAACAAAATCGCATATTGGATGCACAAGATATGTTAATAACCCTAATTGGATAAGAATAAGCCTAGGGAGGACGAAAATGACCTAAATGTTCAACCAATGACACAAAATCACATATTTAATGCACAAGATTGGTTAAAAACCCTAATTTGATTAGAATAAGCCTAGGGAGGATGAAAATGACCTAAATGTCCAACCAATGACACAAAATGACACAAAATCACATATTGGATGCACAAGATTGGTTAAGAACCCTTGTTGGATTAGATTAAGCCTAGGGAGGACGAAAATGACCTAAATGTTCAACCAATGACACAAAATCACATATTGGATGCACAAGATTTGTTCAAAACCCTAATTGGATTAGAATAAGCCTAGGGAGGACGAAAATGACCTAAATGTTCAACCAATGACACAAAATGACATATTTAATGCACAAGATTGGTTAAAAACCCTTATTTGATTAGAATAAGCCTAGGGAGGATGAAAATGACCTAAATGTCCAACCAATGACACAAAATGATACAAAATCAAATATTGGATGCACAAGATTGGTTAAGAACCCTTGTTGAATTAGATTAAGCCTAGCGAGGACGAAAATGACCTAAGTGTTCAACCAATGACACAAAATCACATATTGGATGCACAAGATTTGTTCAAAACCCTAATTGGATTAGAGTAAGCCTAGGGAGGACGAAAATGACCTAAATGTTCAACCAATGACAAAAAATGACACAAAATCACATATTGGATGCACAAGAAGGGTTAAAAACCCTAATTGGATTAGAATAAGCCTAGGGAGGACGAAAATGACCTAAATGTTCAACCAATGACACAAAATCACATATTGGATGCACAAGATTGGTTGAAAACCCTAATTGGATTAGAATAAGCCTACGGAGGACGAAAATGACCTAAATGTTCAACCAATGACACAAAATGACACAAAATCACATATTGGATGCACAAGATTGGTTAAAAACCCTAATTGGATTAGAATAAGCCTGGGGAGGA
>JBBPBQ010000008.1:6111805-6150641 GCA_037974755.1 Cicer yamashitae | reverse complement strand
AATGACACAAAATCACATATTGGATGCACAAGATTGGTTAAAAACCCTAATTGGATTAGAATAAGCCTAAGGAGGACGAAAATGACCTAAATGTTCAACCAATGACACAAAATGTCACAAAATCACATATTGGATGCACAAGATTGGTTAAGAACCCTTGTTGGATTAGATTAAGCCTAGGGTGGACGAAAATGACCTAAATGTTCAACCAATGACACAAAATCACATATTGGATGCACAAGATTTGTTCAAAACCCTAATTGGATTAGAATAAGCCTAGGGAGGACGAAAATGACCTAAATGTTCAACCAATGACACAAAATGACATATTTAATGCACAAGATTGGTTAAAAACCATAATTTGATTAGAATAAGCCTAGGGAGGATGAAAATGACCTAAATGTCCAACCAATGACACAAAATGATACAAAATCACATATTGGATGCACAAGATTGGTTAAGAACCCTTGTTGGATTAGATTAAGCCTAGGGAGGACGAAAATGACCTAAGTGTTCAACCAATGACACAAAATCACATATTGGATGCACAAGATTTGTTCAAAACCCTAATTGGATTAGAGTAAGCCTAGGGAGGACGAAAATGACCTAAATGTTCAACCAATGACAAAAAATGACACAAAATCACATATTGGATGCACAAGATTGGTTAAAAACCCTAATTGGATTAGAATAAGCCTGGGGAGGACGAAAATGACCTAAATGTTCAACCAATGAACAAAATGACACAAAATCACGTATTGGATGCACAAGAATGGTTAAAAACCCTAATTGGATTAGAATAACCCTAAGAAGGACGAAAATGACCTAAATGTTAAACCAATGACACCAAATGAAACAAAATCGCATATTGGATGCACAAGATATGTTAATAACCCTAATTTGATTAGAATAAGCCTAGGGAGGACGAAAATGACCTAAATGTTCAACCAATGACACAAAATCACATATTTAATGCACAAGATTGGTTAAAAACCCTTAATTTGATTAGAATAAGCCTAGGGAGGATGAAAATGACCTAAATGTCCAACCAATGACACAAAATGACACAAAATCACATATTGGATGCACAAGATTGGTTAAGAACCCTTGTTGGATTAGATTAAGCCTAGGGAGGACGAAAATGACCTAAATGTTCAACCAATGACACAAAATCACATATTGGATGCACAAGATTTGTTCAAAACCCTAATTGGATTAGAGTAAGCCTAGGGAGGACGAAAATGACCTAAATGTTCAACCAATGACACTAAATGACACAAAATCACATATTGGATACACAAGATTGGTTAAAAACCCTAATTGGATTAGAATAAGCCTAGGGAGGACGAAAATGACCTAAATGTTCAACCAATGACACAAAATGACACAAAATCACATATTGGATGCACAAGATTGGTTAAAAACCCTAATTGGATTAGAATAAGCCTAGGGAGGACGAAAATGACCTAAATGTTCAACCAATGACACAAAATGACACAAAATCACATATTGGTTGCACAAGATTGGTTAAAAAACCTAATTGGATTAGAATAAGCCTAGGGAGGACGAAAATGACCTAAATGTTCAACCAATGACACAAAATTACACAAAATCACATATTGGATGCACAAGATTGGTTAAAAACCCTAATTGGATTAGAATAAGCCTAGGGATGACGAAAATGACCTAAATGTTCAACCAATGACACAAAATGACATAAAATCACATATTGGATGCACAAGATTGGTTAAAAACCCTAATTGGATTAGAATAAGCCTAGGGAGGACGAAAATGACCTAAATGTTCAACCAATGACACAAAATGACACAAAATCACATATTGGATGCACAACATTGGTTAAAAACCCTAATTGGATTAGAATAAGCCTAGGGAGGACGAAAATGACCTAAATGTTCAACCAATGACACAAAAGGAAACAAAATCACATATTGATAAGGATCTCAAGAGCATGAAGATGATCCATATTTTTAATAAATTAGGATGAACTTTATTTATTTTCATTTGGTTTGTAATAATATTAGTTTGCTTTAATTTGGAATTCTAATATTTTTAATATAGACTTAGTTGATGTTATATGTAAGTGAATATACTTTGCTTCCTTACATTTAGTTTATTTTTATAAAAAAAATGATGTAAGCTCAATTTGGGCCTAGAGAATGGTGTCACTTATGACCCATTTAGGTTTAGAGATAATTTTACTATAACTATGACTTTGTAACCTCAATGAAGGGGATTTTTTTGGATGAATTAAAATTTCTCTAATGAGAATTGTGAGTGAGTTAGGTCTCCTCTTTAAGTTCTTGGATTAGAACTTGTTTGAGTCTTATCAATGGCTTCCTTACCATTGTGGCGATTCTTCATTGGCTTATCAATCATCCTTGATTGTGGCGCCTTCTTCATCTTCTCAACCTAATCCATATTTTGTTTCTTTATAATTTTCGGTTTCCTTTACATCAAACCCTAATTCACAAATTGTGCCAATTTTCGTGTTCAATAACCTGCAATCATATCTCGAGTTCTACAAACTTGTTTTCGGCGATTCAACATCCTAACTTGCGTTTCGGAACGTCATCTTTCACCTCGTTTTGGAATCGGCCGATTCGGAGTTTCGTAGCTCTGTTTATTGCGTTCTCCAGCAATACGCGGTTTTGGATCCAATCTGTAAGTTTCCAACCTAGAACGATCCTTATAGTGATTCATGAGAAATAGGATCATATCATTTGGTATCAGAGCTTGTCTCTAGGTTGGGAATTGAGTAAAATTTTGTTTATGCATTTTTTTGGTGAAACATAAATTGCTAGTTGTGTTGGTTTTATTTGAATTGCTATCATTACTTAATTTTTGTGTTGCTGCAAATTAAAAAAAAAAAAATTGTGTTGTTAAAATTATTGCATACTACCTGTTTGACAAAATTCCTAAGTATGTCATATCCTCAATATATTCGAGATTTTGTATTGGATCCGGAGTATGTGAAATATCTATACGAAAATGGATATGCAAAACAAGCAAGAAAAGTAGAGAAGCTAGCCTTGAGAGAGAAAGAGAAAATCAAAGAAAAGAAAGAAGAGGAGAAATATTTGAGAGACAAAGGGCAAAAAATTGACTCCAACTATTTGTCTAATTTTAATAATTCTCTATTGCAAGTGTTTGAAAAAGTGTCTCCAAATGAAGAATGTCATCAATATATTGAAATTGAAAGTAAAGAGAAAGTTGATGGTAAAATTGAAGGTCTCTTTAAACAAGAAAGTGAGGTAAATGAAGCAATGTTAGTGTTTGAAGATGATTATTCAAAGGTTCCTCAAAAGGATGCTTACAAGGAAATTATTGAGTCACCATTTTTTTGTGATGAAGAGAATGTTCAAGAAACTCAACTTGCTTTGAAGCCTTTGCAAATACAAAGTAACATATTGTTTGCCACAAATTTCAATCCAAAGAAGGTAAATTTGGCTATGAATGACAACTTCAAAAGGTATAACTTTATTACCATCTTTAGAATTTCTTACCTTTACCATAAATGTACTAAGATGTTAATTGTTCAAGATGAAAATGTGATTCACCGACTTATCACATTTGGCGACTTTTCCAAATTTTCATTTGACCCCGGTGGATATGATGAGTTTGTGGTTTGATTGGATTATATCTTCATGTACGATATAATGGAGCTTAAATTCGAGGTCGAATTTCTTCAAGAAGGAGAGAATGATAAGCATCTCAAGAGCATGAAGATGATCCATATTTTTAATAAATTAGGATGAACTTTATTTATTTTCATTTGGTTTGTAATAATTATTAGTTTGCTTTAATTTGGAATTCTAATATTTTTAATATAGACTTAGTTGATGTTATATGTAAGTGAATATACTTTGCTTCCTTACATTTAGTTTATTTTTATAAAAAAAATGATGTAAGCTCAATTTGGGCCTAGAGAATGGTGTCACTTATGACCCATTTAGGTTTAGAGATAATTTTAATATAACTATGACTTTGTAACCTCAATGAAGGGGATTTTTTTGGATGAATTAAAATTTCTCTAATGAGAATTGTGAGTGAGTTAGGTCTCCTCTTTAAGTTCTTGGATTAGAACTTGTTTGAGTCTTATCAATGGCTTCCTTACCATTGTGGCGATTCTTCATTGGCTTATCAATCATCCTTGATTGTGGCGCCTTCTTCATCTTCTCAACCTAATCCATATTTTGTTTCTTTATAATTTTCGGTTTCCTTTACATCAAACCCTAATTCACAAATTGTGCCAATTTTCGTGTTCAATAACCTGCAATCATATCTCGAGTTCTACAAACTTGTTTTCGGCGATTCAACATCCTAACTTGCGTTTCGGAACGTCATCTTTCACCTCGTTTTGGAATCGGCCGATTCGGAGTTTCGTAGCTCTGTTTATTGCGTTCTCCAGCAATACGCGGTTTTGGATCCAATTTGTAAGTTTCCAACCTAGATCGATCCTTATAGTGATTCATGAGAAATAGGATCATATCACATATTGGATGCACAAGATTGTTTAAAAATCCTAATTGGATTAGAATAAGCCTAGGGAGGACGAAAATGACCTAAATGTTCAACCAATGACACACAATTACACAAACTCACATATTGGATGCACAAGATTGGTTAAAAACCCTAATTGGATTAGAATAAGCCAGGGAGGACGAAAATGACCTAAATGTTCAACCAATGACACAAAATTACACAAACTCACATATTGGATGCACAAGATTGGTTAAAAACCCTAATTGGATTAGAATAAGCCTAGGGAGGACGAAAATGACCTAAATGTTCAACCAATGACACAAAATTACACAAAATCACATATTGGATGCACAAGATTGGTTAAAAACCCTAATTTGATTAGAATAAACCTAGGGTGGACGAAAATGACCTAAATGTTCAACCAATGACACAAAATCACATATTGGATGCACAAGATTGGTTAAAAACCCTAATTGGATTAGAATAAGCCTAGGGAGGACGAAAATGACCTAAATGTTCAACCAATGACACAAAATGACACAAAATCACATATTGGATGCACAAGATTGGTTAAAAACCCTAATTGGATTAGAATAAGCCTTGGGAGAACGAAAATGACAAAAATTTTCAACGAATGACACAAAATCACATATTGGATGCACAAGATTGGTTAAAAATCCTAATTGGATTAGAATAAGCCTAGGGAGGACGAAAATGACCTAAATGTTCAACCAATGACACAAAATGACAAAAAATCAGATATTGGATGCACAAGATTGTTTAAAAATCCTAATTGGATTAGAATAAGCCTAGGGAGGACGAAAATGACCTAAATGTTAAGCCAATGACACAAAATCACATATTGGATGCACAAGATTGGTTAAAAACCCTAATTGGATTAGAATAAGCCTAGGGAGGACGAAAATGACCTAAATGTTCAACCAATGACACAAAATGACACAAAATCACATATTGGATGCACAAGATTGGTTAAAAACCCTAATTGGATTAGAATAAGCCTTGGGAGAACGAAAATGACAAAAATTTTCAACGAATGACACAAAATCACATATTGGATGCACAAGATTGGTTAAAAATCCTAATTGGATTAGAATAAGCCTTGGGAGGACGAAAATGACCTAAATGTTCAACCAATGACACAAAATGACAAAAAAATCACATATTGGATGCACAAGATTGGTTAAAAACCCTAATTGGATTAGAATAAGCCTAGGGAGGACGAAAATGACCTAAATGTTCAACCAATGACACAAAATGACACAAAATCACATATTGGATGCACAAGATTGGTTAAAAACCCTAATTGGATTAGAATAAGCCTATGGAAGACGAAAATGACCCAAATGTTCAACCAATGACACAAAATGACATATTCGATGCACAAGATTGGTTAAAAACCCTAATTGGATTAGAATAACCTTAGGGAGGACGAAAATGACCTAAATGTTCAACCAATGACACAAAATCACATATTGGATGCACAAGATTGGTTAAAAATCCTAATTGGATTAGAATAAGCCTAGGGAGGACGAAAATGACCTAAATTTTCAACCAATGACACAAAATGACACAAAATCACATATTGGATGCACAAGATTGGTTAAAAACCCTAATTGGATTAGAATAAGCCTAGGGAGGACGAAAATGACCTAAATGTTCAACCAATGACACAAAATCCCATATTGGATGCACAAGTTTGGTTAAAAACCCTAATTGGATTAGAATAAGCCTAGGGAGGACGAAAATGACCTAAATGTTCAACCAATGACACAAAATCACATATTGGATGCACAAGATTGGTTAAAAACCCTAATTGGATTAGAATATGCCTATCGAGGACGAAAATGACCTAAATGTTCAACCAATGACACAAAATGACACAAAATCACATATTGGATGCACAAGATTGGTTAAAAACCCTAATTGGATTAGAATAAGCCTAGGGAGGACGAAAATGACCTAAATGTTCAACCAATGACACAAAATGACACAAAATTATATATTGCATGCACAAGATTTGTTAAAAACCCTAATTGGATTAGAATAGGCCTAGGGAAAACGAAAATGACCTAAATGTTATACCAATGACACAAAATGACACAAAATCACATATTGGATGCACATGATCGGTTAAAAACCCTAATTGGATTAGAATAAGCCTAGGGAGGACCAAAATGACCTAAATGTTCAACCAATGACACAAAAGGACACAAAATCACATATTGGATGCACAAGATTGGTTAAAAACCCTAATTGGATTAGAATAAGCCTAGGGAGGACGAAAATGACCTAAATGTTCAACCAATGACACAAAATGACATAAAATCACATATTGGATGCACAAGATTGGTTAAAAACCCTAATTGGATTAGAATAAGCCTTGGGAGGACGAAAATGACCTAAATGTTCAACCAATGACACAAAATGACACAAAATCACATATTGGATGCACAAGATTGGTTAAAAACCCTAATTGGATTAGAATAAGCCTAGCGAGGACGAAAATGACCTAAATGTTCAACCAATGACACAAAATGACACAAAATCACATATTGGATGCACAAGATTGGTTAAAAACCCTAATTGGATTAGAATAAGCCTTGGGAGGACGAAAATGACCTAAATGTTCAACCAATGACACAAAATGACACAAAATCACATATTGGATGCACAAGATTGGTTAAAAACCCTAATTGGATTAGAATAAGCCTAGGGATGACGAAAATGAATTAAATGTTCATCCAATGACACAAAATGACACAAAATCACATATTGGATGCACAAGATTGGTTAAAAACCCTAATTGGATTAGAATATGCCTTGGGAGGACGAAAATGACCTAAATGTTCAACCAATGACACAAAATGACACAAAATCACATATTGGAAGCACAAGATTGGTTAAAAACCCTAATTGGATTAGAATAAGCCTAGGGAGGACAAAACTGACCTAAATGTTCATCCAATGACACAAAATGACACAAAATCACATATTGGATGCACAAGATTGGTTAAAAACCCTAATTGGATTAGAATAAGCCTTGGGAGGACGAAAATGACCTAAATGTTCAACCAATGACACAAAATGACACAAAATCACATATTGGATGCACAAGATTGGTTAAAAACCCTTATTGGATTAGAATAAGCCTTGGGAGGATAAAAATGACCTAAATGTTCAACCAATGACACAAAATGACACAAAATCACATATTGGATGCACAAAATTGGTTAAAAACCCTAATTGGATTAGAATAAGCCTAGGGAGGACGAAAATGACCTAAATGTTCAACCAATGACACAAAATGACACAAAATCACATATTGGATGCACAAGATTGGTTCAAAACCCTAATTGGGTTAGAATAAGCCTAGGGAGGACGAAAATGACCTAAATGTTCAACCAATGACACAAAATAACACAAAATCACATATTGGATGCCCAAGATTGGTTAAAAACCCTAATTGGATTAGAATAAGCCTAGGGAGGACAAAAATGACCTAATTGGATTACCAATGACACAAAATCACTTATTATATGCAAAAGAGTGGTTAAAAACCCTAATTGGATTAGAATAAACCTAGGGAGGACGAAAATGACCTAAATGTTCAACCAATGACACTAAATCACATATTGGATGCACAAGATTGGTTAAAAACCCTAATTGGAATAGAATATGCCTAGCGAGGACGAAAATGACCTGAATGTTCAACCAATGACACAAAATGACACAAAATCACATATTGGATGCACAAGATTGGTTAAAAACCCTAATTGGATTAGAATAAGCCTAGGGAGGACGAAAATGACCTAAATGTTCAACCAATGACACAAAATGACACAAAATCACATATTGGATGCACAAGATTGGTTAAAAACCCTAATTGGATTAGAATAAGCCTAGGGAGGACGAAAATGACCTAAACGTTCAACCAATGACACAAAATCACATATTGGATGCACAAGATTGGATAAAAACCCTAATTAAATTAGAATAAGCCTAGGGAGGACGAAAATGACCTAAATGTTCAACCAATGACACAAAATGACTTATTGGATGCACAACATTGTTTAAAACCCCTAATTGGATTAGAATAAGCCTAGGGAGGACGAAAATGACCTAAATGTTCAACCAATGACACAAAATGACACAAAATCACATATTGGATGCACAAGATTGGTTAAAAACCCTAATTGGATTAGAATAAGCCTAGGGAGGACGAAAATGACCTAAATGTTCAACCAATGACACAAAATGACACAAAATCACATATTGGATGCACAAGATTGGTTAAAAACCCTAATTGGATTAGAATAAGCCTAAGGGGGACGAAAATGACCTAAATGTTCAACCAATGACACAAAATCACATATTGGATGCACAAGATTGGTTAAAAACCCTAATTGGATTAGAATAAGCCTAGGGAGGACGAAAATGACCTAAATGTTCAACCAATGACATAAAATCACATATTGGATGCACAAGATTGGTTAAAAACCCTAATTCGATTAGAATAAGCCTAGGGAGGACGAAAATGACCTAAATGTTCAACCAATGACACAAAATGACACAAAATCACATATTGGATGCACAAGATTGGTTAAAAACCCTAATTGGATTAGAATAAGCCTAGGGAGGACGAAAATGACCTAAATGTTCAACCAATGACACAAAATGACACAAAATCACATATTGGATGCACAAGATTGGTTAAAAACCCTAATTGGATCAGAATAAGCCTAGGGAGGACGAAAATGACCTAAATGTTCAACCAATGACACAAAATCACATATTGGATGCACAAGAGTGGTTAAAACCGTAATTGGATTAGAATAAGCCTAGGGAGGACGAAAATGACCTAAATGTTCAACCAATCACAAAATCACATATTGAATGCACAAGATTGGTTAAAAACCCTAATTGGATTAGAATAAGCCTAGGGAGGACGAAAATGACCTAAATGTTCAACCAATGACACAAAATGACACAAAATCACATATTGGATGCACAAGATTGGTTAAAAACCCTAATTGGATTAGAATAAGCCTAGGGAGGACGAAAATGACCTAAATGTTCAATCAATGATACAAAATGACACAAAATCACATATTGGATGCACAAGATTTGTTAAAAACCCTAATTGGATAAGAATAACCCAAGGGAGGACGAAAATGACCTAAATGTTCAACCAATTACATAAAATCACATATTGGATGCTCAAGATTGGTTAAAAACCCTAATTGAATTAGATTAAGCCTAGGGAGGACGAAAATGACCTAAATGTTCAACCAATGACACAAAATGACACAAAATCACATATTGGATGCACAAGATTGGTTAAAAACCCTAATTGGATTAGAATAAGCCTAGGGAGGACGAAAATGACCTAAATGTTCAACCAATGACACAAAATGACACAAAATCACATATTGGATGCACAAGATTGGTTAAAAACCCTAATTGGATTAGAATAAGCCTAGGGAGGACGAAAATGACCTAAATATTCAACCATGGACACAAAATGACACAAAATCACATATTGGATGCAGAAGATTGGTTAAAAACCCTAATTGGATTAGAATAAGCCTAGGGAGGACGAAAATGACCTAAATGTTCAACCAACAACACAAAATGACACAAAATCACATATTGGATACACAAGATTAGTTAAAAACCTTAACTGGATTAGAGTAAGCCTAGGGAGGACGAAAATGACCTAAATGTTCAACCAATGACACAAAATGACACAAAATCACGTATTGGATGCACAATATTGGTTAAAAACCCTAATTGGATTAGAATAAGCCTAGGGAGGACGAAAATGACCTAAATGTTCCACCAATGACACAAAATGACACAAAATCACATATTGGATGCACAAGATTGGTTAAAAACCCTAATTGGATTAGAATTAGCCTAGGGAGGACGAAAATGACCTAAATGTTCAACCAACAACACAAAATGACACAAAACCACATATTGGATGCACATTATTGGTTAAAAACCATAATTGGATTACAGTAAGCCTAGGGAGGACGAAAATGACCTAAATGTTCAACCAATGACACAAAATGACACAAAATCACATATTGGATGCACAAGATTGGTTAAAAACCCTAATTGGATTAGAATAAGCCTGGGGAGGACGAAAATGACCTAAATGTTCAACCAATGACACAAAATGACACAAAATCACGTATTGGATGCACAAGATTGGTTAAAAACCCTAATTGGATTAGAATAAGCCTAAGAAGGACGAAAATGACCTAAATGTTAAACCAATGACATCAAATAACACAAAATCACAAATTGGATGCACAAGATATGTCAATAACCCTAATTGGATTAGAATAAGCCTAGGGAGGACGAAAATGACCTAAATGTTCAACCAATGACACAAAATCACATATTTAATGCACAAGATTGGTTAAAAACCCTAATTCGATTAGAATAAGCCTAGGGAGGATGAAAATGACCTAAATGTTCAACCAATGACACAAAATGACACAAAAACATATATTGGATGCACAAGATTGGTTAAAAACCCTAATTGGATTAGAATAAGCCTGGGGAGGACGAAAATGACCTAAATGTTCAACCAATGACACAAAATGACACAAAATCACGTATTGGATGCACAAGATTGGTTAAAAACCCTAATTGGATTAGAATAAGCCTAAGAAGGACGAAAATGACCTAAATGTTAAACCAATGACATCAAATAAGACAAAATCACAAATTGGATGCACAAGATATGTCAATAACCCTAATTGGATTAGAATAAGCCTAGGGAGGACGAAAATGACCTAAATGTTCAACCAATGACACAAAATCACATATTTAATGCACAAGATTGGTTAAAAACCCTAATTCGATTAGAATAAGCCTAGGGAGGATGAAAATGACCTAAATGTTCAACCAATGACACAAAATGACACAAAATCACATATTGGATGCACAAGATTGGTTAAAAACCCTAATTGGATTAGAATAAGCTAGGGAGGACGAAAATGACCTAAATGTTCAACCAATGACACAAAATGTCCCAAAATCACATATTGGATGCACAAGATTGGTTAAGAACCCTTGTTGGATTAGATTAAGCCTAGGGAGGATGAAAATGACCTAAATGTTCAACCAATGACACAAAATCACATATTTAATGCAAAAAATTGGTTAAAAACCCTAATTTGATTAGAATAAGCCTAGGGAGGATGAAAATGACCTAAATGTTCAACCAATGACACAAAATGACACAAAATGACACAAAATCACATATTGGATGCACAAGATTGGTTAAGAACCCTTGTTGGATTAGATTTAGCCTAGGGAGGACGAAAATGACCTAAATGTTCAACCAATGACACAAAATCACATATTGGATGCACAAGATTTGTTCAAAACCCTAATTGGATTAGAATAAGCCTAGGGAGGACGAAAATGACCTAAATGTTCAACCAATGGCACAAAATGACACAAAATCACATATTGGATACACAAGATTGGTTAAAAACCCTAATTGGATTAGAATAAGCCTAGGGAGGACGAAAATGACCTAAATGTTCAACCAATGACACAAAATGACACAAAATCACATATTGGATGCACAAGATTGGTTAAAAACCCTAATTGGATTAGAATAAGCCTAGGGAGGACGAAAATGACCTAAATGTTCAACCAATGACACAAAATCAAATATTAGATGCACAAGATTGGTTAAAAACCCTAATTGGATTAGAATAAGCCTAGGGAGGACGAAAATGACCTAAATGTTCAACCAATGACACAAAATCACATATTGGATGCACAAGATTGGTTAAAAACCCTAATTGGATTAGAATAAGCCTAAGGAGGAGGAAAATGAACTAAATGTTCAACCAATGACACAAAATGACACAAAATCACATATTGGATGCACAAGATTGGTTAAAAACCCTAATTGGATTAGAATAAGCCTAGGGAGGACGAAAATGACCTAAATGTTCAACCAATGACACAAAATGACACAAAATCACATATTGGATGCACAAGATTGGTTAAAAATCCTAATTAGATTAAAATAACCCTAGGGAGGACGAAAATGACCTAAATGTTCAACCAATGACACAAAATGACACAAAATCACATATTGGATGCACAGGATTCGTGAAAAACCCTAATTGGATTAGAATAAGCCTGGGGAGGACGAAAATGACCTAAATGTTCAACCAATGACACAAAATGACACAAAATCACATATTGGATGCACAAGATTGGTTAAAAACCCTAATTGGATTAGAATAAGCCTAGGGAGGACGAAAATGACCTAAATGTTCAACCAATGACACAAAATGACACAAAATCACATATTGGATGCACAAGATTGGTTAAAAACCCTAATTGGATTAGAATAAGCCTAGGGAGGACGAAAATGACCTAAATGTTTAACCAATGACAGAAAATCACATATTGGATGCACAAGATTGGTTAAAAACCCTAATTGGATTAGAATAAGCCTAGGGAGGACGAAAATGACCTAAATGTTCAACCAATGACACAAAATCACATATTGTATGCACAAGATTGGTTAAAAACCCTAATTGGATTAAAAAGAGCCTAGGGAGGACGAATGACCTAAATGTTCAACCAATGACACAAAATGACACAAAATCACATATTGGATGCACAAGATTGGTTAAAAACCCTAATTGGATTAGAATAAGCCTAGGGAGGACGAAAATGACCTAAATGTTCAACCAATGACACAATATGACACAAAATCACATATTGGATGCACAAGATTGGTTAATAACCCTAATTGGATTAGAATAAGCCTAGGGAGGACGAAAATCACCTAAATGTTCAACCAATGACACAAAAGGACACAAAATCACATATTGGATGCACAAGATTGGTTAAAAACACTAATTGGATTAGAATAAGCCTAGGGATGACGAAAATCACCTAAATGTTCAACCAATGATACAAAATGACACAAAATCACAAATTGGATGCACAAGATTGGTTAAAAACCCTAATTGGATTAGAATCAGCCTAGGGAGGACGAAAATGACCTAAATGTTCAACCAATGACACAAAATCACATATTGGATGCACAAGATTGGTTAAAAACCATAATTGGATTAGAATAAGCCTAGGGAGGACGAAAATGACGTAAATGTTCAACCATTGACACAAAATGACACAAAATCACATATTGGATGCACAAGATTGGTTACAAACCCTAAGTGGATTAGAATAAGCCTAGGGAGGACGAAAATGACCTAAATGTTCAACCAATGACACAAAATGACACAAAATCACATATTGGATGCACAAGATTGGTTAAAAACCCTAATTGGATTAGAATAAGCCTAGGGAGGACGAAAATGACCTAAATGTTCAACCAATGACACAAAATGACACAAAATCACATATTGGATGCACAAGATTGGTTAAAAACTCTAATTGGATTAGAATAAGCCTAGCGAGGACGAAAATGACCTAATTGGGTTACCAATGAAATAAAATCACTTATTATGTGCACAAGATTGGTTAAAAACCCTAATTGGATTAGAATAAGCCTAGGGAGGACGAAAATGACCTAAATGTTCAACCAATGACACAAAATGACACAAAATCACATATTGGATGCACAAGATTGGTTAAAACCCCTAATTGGATTAGAATAAGCCTAGGGAGGACGAAAATGACCTAAATGTTCAACCAATGACACAAAATCACATATTGGATGCACAAGATTGGTTAAAAACCCTAATTGGATTAGAATAAGCATAGGGAGGACGAAAATGACCTAAATGTTTAACCAATGAAACAAAATCACATATTGGATGGACAAGATTGGTTAAAAACCCTAATTGGATTAAGCAGAGCCTAGGGAGGACGAAAAAGACCTAAATGTTCAACCAATGACACAAAATGACACAAAATCACATATTGGATGCACAAGATTGGTTAAAAACCCTAATTGGATTAGAATAAGCCTAGGGAGGACGAAAATGACCTAAATGTTCAACCAATGACACAAAATGACACAAAATCACATATTGGATGCCCAAGATTGGTTAAAAATCCTAATTGGATTAGAATAAGCATAGGGAGGACGAAAATGACCTAAATGTTCAACCAATGACACAAAAGGACACAAACTCACATATTGGATGCACAAGATTGGTTAAAAACCTTAATTGAATTAGAATATCCCTAGGGAGGACGAAAATGACCTAAATGTTCAACCAATGACACAAAATGACACAAAATCACATATTGGATGCACAAGATTGGTTAAAAACCCTAATTGGATTAGAATAAGCCTAGGGAGGACGAAAATGACCTAAATGTTCAACCAATGACACAAAATCACATATTGGATGCACAAGATTGGTTAAAAACCCTAATTGGTTTAGACTAAGCCTAGGGAGCACGAAAATGACCTAAATGTTCAACCAATGACACAAAATGACACAAAATCACATGTTGGATGCACAAGATTGGTTAAAAACCCTAATTGGATTAGAATAAGCCTAGGGAGGACGAAAATGACCTAAATGTTCAACAATGACACAAAATGACACAAAATCACATATTGGATGCACAAGATTGGTTAAAAACCGTAATTGGATTAGAATAAGCTTAGGGAGGACGAAAATGAACTAAATGTGCAACCAATGACACAAAATCACATATTGGATGCACAAGATTGGTTAAAAACCCTAATTGGATTAGAATAAGCCTAGGGAGGACGAAAATGACCTAAATGTTCAACCAATGACACAAAATGACACAAAATCACATATTGGATGCACAAGATTGGTTAAAAACCGTAATTGGATTAGAATAAGCCTATGGAGGACAAAAATGACCTAAATGTTCAACCAATGACACAAAATCACATATAGGATGCACAAGATTGGTTAAAAACCCTAATTGGATTAGAATAAGCCTAGGGAGGACGAAAATGACCTAAATGTTCAACCAATGACACAAAATGACACAAAATCACATATTGGATGCACAAGATTGGTTAAAAACCCTAATTGGATTAGAATAAGCCTAGGGAGGACGAAAATGACGTAAATGTTCAACCAATGACACAAAATGACACATAATCACATATTGGATGCACAAGATTGGTTAAAAACCGTAATTGGATTAGAATAAGCCTAGGGAGGACGAAAATGACCTAAATGTTCAACCAATGACACAAAATCACATATTGGATGCACAAGATTGGTTAAAAACCCAAATTGGATTAGAATAAGCCTAGGGAGGACGAAAATGACCTAAATGTTCAACCAATGACCCAAAATGACACAAAATCACATATTGGATGCACAAGATTGGTTAAAACCCCAAATTGGATAAGAATAAGCCTAGGGAGGACGAAAACGACCTAAATGTTCAACAAATGACACAAAATGACACAAAATCACATATTGGATGCTCAAGATTGGATAAAAACCTTAATTGGACTAGAATAAGCCTAGGGAGGACGAAAATGACCTAAATGTTCAACCAATGACACAAAATGACACAAAATCACATATTGGATGCACAAGATTGGTTAAAAACCCTAATTGGATTAGAATAAGTCTAGGGAGGACGAAAATGACCTAAATGTTCAACCAATGACACAAAATCACATATTGGATGCACAAGATTGAATAAAAACCCTAATCGGATTAGAATAAGCCTAGGGAAGACGAAAACGACCTAAATGTTCAACTGATGACACAAAATGACACAAAATCACATATTGGATGCACAAGATTGGTTAAAAACCCTAATTGATTAGAATAAGCCTAGGGAGGACGAAAATGACCTAAATGTTCAACCAATGACACAAAATGACACAAAATCACATATTGGATGCACAAGATTGGTTAAAAACCCTAATTGGATTAGAATAAGCCTAGGGAGGACGAAAATGACCTAAATGTTCAACCAATGACACAAAATGACACAAAATCACATATTGGATGCACAAGATTGGTTAAAAACCCTAATTGGATTAGAATAAGCCTAGGGAGGACGAAAATGACCTAAACGTTCAACCAATGACACAAAATCACATATTGGATGCACAAGATTGGATAAAAACCCTAATTAAATTAGAATAAGCCTAGGGAGGACGAAAATGACCTAAATGTTCAACCAATGACACAAAATGACTTATTGGATGCACAACATTGTTTAAAACCCCTAATTGGATTAGAATAAGCCTAGGGAGGACGAAAATGACCTAAATGTTCAACCAATGACACAAAATGACACAAAATCACATATTGGATGCACAAGATTGGTTAAAAACCCTAATTGGATTAGAATAAGCCTAGGGAGGACGAAAATGACCTAAATGTTCAACCAATGACACAAAATGACACAAAATCACATATTGGATGCACAAGATTGGTTAAAAACCCTAATTGGATTAGAATAAGTTTAGGGAGGAAAAAATGACCTAAATGTTCAACCAATGACACAAAATCACATATTGGATGCACAAGATTGGTTAAAAACACTAATTGGTTTAGAATAAGCCTAGGGAGGACGAAAATGACCTAAATGTTCAACCAATGACACAAAATCACATATTGGATGCACAAGATTGGTTGAAAACCCTAATTGGATTAGAATAAGCCTACGGAGGACGAAAATGACCTAAATGTTCAACCAATGACACAAAATGACACAAAATCACATATTGGATGCACAAGATTGGTTAAAAACCCTAATTGGATTAGAATAAGCCTGGGGAGGAAGAAAATGACCTAAATGTTCAACCAATGACACAAAATGACACAAAATCACGTATTGGATGCACAAGATTGGTTAAAAACCCTAATTGGATTAGAATAAGCCTAAGAAGGACGAAAATGACCTAAATGTTAAACCAATGACACCAAATGACACAAAATCACATATTGGATGCACAAGATATGTTAATAACCCTAATTGGATTAGAATAAGCCTAGGGAGGACGAAAATGACCTAAATGTTCAACCAATGACACAAAATCACATATTTAATGCACAAGATTGGTTAAAAACCCTAATTCGATTGGAATAAGCCTAGGGAGGATGAAAATGACCTAAATGTTCAACCAATGACACAAAATGACAGAAAATCACATATTGGATGCACAAGATTGGTTAAAAACCCTAATTGGATTAGAATAAGCCTAGGGAGGACGAAAATGACCTAAATGTTCAACCAATGACACAAAATGAAACAAAATCACATATTGGATGCACAAGATTGGTTAAAAACCCTAATTGGATTAGAATACGCCAAGGGAGGACGAAAATGACCTAAGTGTTCCACCAATGACACAAAATGACACAAAATCACATATTGGATGCACAAGATTGGTTAAAAACCCTAATTGGATTAGAATAATCCTAGGGAGGACGAAAATGACCTAAATGTTCAACCAATGACACAAAATGACACAAAATCACATATTGGATGCACAAGATTGGTTAAAAACCCTAGTTGGATTAGAATAAGCCTAGGGAGGACAAAAATGACACAAAAACACATATTGGATGCACAACATTGGTTAAAAACCCTAATTGGATTATAATAAGCCTAGGGAGGACGAAAATGACCTAAATGTTCAACCAATGATAGAAAATGACACAAAATCACATACTGGATGCACAAGATTGGTTAAAAACCCTAATTGGATTAGAATAAGCCTAGGGAGGACGAAAATGACCTAAATGTTCAACCAATGACACAAAATGACACAAAATCACATATTGGATGCACAAGATTGGTTAAAAACCCTAATTGGATTAGAATAAGCCTAGGGAGGACGAAAATGACCTAAATGTTCAACCAATGACACAAAATGACACAAAATCACATATTGGATGCACAAGATTGGTTAAAAACCCTTATTGGAAAAGAATAAGCCTAGGGAGGACGAAAATGACCTAAATGTTCAACCAATGACACAAAATGACACAAAATCACATATTGGATGCATAAGATTGGTTAAAACCCTAATTGGATTAGAATAAGCCTAGGGAGGACGAGAATGACCTAAATGTTCAACCAATGACACAAAATCACATATTGGATGCACAAGATTGGTTAAAAACCCTAATTGGATTAGAATAAGCCTAGGGAGGACAAAAATGACCTAAATATTCAACCAATGACATAAAATGACACAAAATCACATATTGGATGCACAAGATTGGTTAAAACCCTAATTGGATTAGAATAAGCCTAGGGAGGACGAAAATGGCCTAAATGTTCAACCAATGACACAAAATGACATATTGGATGCACAAGATTGGTTAAAAACCCTAATTGGATTAGAATATGCTTAGGGAGGACGAAAATGACCTAAATGTTCAACCAATGACACAAAATCACATATTGGATGCACAAGATTGGTTAAAAACCGTAATTGGATTAGAATAAGCCTAGGGAGGACAAAAATGACCTAAATATTCAACCAATGACACAAAATGACACAAAATCACATATTGGATGCACAAGATTGGTTAAAACCCTAATTGGATTAGAATAAGCCTAGGGAGGACGAAAATGACCTAAATGTTCAACCAATGACACAAAATCAAATATTGGATGCACAAGATTGGTTAAAAACCCTAATTGGATTAGAATAAGCCTAAGGAGGACGAAAATGACCTAAATGTTCAACCAATGACACAAAATGACACAAAATCACATATTGGATGCACAAGATTGGTTAAAAACCCTAATTGGATTAGAATAAGCCTAGGGAGGACGAAAATGACCTAAATGTTCAACCAATGACACAAAATGACACAAAATCACATATTGGATGCACAAGATTGGTTAAAAACCCTAATTGGATTAGAATAAGCCTAGGGAGGACAAAAATGACCTAATTGGATTACCAATGACACAAAATCAATTATTATATGCAAAAGAGTGGTTAAAAACCCTAATTGGATTAGAATAAGCCTAGGGAGGACGAAAATGACCTAAATGTTCAACCAATGACAAAAAATCACATATTGGATGCACAAGATTGGTTAAAAACCCTAATTGGATTAGAATAAGCCTAGGGAGGATGAAAATGACCTAAATGTTCAACCAATGACACAAAATGACACAAAATCACATATTGGATGCACAAGATAGGTTAAAAACCCTAATTGGATTAGAATAAGCCTACGGAGGACGAAAATGACCTAAATGTTCAACCAATGACACAAAATGACAAAAAATCACATATTGGATGCACAAGATTGGTTAAAAACCCTAATTGGATTAGAATAAGCCTGGGGAGGACGAAAATGACCTAAATGTTCAACCAATGACACAAAATGACACAAAATCACATATTGGATGCACAAGATTGGTTAAAAACCCTAATTGGATTAGAATAAGCCTGGGGAGGACGAAAATGACCTAAATGTTCAAGCAATGACACAAAATGACACAAAATCACATATTGGATGCACAAGATTGGTTGAAAACCCTAATTGGATTAGAATAAGCCTAGAGAGGACGAAAATGACCTAAATGTTCAACCAATGACACAAAATCACATATTGGATGCACAAGATTGGTTAAAAATCCTAATTGGATTAGAATAACCCTAGGGAGGACGAAAATGACCTAAATGTTCAACCAATGACACAAAATGACACAAAATCACATATTGGATGCACAAGATTGGTTAAAAACCCTAATTGGATTAGAATAAGCCTGGGGAGGACGAAAATGACCTAAATGTTCAACCATTGACACAAAATGACACAAAATCACATATTGGATGCACAAGATTGGTTAAAATCCCTAATTGGATTAGAATAAGCCTAGGGAGGACGAAAATGACCTAAATGTTCAACCAATGATACAAAATGACACAAAATCACATATTGGATGCACAAGATTTGTTAAAAACCCTAATTGGATAAGAATAACCCAAGGGAGGACGAAAATGACCTAAATGTTCAACCAATTACATAAAATCACATATTGGATGCTCAAGATTGGTTAAAAACCCTAATTGAATTAGATTAAGCCTAGGGAGGACGAAAATGACCTAAATGTTCAACCAATGACACAAAATGACACAAAATCACATATTGGATGCACAAGATTGGTTAAAAACCCTAATTGGATTAGAATAAGCCTAGGGAGGACGAAAATGACCTAAATGTTCAACCAATGACACAAAATGACACAAAATCACATATTGGATGCACAAGATTGGTTAAAAACCCTAATTGGATTAGAATAAGCCTAGGGAGGACGAAAATGACCTAAATGTTCAACCAATGACAGAAAATGACACAAAATCACATATTGGATGCACAAGATTGGTTAAAAACGCTAATTGGATTAGAATAAGCCTAGGGAGAACGAAAATGACCTAAATGTTCAACCAATGACACAAAATGACACAAAATCACATATTGGATGCACAAGATTGGTTAAAAACCCTAATTGGATTAGAATAAGCCTAGGGAGGACGAAAATGACCTAAATGTTCAACCAATGACACAAAATCACATATTGGATGCACAAGATTGGTTATAAACCCTAATTGGATTAGAATAAGCCTAAGGAGGACGAAAATGACCTAAATGTCCAACCAATGACACAAAATGACAGAAAATCACATATTGGATGCACAAGATTGGTTAAAAACCCTAATTGGAGTAGAATAAGCCTACGGAGGACGAAAATGACCTAAATGTGCAACAAATGACACAAAATGACACAAAATCACGTATTGGATGCACAAGATTGGTTAAAAAGCCTAATTCGATTAGAATAAGCCTAGGGAGGACGAAAATGACCTAAATGTTCAACCAATGACACAAAATGACACAAAATCACATATTGGATGCACAAGATTGGTTAAAAACCCTAATTGGATTAGAATAAGCCTAGGGAGGACGAAAATGACCTAAATGTTCAACCAATGACACAAAATCACATATTGGATGCACAAGATTGGTTAAAAACACTAATTGGTTTAGAATAAGCCTAGGGAGGACGAAAATGACTTAAATGTTCAACCAATGACACAAAATCACATATTGGATGCACAAGATTGGTTGAAAACCCTAATTGGATTAGAATAAGCCTACGGAGGACGAAAATGACCTAAATGTTCAACCAATGACACAAAATGACAAAAAATCACATATTGGATGCACAAGATTAGTTAAAAACCCTAATTGGATTAGAATAAGCCTGGGGAGGACGAAAATGACCTAAATGTTCAACCAATGACACAAAATGACACAAAATCACGTATTGGATGCACAAGATTGGTTAAAAACCCTAATTGGATTAGAATAAGCCTAGGGAGGACGAAAATGACCTAAATGTTCAACCAATGACACAAAATGACATATTTAATGCACAAGATTGGTTAAAAACCCTAATTTGATTAGAATAAGCCTAGGGAGGATGAAAATGACCTAAATGTTCAACCAATGACACAAAATGATACAAAATCACATATTGGATGCACAAGATTGGTTAAGAACCCTTGTTGGATTAGATTAAGCCTAGCGAGGACGAAAATGACCTAAGTGTTCAACCAATGACACAAAATCACATATTGGATGCACAAGATTTGTTCAAAACCCTAATTGGATTAGAGTAAGCCTAGGGAGGACGAAAATGACCTAAATGTTCAACCAATGACAAAAAATGACACAAAATCACATATTGGATGCACAAGATTGGTTAAAAACCCTAATTGGATTAGAATAAGCCTGGGGAGGACGAAAATGACCTAAATGTTCAACCAATGAACAAAATGACACAAAATCACGTATTGGATGCACAAGATTGGTTAAAAACCCTAATTGGATTAGAATAAGCCTAAGAAGGACGAAAATGACCTAAATGTTAAACCAATGACACCAAATGAAACAAAATCGCATATTGGATGCACAAGATATGTTAATAACCCTAATTGGATTAGAATAAGCCTAGGGAGGACGAAAATGACCTAAATGTTCAACCAATGACACAAAATCACATATTTAATGCACAAGATTGGTTAAAAACCCTAATTTGATTAGAATAAGCCTAGGGAGGATGAAAATGACCTAAATGTCCAACCAATGACACAAAATGACACAAAATCACATATTGGATGCACAAGATTGGTTAAGAACCCTTGTTGGATTAGATTAAGCCTAGGGAGGACGAAAATGACCTAAATGTTCAACCAATGACACAAAATCACATATTGGATGCACAAGATTTGTTCAAAACCCTAATTGGATTAGAATAAGCCTAGGGAGGACGAAAATGACCTAAATGTTCAACCAATGACACAAAATGACACAAAATCACATATTGGATACACAAGATTGGTTAAAAACCCTAATTGGATTAGAATAAGCCTAGGGAGGACGAAAATGACCTAAATGTTCAACCAATGACACAAAATGACACAAAATCACATATTGGATGCACAAGATTGGTTAAAAACCCTAATTGGATGAAAAAGAGCCTAGGGAGGACGAAAATTACCTAAATGTTCAACCAATGACACAAAATGACACAAAATCACACCTTGGATGCACAAGATTGGTTAAAAACCTTAATTGGATTAGAATAAGCCTAAGGAGGAAGAAAATGACCTAAATGTTCAACCAATGACACAAAATCACATATTGGATGCACAAGATTGGTTAAAAACCCTAATTGGATTAGAATAAGCATAGCGAGGACGAAAATGACCTAAATGTTCAACCAATGACACAAAATCACATATTGGATGCACAAGATAGGTTAAAAACCCTAATTGGATTAGAATAAGCATAGCGAGGACGAAAATGACCTAAATGTTCAACCAATGACACAAAATCACATATTGGATGCACAAGATTGGTTAAAAACCCTAATTGGATTAGAATAAGCCTTGGGAGGACGAAAATGACCTAAATGTTCAACCAATGACACAAAATGACACAAAATCACATATTGGATGCACAAGATTGGTTAAAAACCCTAATTGGATTAGAATAAGCCTAGGGAGGACGAAAATGACCTAAATGTTCAACCAATGACACAAAATGACACAAAATCATATATTGGATACCCAAGATTAGTTAAAAACCCTAATTGGATTAGAATAAGACTAGGGAGGACGAAAATGACATAAATGTTCAACCAGTGACACAAAATGACACAAAATCACATATTAGATGCAAAAGATTGGTTAAAAACCCTAATTGGATTAGAATAAGCCTAGGGAGGACGAAAATGACCTAAATGTTCAACCAATGACACAAAATGACACAAAATCACATATTGGATGCACAAGATTGGTTAAAAACCCTAATTGGATTAGAATAAGCCTACGGAAAACGAAAATGACCTAAATGTTCAACCAATGACACAAAATGACACAAAATCACATATTGGATGCACAAGATTGGTTAAAAACCCTAATTGGATTAGAATAAGCCTAGGGAAAACGAAAATGTCCTAAATGTTCAACCAATGACACAAAATGACACAAAATCACATATTGGATGCACAAGATTGGTTAAAAACCCTAATTGGATTAGAATAAGCCTAGGGAGGATGAAAATGACCTAAATGTTCAACCAATGACACAAAATCACATATTGGATGCACAAGATTGGTTAAAAACCCTAATTGAATTAGAAAAAGCCTAGCGAGGACGAAAATGACCTAAATGTTCAACCAATGACACAAAATCACATTTTGGATGCACAAGATTGGTTAAAACCCCTAATTGGATTAAAAAGAGCCTAGGGATGACGAAAAAGACCTAAATGTTCAACCTATGAAACAAAATGACACAAAATCACATATTGGATGCACAAGATTGGTTAAAAACCCTAATTGGATTAGAATAAGCCTAGGGAGGACGAAAATGACCTAAATGTTCAACCAATGACACAAAATGACACAAAATCACATATTGGATGCACAAGATTGGTTAAAAACCCTAATTGGATTAGAATAAGCCTAGGGAGGACGAAAATGACCAAAATGTTCAACCAATGACACAAAATCACATTTTGCATGCCCAAGATTGGTTAAAAACCCTAATTGGATTAGAATAAACCTAGGGAGGACGAAAATGACCAAAATGTTCAACCAATGACACAAAATCACATATTGGATGCACAAGATTGGTTAAAAACCCTAATTGGATTAGAATAAGCCTAGGGAGGACGAAAATGACCTAAATGTTCAACAAATGACACAAAATGACACAAAATCACATATTGGAAGCACAAGATTGGTTAAAAACCCTAATTGGATTAGAATAAGCCTAGGGAGGACGAAAATGACCTAAATGTTCAACCAATGACACAAAATGACACAAAATCACATATTGGATGCACAAGATTGGTTAAAAACCCTAATTGGATTAGAATAAGCCTAGGGAGGACGAAAATGACCTAAATGTTCAACCAATGACACAAAATCAAATATTAGATGCACAAGATTGGTTAAAAACCCTAATTGGATTAGAATAAGCCTAGGGAGGACGAAAATGACCTAAATGTTCAACCAATGACACAAAATCACATATTGGATGCACAAGATTGGTTAAAAACCCTAATTGGATTAGAATAAGTCTATGGAGGACGAAAATGACTTAAATGTTCAACCAATGACACAAAATGACACAAAATCACATATTGGATGCACAAGATTGGTTAAAAACCCTAATTGGATTAGAATAAGCCTAGGGAGGACGAAAATGACCTAAATGTTCAACCAATGACACAAAATCACATATTGGATGCACAAGATTGGTTAAAAACCCTAATTGGATTAGAATGAGCCTAGGGTGGACGAAAATGACCTAAATGTTCAACCAATGACACAAAATGACACATAATCACATATTGGATGCACAAGATTGGTTAAAAACCGTAATTGGATTAGAATAAGCCTAGGGAGGACGAAAATGACCTAAATGTTCAACCAATGACACAAAATCACATATTGGATGCACAAGATTGGTTAAAAACCCAAATTGGATTAGAATAAGCCTAGGGAGGACGAAAATGACCTAAATGTTCAACCAATGACCCAAAATGACACAAAATCACATATTGGATGCACAAGATTGGTTAAAACCCCAAATTGGATAAGAATAAGCCTAGGGAGGACGAAAACGACCTAAATGTTCAACAAATGACACAAAATGACACAAAATCACATATTGGATGCTCAAGATTGGATAAAAACCTTAATTGGACTAGAATAAGCCTAGGGAGGACGAAAATGACCTAAATGTTCAACCAATGACACAAAATGACACAAAATCACATATTGGATGCACAAGATTGGTTAAAAACCCTAATTGGATTAGAATAAGTCTAGGGAGGACGAAAATGACCTAAATGTTCAACCAATGACACAAAATCACATATTGGATGCACAAGATTGAATAAAAACCCTAATCGGATTAGAATAAGCCTAGGGAAGACGAAAACGACCTAAATGTTCAACTGATGACACAAAATGACACAAAATCACATATTGGATGCACAAGATTGGTTAAAAACCCTAATTGATTAGAATAAGCCTAGGGAGGACGAAAATGACCTAAATGTTCAACCAATGACACAAAATGACACAAAATCACATATTGGATGCACAAGATTGGTTAAAAACCCTAATTGGATTAGAATAAGCCTAGGGAGGACGAAAATGACCTAAATGTTCAACCAATGACACAAAATGACACAAAATCACATATTGGATGCACAAGATTGGTTAAAAACCCTAATTGGATTAGAATAAGCCTAGGGAGGACGAAAATGACCTAAATGTTCAACCGATGACACAAAATGACACAAAATCACATATTGGATGCACAAGAATGGTTAAAAACCCTAATTGGATTAGAATAAGCCTAGGGAGGACGAAAATGACCTAAATGTTCAACCAATGACACAAAATCACATATTGGATGCACAAGATTGGTTAAAAACCCTAATTGGATTAGAATAAGCCTAAGGAGAACGAAAATGACCTAAATGTTCAACCAATGACACAAAATCACATATTGGATGGACAAGATTGGATAAAAACCCTACTTGGATTAGAAAAAGCCTAGGGAGGACGAAAATGACCTAAATGTTCAACCAATGACACAAAATGTCACAAAATGACACAAAATCAGATATTGGATGCACAAGATTGGTTAAAAACCCTAATTGGATTAGAATAAGCCTAGGGAGGACGAAAATGACCTAAATGTTCAACCAATGAAACAAAATCACATATTGGATGCACAAGATTGGTTCAAAACCCTAATTAGATTAGAATAAGCCTAGGGATGATTAAAATGACCTAAATGTTCAACCAATGACACAAAATGACACAAAATCACATATTGGATGCACAAGATTGGTTAAAAACCCTAAATGGATTAGAATAAGCCTAGGGAGGACGAAAATGACCTAAATGTTCAACCAATGACACAAAATCACATATTGGATGCACAAGATTGGTTAAAAACCCTAATTGGATTAGAATAAGCCTAGGGAGGACGAAAATAAACTAAATATTAAACCATGGACACAAAATGACACAAAATCACATATTGGATGGACAAGATTGGTTAAAATCCCTAATTGGATTAGAATAAGCCTAGGGAGGATGAAAATGACCTAAATGTTCAACCAATGACAAAAAATCACATATTGGATGCACAAGATTGCTTAAAAACCCTAATCGGATTAGAATAAGCCTAGGGAGGACGAAAATGACCTAAATGTTCAACCAATGACACAAAATCACATATTGGATGCACAAGATTGGTTAAAAACCCTAATTGGATTAGAATAAGCCTAGGGAGGACGAAAATGACCTAAATGTTCATTCGATGACACAAAATGACACAAAATCACATATTGGATGCACAAGATTGGTTAAAAACCCTAATTGGATTAAAATAAGCCTAGGGAGGACGAAAATGACCTAAATGTTCAACCAATGACACAAAATGACACAAAATCACATATTGGATGCACAAGATTAATTAAAAACTCTAATTGGATTAGAATAAGCCTAGGGAGGACGAAATAAAACTAAATATTCAACCATGGACACAAAATGACACAAAATCACATATTGGATGCACAAGATTGGTTAAAAACCCTAATTGGATTAGAGTAAGCCTAGGGAGGACGAAAATGACCTAAATGTTCAACCAATGATACAAAATGACACAAAATCACGTATTGGATGCACAAGATTGGTTAAAAACCCTAATTGGATTAGAATAAGCCTAGGGAGGACGAAAATGACCTAAATGTTCAACCAATGACACAAAATGACACAAAATCACATATTGGATGCACAAGATTGATTAAAAACCCTAATTGGATTAGAATAAGCCTAGGGAGGACGAAAATGACCTAAATGTGCAACCAATGACACAAAATCACATATTGGATGCACAAGATTGGTTAAAAACCCTAAATGGATTAGAATAAGCCTATGGAGGACGAAAATGACCTAAATGTTCAACCAATGACACAAAATGACACAAAATCACATATTGGATGCACAAGATTGGTTAAAAACCCTAATTGGATTAGAATAAGCCTAGGGAGGACGAAAATGACCTAAATGTTCAACCAATGACACAAAATGACACAAAATCACATATTGGATGCACAAGATTGGTTAAAAACCCTAATTGGATTAGAATAACCCTAGGGAGGACGAAAATGACCTCAATGTTCATCCAATGACACAAAATGACACAAAATCCCACATTGGATGCACAAGATTGGTTAAAAACCCTAATTGGATTAGAATAAGTCTAGGGAGGACGAAAATGACCTAAATGTTCAACCAATGACACAAAATCACATATTGGATGCACAAGATTGGTTAAAATTCCTAATTGGATTAGAATAAGCCTAGGGAGGACGAAAATGACCTTAATGTACAACCAATGACACAAAATGACACAAAATGACATATTGGATGCACAAGATTGGTTAAAAACCCTAATTGGATTTGAATAAGCCTAGGGAGGACGAAAATGACCTAAATGTTCAACCAATGACACAAAATCACATATTGGATGCACAAGATTGGTTAAAAACCCTAATTGGATTAGAATAAGCCTAGGGAGGACGAAAATGACCTAAATGTTCAACCAATGACACAAAATCACATATTGGATGCACAAGATTGGTTAAAAACCCTAATTAGGTTAGAATAAGCCTAGGGGGGACAAAAATAACCTAAATGTTCGACCAATGACACAAAATCACATATTGGATGCACAAGATTGGTTAAAAACCCTAATTGGATTAGAATAAGCCTATGGAGGACAAAAATGACCTAAATGTTCAACCAATAACACAAAATCACATATAGGATGCACAAGATTGGTTAAAAACCCTAATTGGATTAGAATAAGCCTAGGGAGGACGAAAATGACCTAAATGTTCAACCAATGACACAAAATGACACAAAATCACATATTGGATGCACAAGATTGGTTAAAAACCCTAATTGGATTAGAATAAGCCTAGGGAGGACAAAAAAGACCTAAATGTTCAACCAATGACACAAAATCACATATTGGAAGCACAAGATTGGTTAAAAACCCTAATCGGATTAGAATAAGCCTAGGGAGGACGAATATGACCTAAATGTTCAACCAATGACACAAAATGACACAAAATCACATATTGGATGCACAAGATTGGTTAAAAACCCTAATTGGATTAGAATAAGCCTAGGGAGGACGAAAATGACCTAAATGTTCAACCAATGACACAAAATGAGATATTGGGTGCACAAGATTGGTTAAAAACCCTAACTGGATTAGAATAAGCCTAGGGAAGACGAAAATGACCTAAATGTTCAACCAATGACACAAAAAGACACAAAATCACATATTGGATGCACAAGATTGGTTAAAAACCCTAATTGGATTAGAATAAGCCTAGGGAGGACGAAAATGACCAAAATGTTCAACCAATGACACAAAATGACACAAAATCGCATATTGGATGCACAAGATTGGTTAAAAACCCTAATTGGATTAGAATAAGCCTAGGGGGGACGAAAATGACCTAAATGTTCAACCAATGACACAAAATGACGTATTGGGTGCACAAGATTGGTTAAAAACCCTAATTGGATTACAATAAGCCTAGGGAGGACGAATATGACCTAAATGTTCAACCAATGACACAAAATGACACAAAATCACATATTGGATGCACAAGATTGGTTAAAAACCCTAATTGGATTAGAATAAGCCTAGGGAGGACGAAAATGACCTAAATGTTCAACCAATGACACAAAATAACATATTGGGTGCACAAGATTGGTTAAAAACCCTAACTGGATTAGAATAAGCCAAGGGAAGACGAAAATGACCTAAATGTTCAACCAATGACACAAAATGACACAAAATCACATATTGGATGCACAAGATTGGTTAAAAACCCTAATTGGATTAGAATAAGCCTAGGGAGGACGAAAATGACCTAAATGTTCAACCAATGACACAAAATGACACAAAATCACATATTGGATGCACAAGATTGGTTAAAAACCCTAATTGGATTAGAATAAGCTTAGGGAGGACAAAAATGACCTAAATGTTCAACCAATGACATAAAATCACATATTGGATGCACAAGATTGGTTCAAAACCCTAATTGGATTAGAATAAGCCTAGGGAGGACGAAAATGACCTAAATGTTCAACCAATGACACAAAATGACACAAAATCACATATTGGATGCACAAGATTGGTTAAAAACCCTAATTGGATTAGAATAAGCCTGGGGAGGACGAAAATGACCTAAATGTTCAACCATTGACACAAAATGACACAAAATCACATATTGGATGCACAAGATTGGTTAAAATCCCTAATTGGATTAGAATAAGCCTAGGGAGGACGAAAATGACCTAAATGTTCAACCAATGATACAAAATGACACAAAATCACATATTGGATGCACAAGATTTGTTAAAAACCCTAATTGGATAAGAATAACCCAAGGGAGGACGAAAATGACCTAAATGTTCAACCAATTACATAAAATCACATATTGGATGCTCAAGATTGGTTAAAAACCCTAATTGAATTAGATTAAGCCTAGGGAGGACGAAAATGACCTAAATGTTCAACCAATGACACAAAATGACACAAAATCACATATTGGATGCACAAGATTGGTTAAAAACCCTAATTGGATTAGAATAAGCCTAGGGAGGACGAAAATGACCTAAATGTTCAACCAATGACACAAAATGACACAAAATCACATATTGGATGCACAAGATTGGTTAAAAACCCTAATTGGATTAGAATAAGCCTAGGGAGGACGAAAATGACCTAAATGTTCAACCAATGACACAAAATGACAGAAAATCACATATTGGATGCACAAGATTGGTTAAAAACCCTAATTGGGTTAGAATAAGTTTAGGGAATACGAAAATGACATAAATGTTCAACCAATGACACAAAATGACACAAAATCACATATTGGATGCCCAAGATTGGTTAAAAACCCTAATTGGATTAGAATAAGCCTAGGGAGGACAAAAATGACCTAATTGGATTACCAATGACACAAAATCAATTATTATATGCAAAAGAGTGGTTAAAAACCCTAATTGGATTAGAATAAGCCTAGGGAGGACGAAAATGACCTAAATGTTCAACCAATGACACAAAATGACACAAAATCACATATTGGATGCACAAGATTGGTTAAAAACCCTAATTGGATTAGAATAAGCCTAGGGAGGACGAAAATGACCTAAATGTTCAACCAATTACACAAAATAACACAAAGTCACATATTGGATGCACAAGATTGGTTAAAAATCCTAATTGGATTAGAATAAGCCTATGGAGGACGAAAATGACCTAAATGTTCAACCAATGACACAAAATGACACAAAATCACATATTGGATGCACAAGATTGGTTAAAAACCCTAATTGGATTAGAATAAGCCTAGGGAGGACGAAAATGACCTAAATGTTCAACCAATGACACAAAATGACAAAAAATCACATATTGGATGCACAAGATTGGTTAAAAACCCTAATTGGATTAGAATAAGCCTAGGGAGGATGAAAATGACCTAAATGTTCAACCAATGACACAAAATGACACAATATCACATATTGGATGCACAAGATTGGTTTAAAACCCTAATTGGATTAGAATAAGCCTAGGGAGGACGAAAATGACCTAAATGTTCAACCAATGACATAAAATGACACAAAATCACATATTGGATACACAACATTGGTTAAAAACCTAATTGGATTAGAATAAGCCAGGGAGGACAAAAATGACCTAAATGTTCAACCAATGACACAAAATGACACAAAATCACATATTGGATGCACAAGATTGGTTAAAAACCCTAATTGGATTAGAATAAGCCTAGGGAGGACGAAAATGACCTAAATGTTCAACCAATGACACAAAATGACAAAAAATCACATATTGGATGCACAAGATTGGTTAAAAACCCTAACTGGATTATAATAAGCCTAGGGAGGACGAAAATGACCTAAATGATCAACCAATGACACAAAATCACATATTGGATGCACAAGATTTGTTAAAAATCGTAATTGGATTAGAATAAGCCTAGGGAGGACGAAAATGACCTAAATGTTCAACCAATGACACAAAATGACACAAAATCACATATTGGATGCACAAGATTGGTTAAAAACCCTAATTGGATTAGAATAAGCCTAGGGAGGACGAAAATGACCTAAATGTTCAACCAATGACACAAAATCACATATTGGATGCACAAGATTGGTTGAAAACCCTAATTGGATTAGAATAAGCCTTGGGAGGACGAAAATGACCTAAATGTTCAACCAATGACACAAAATGACACAAAATCACATATTGGATGCACAAGATTGGTTAAGAACCCTTGTTGGATTAGATTAAGCCTAGGGAGGACGAAAATGACCTAAATGTTCAACCAATGACACAAAATCACATATTGGATGCAACAGATTTGTTCAAAACCCTAATTGGATTAGAATAAGCCTAGGGAGGACGAAAATGACCTAAATGTTCAACCAATGACACAAAATGACACAAAATCACATATTGGATACACAAGATTGGTTAAAAACCCTAATTGGATGAGAATAAGCCTAGGGAGGACGAAAATGACCTAAATGTTCAACCAATGACACAAAATGACACAAAATCACATATTGGATGCACAAGATTGGTTAAAAACCCTAACTGGATTAGAGTAAGCCTAGGGAGGACGAAAATGACCTAAATGTTCAACCAATGATACAAAATGACACAAAATCACGTATTGAATGCACAAGATTGGTTAAAAACCCTAATTGGATTAGAATAAGCCTAGGGAGGACGAAAATGACCTAAATGTTCAACCAATGACACAAAATGACACAAAATCACATATTGAATGCACAAGATTGGTTAAAAACCCTAATTGGAATAGAATAAGCCTAGGGAGGACGAAAATGACCTAAATGTTCAACCAATGACACAAAATCACATATTGGATGCACAAGATTGGTTAAAAACCCTAATTGGATTAAAAAGAGCCTAGGGAGGACGAAAATGACCTAAATGTTCAACCAATGATACAAAATGACACAAAATCACATATTGGATGCACAAGATTGGTTAAAAACCCTAATTGGATTAGAATAAGCCTAGGGAGGACGAAAATGACCTAAATGTTCAACCAATGACACAAAATCAAATATTGGATGCACAAGATTGGTTAAAAACCCTAATTGGATTAGAATAAGCCTAGGGAGGACGAAAATGACCTAAATGTTCAACCAATGACACAAAATGACACAAAATCACGTATTGGATGCACAAGATTGGTTAAAAACCCTAATTGGATTAGAATAAGCCTAAGAAGGACGAAAATGACCTAAATGTTAAACCAATGACATCAAATGACACAAAATCACAAATTGGATGCACAAGATATGTTAATAACCCTAATTGGATAAGAATAAGCCTAGGGAGGACGTAAATGACCTAAATGTTCAACCAATGACACAAAATCACATATTTAATGCACATGATTGGTTAAAAACCCTAATTCGATTAGAATAAGCCTAGGGTGGATGAAAATGACCTAAATGTTCCACCAATGACACAAAATCACATATTGGATGCACAAGATTGGTTAAAAACCCTAATTGGATTAAAATAAGCCTAGGGAGGACGAAAATGACCTAAATGTTCAACCGATGACACAAAATGACACAAAATCACATATTGGATGCACAAGATTGGTTAAAAACCCTAATTGGATTAGAATAAGCCTAGGGAGGACGAAAATGACCTAAATGTTCAACCAATGACACAAAATGACAGAAAATCACATTTTGGATGCACAAGATTGGTTAAAAACCCTAATTGGATTAGAATAAGCCTAAGAAGGACGAAAATGACCTAAATGTTAAACCAATGACATCAAATGACACAAAATCACAAATTGGATGCACAAGATATGTTAATAACCCTAATTGGATAAGAATAAGCCTAGAGAGGACGTAAATGACCTAAATGTTCAACCAATGACACAAAATCACATATTGGATGCACAAGATTGGTTAAAAACACTAATTAGTTTAGAATAAGCCTAGGGAGGACGAAAATGACCTAAATGTTCAACCAATGACACAAAATCACATATTGGATGCACAAGATTGGTTGAAAACCCTAATTGGATTAGAATAAGCCTACGGAGGACGAAAATGACCTAAATGTTCAACCAATGACACAAAATGACACAAAATCACATATTGGATGCACAAGATTGGTTAAAAACCCTAATTGGATTAGAATAAGCCTGGGGAGGACGAAAATGACCTAAATGTTCAACCAATGACACAAAATGACACAAAATCACGTATTGGATGCACAAGATTGGTTAAAAACACTAATTGGATTAGAATAAGCCTAAGAAGGACGAAAATGACCTAAATGTTAAACCAATCACATCAAATGACACAAAATCACAAATTGGATGCACAAGATATGTTAATAACCCTAATTGGATAAGAATAAGCCTAGGGAGGACGTAAATGACCTAAATGTTCAACCAATGACACAAAATCACATATTTAATGCACAAGATTGGTTAAAAACCCTAATTCGATTAGAATAAGCCTAGGGAGGATGAAAATGACCTAAATGTTCAACCAATGACACAAAATCACATATTGGATGCACAAGATTGGTTAAAAACCCTAATTGGATTAGAATAAGCCTAGGGAGGACGAAAATGACCTAAATGTTCAACCAATGACACAAAATCACATATTGGATGCACAAGATTGGTTAAAAAACCTAATTGGATTAGAATAAGCCTAGGGAGGATGAAAATGACCTAAATGTTCAACCAATGACACAAAATGACACAAAATCACATATTGGATGCACAAGATTGGTTAAAAACCCTAATTGGATTAGAATAAGCCTAGGGAGAACGAAAATGACCTAAATGTTCAATCAATGACACAAAATGACACAAAATCACATATTGGATGCACAAGATTGGTTAAAAACCCTAATTGGATTAGAATAAGCCTAGGGAGGACGAAAATGACCTAAATGTTCAACCAATGACACAAAATGACACAAAATCACATATTGGATGCACAAATTGGTTGAAAACCCTAATTGGATTAGAATAAGCCTAGGGAGGACGAAAACGACCTAAATGTTCAACTGATGACACAAAATGACACAAAATCACATATTGGATGCACAAGATTGGTTAAAAACCCTAATTGGATTAGAATAAGCCTAGGGAGGACGAAAATGACCTAAATGTTCAACCAATGACACAAAATGACACAAAATCACATAATGGATGCACAAGATTAGTTAAAAACCCTAATTGGATTAGAATAAGCCTAGGGAGGACGAAAATGACCTAAATGTTCAACCAATGACACAAAATGACACAAAATCACATATTGGATGCACAAGATTGGTTAAAAACCCTAATTGGATTAGAATAAGCCTAGCGAGGACGAAAATGACCTAATTGGATTACCAATGACACTAAATCAGTTATTATATGCACAAGATTGGTTAAAAACCCTAATTGGATTAGAATAAGCCTAGGGAGGACAAAAATGAACTAAATGTTCAACCAATGACACAAAATGACACAAAATCACATATTGGATGCACAAGATTGGTTAAAAACCCTAATTGGATTAGAATAAGCCTAGGGAGGACGAAAATGACCTAAATGTTCAACCAATGACACAAAATGACACAAAATCACATATTGGATGCACAAGATTGGTTAAAAATCCTAATTAGATTAAAATAACCCTAGGGAGGACGAAAATGACCTAAATGTTCAACCAATGACACAAAATGACACAAAATCACATATTGGATGCACAGGATTCGTGAAAAACCCTAATTGGATTAGAATAAGCCTGGGGAGGACGAAAATGACCTAAATGTTCAACCAATGACACAAAATGACACAAAATCACATATTGGATGCACAAGATTGGTTAAAAACCCTAATTGGATTAGAATAAGCCTAGGGAGGACGAAAATGACCTAAATGTTCAACCAATGACACAAAATGACACAAAATCACATATTGGATGCACAAGATTGGTTAAAAACCCTAATTGGATTAGAATAAGCATAGCGATGACGAAAATGACCTAAATGTTCAACAAATGACACAAAATCACGTATTGGATGCACAAGATTGGTTAAAAACTCTAATTGGATTAGAATAAGCCTAGGGAGGACGAAAATGACCTAAATGTTCAACCAATGACACAAAATGACACAAAATCACATATTGGATGCACAAGATTGGTTAAAAACCCTAATTGGATTAGAATAAGCCTAGGGAGGACGAAAATGACCTAAATGTTCACCCAATGACACAAAATGACACAAAATCACATATTGGATGCACAAGATTTGTTAAAAACCCTAATTGGATAAGAATAACCCAAGGGAGGACGAAAATGACCTAAATGTTCAACCAATGACATAAAATCACATATTGGATGCACAAGATTGGTTAAAAACCCTAATTCGATTAGAATAAGCCTAGGGAGGACGAAAATGACCTAAATGTTCAACCAATGACACAAAATGACACAAAATCACATATTGGATGCACAAGATTGGTTAAAAACCCTAATTGGATTAGAATAAGCCTAGGGAGGACGAAAATGACCTAAATGTTCAACCAATGACACAAAATGACACAAAATCACATATTGGATGCACAAGATTGGTTAAAAACCCTAATTGGATTAGAATAAGTCTAGGGAGGACGAAAATGACCTAATTGGATTACATATGACACAAAATGACAGAAAATGACACAAAATCACATATTGGATGCACAAGATTGGTTAAAAACCCTAATTGGATTAGAATAAGCCTAGGGAGGACGAAAATGACCTAAATGTTCAACCAATGACACAAAATGACACAAAATCACATATTGGATGCACAAGATTGGTTAAAAACCCTAATTGGATTAGAATAATCCTAGGGAGGACAAAAATGACCTAAATGTTCAACCAATGACACAAAATAACATATTGGATGCACAAGATTGGTTAAAAACCCTAATTGGATTAGAATAAGCCTAGCGAGGACGAAAATGACCTAAATGTTCAACCAATGACACAAAATGACACTAAATCACATATTGGATGCACAAGATTGGTTAAAAACCCTAATTGGATTAGAATTAGCCTAGGGAGGACGAAAATGACCTAAATATTCAACCAATGACAAAAAATGACACAAAATCACATATTGGATGCACAAGATTGGTTAAAAACCGTAATTGGATTAGAATAAGCCTAGGGAGGACGAAAATGACCTAAATGTTCAACCAATGACTCAAAATGACACAAAATCACATATTGGATGCACAAGATTGGTTAAAAACCCTAATTGGATTATAATAAGCCTAGGGAGGACGAAAATTACCTAAATGTTCAACAAATGACCCAAAATCACATATTGGATGCACAAGATTGGTTAAAAACCCTAATTGGATTAGAATAAGCCTAGGGAGGACGAAAATGACCTAAATGTTCAACCAATGACACAAAATCACATATTGGATGCACAAGATTGGTTAAAAACACTAATTGGTTTAGAATAAGCCTAGGGAGGACGAAAATGACCTAAATGTTCAACCAATGACACAAAATGACACAAAATCACATATTGGATGCACAAGATTGGTTAAAAACCCTAATTGGATTAGAATAAGCCTGGGGAGGACGAAAATGACCTAAATGTTCAACCAATGACACAAAATGACACAAAATCACGTATTGGATGCACAAGATTGGTTAAAAACCCTAATTGGATTAGAATAAGCCTAAGAAGGATGAAAATGACCTAAATGTTAAACCAATGACATCAAATGACACAAAATCACAAATTGGATGCACAAGATATGTTAATAACACTAATTGGATAAGAATAAGCCTAGGGAGGACGTAAATGACCTAAATGTTCAACCAATGACACAAAATCACATTATTAATGCACAAGATTGGTTAAAAACCCTAATTCGATTAGAATAAGCCTAGGGAGGACGAAAATGACCTAAATGTTCAACCAATGACACAAAATGACACAAAATCACATATTGGATGCACAAGATTGGTTAAAAACCCTAATTGGATTAGAATAAGCCTAGGGAGGACGAAAATGACCTAAATGTTCAACCAATGACACAAAATGACACAAAATCACATATTGGATACACAAGATTGGTTAAAAACCCTAATTGGATTAGAATAAGCCTAGGGAGGACGAAAATGACCTAAATGTTCAACCAATGACACAGAATGAAACAAAATCACATATTGGATGCACAAGATTGGTTAAAAACCCTAACTGGATTAGAGTAAGCCTAGGGAGGACGAAAATGACCTAAATGTTCAACCAATGATACAAAATGACACAAAATCATGTATTGGATGCACAAGATTGGTTAAAAACCCTAATTGGATTAGAATAAGCCTAGGGAGGACGAAAATGACCTAAATGTTCAACCAATGACACAAAATTACACAAAATCACATATTGGATGCACAAGATTGGTTAAAAACCCTAATTGGATTAGAATAAGCCTAAGAAGGACGAAAATGACCTAAATGTTAAACCAATGACATCAAATGACACAAAATCACAAATTGGATGCACAAGATATGTTAATAACCCTAATTGGATAAGAATAAGCCTAGGGAGGACGTAAATGAC
>JBBPBQ010000008.1:6057854-6089314 GCA_037974755.1 Cicer yamashitae | reverse complement strand
TTGTGTCATTGGTTGAACATTTAGGTCATTTTCGTCCTCCCTAGGCTTATTCTAATCCAATTAAGGTTTTTAACCAATCTTATGCATCCAATATGTGTTTTTGTGTCATTTTGTGTCATTGGTTGAACATTTAGGTCATTTTCGTCCACCCTAGGCTTATTCTAATCCAATTAGGGTTTTTAAACAATCTTGTGCATCCAATATGTGATTTTGTGTCATTGGTTGAACATTTAGGTCATTTTCGTCCTCCCTCGGCTTATTCTAATCCAATTAAGGTTTTTAACCAATCTTATGCATCCAATATGTGATTTTGTGTCATTTTGTGTCATTGGTTGAACATTTAGGTCATTTTCGTCCACCCTAGGCTTATTCTAATCCAATTAGGGTTTTTAAACAATCTTGTGCATCCAATATGTGATTTTGTGTCATTGGTTGAACATTTAGGTCACTTTCATCCTCCCTAGGCTTATTCTAATCCAATTAAGATTTTTAACCAATCTTATGCATCCAATATGTGATTTTATGTCATTTTGTGTCATTGGTTGAACATTTAGGTCATTTTCGTCCTCCCTGGGCTTATTCTAATCCAATTAGGGTTTTTAACCAATCTTGTGCATCCAATATGTGATTTTGTGTCATTGGTTGAATATTTAGGTCATTTATGTCCTCCCTAGGCTTATTCTAATCCAATTAAGGTTTTTAACCGATCTTATGCATCCAATATGTGATTTTGTGTCATTTTGTGTCATTGGTTGTACATTTAGGTCATTTTCGTCCTCCCTAGGCTTATTCTAATCCAATTAAGGTTTTTAACCAATCTTGTGCATCCAATATGTGATTTTGTGTCATTGGTTGAACATTTAAGTCATTTTCGTCCACCCTAGGCTTATTCTAATCCAATTAGGGTTTTTAAACAATCTTGTGCATCCAATATGTGATTTTGTGTCATTGGTTGAACATTTAGGTCACTTTCGTCCTCCCTAGGCTTATTCTAATCCAATTAAGATTTTTAACCAATCTTATGCATCCAATATGTGATTTTGTGTCATTTTGTGTCATTGGTTGAACATTTAGGTCATTTTCGTCCTCCCTGGGCTTATTCTAATCCAATTAGGGTTTTTAACCAATCTTGTGCATCCAATATGTGATTTTGTGTCATTGGTTGAATATTTAGGTCATTTATGTCCTCCCTAGGCTTATTCTAATCCAATTAAGGTTTTTAACCGATCTTATGCATCCAATATGTGATTTTGTGTCATTTTGTGTCATTGGTTGTACATTTAGGTCATTTTCGTCCTCCCTAGGCTTATTCTAATCCAATTAAGGTTGTTAACCAATCTTATGCATCCAATATGTGATTTTGTGTCATTTTGTGTCATTGGTTGAAAATTTAGGTCATTTTCGTCCACCCTAGGCTTATTCTATTCCAATTAGGGTTTTTAAACAATCTTGTGCTTCCAATATGTGATTTTGTGTCATTGGTTGAACATTTAGGTCATTTTCGTCCTCCCTAGAGTTATTCTAATCCAATTAGTGTTTTTAACCAATCTTGTGCATCCAATATGTGATTTTGTGTCATTGGTTGAACATTTAGGTCATTTTCGTCCTCCCTAGGCTTATTCTAATCCAATTAAGGTTTTTAACCAATCTTATGCATCCAATATGTGATTTTGTGTCATTTTGTGTCATTGGTTGAACATTTAGGTCATTTTCGTCGACCCTAGGCATATTCTAATCCAATTAGGGTTTTTAAACAATCTTGTGCATCCAATATGTGATTTTGTGTCATTGGTTGAACATTTAGCTCATTTTCGTCCACCCTAGGCTTATTCTAATCCAATTAGGGTTTTTAACCAATCTTGTGCATCCAATATGTGATTTTGTGTCATTGGTTGAACATTTAGGTCATTTTCGTCCTCCCTAGGCTTATTCTAATCCAATTAAGGTTTTTAACCAATCTTGTGCATCCAATATGTGATTTTGTGTCATTGGTTGAAAATTTAGGTCATTTTCGTCCTCCGTAGAGTTATTCTAATCCAATTAGTGTTTTTAACCAATCTTGTGCATCCAATATATGATTTTGTGTCATTGGTTGAACATTTAGGTCATTTTCGTCCTCCCTAGGCTTATTCTAATCCAATTAGGGTTTTTAACCAATCTTGTGCATCCAATATGTGATTTTGTGTCATTGGTTTAACATTTAGGTCATTTTCGTCCTCCCTAGAGCTATTCTAATCCAATTAGTGTTTTTAACCAATCTTGTGCAGCCAATATGTGATTTTGTGTCATTGGTTGATCATTTAGGTCATTTTCGTCCTCCCTAGGCTTATTCTAATCCAATTAGGGTTTTTAACCAATCTTGTGCATCCAATATGTGATTTTGTGTCATTTTGTGTCATTGGTTGAACATTTAGGTCATTTTCGTCCTCCCTAGGCTTATTCTAATCCAATTAGGGTTTTTAACCAATCTTGTGCATCCAATATGTGATTTTGTGTCATTGGTTGAACATTTAGGTCATTTTCGTCCTCCCTAGGCTTATTCTAATCCATTTAGGATTTTTAACCAATCTTGGGCATCCAATATGTGATTTTGTGTCATTTTGTGTCATTGGTTGAACATTTAGGTCATTTTCGTCCTCCCTATGCTTATTCTAATCCAATTAGGGTTTTTAACCAATCTTGTGCATCCAATATGTGATTTTGTGTCATTTTGTGTCATTTGTTGAACATTTAGGTCATTTTCGTCCTCCCTAGGCTTATTCTAATCCAATTAGGGTGTTTAACCAATCTTGTGCATCCAATATGTGATTTTGTGTCATTGGTTGAACATTTAGGTCATTTTCGTCCTCCCTAGGCTTATTCTAATGCACTTAGGGTTTTTAACCAATCTTGTGCATCCAATATGTGATTTTGTGTCATTTTGTGTCATTGGTTGAACATTTAGGTCATTTTCGTCCTCCCTAGGCTTATTCTAATCCAATTAGGGTTTTTAACCAATCTTGTGCATCCAATATGTGATTTTGTGTCATTGGTTGAACATTTAGGTCATTTTCATCCTCCCTAGGCTTATTCTAATCATATTAGGGTTTTTAACCAATCTTGTGCATCCAATATGTGATTTTGTGTCATTTTGTGTCATTGGTTGAACATTTAGGTCATTTTCGTCCTCCCTAGGCTTATTCTAATCCAATTAGGGTTTTTAACCAATCTTGTGCATCCAATATGTGATTTTGTGTCATTTTATGTCATTGGTATAACATTTAGGTCATTATCGTCCTCCCTAGGCCTATTCTAATCCAATTAGGGTTTTTAACCAATCTTGTGCATCCAATATGTGATTTTGTGTCATTTTGTGTCATTGGTTGAACATTTAGGTCATTTTCGTCCTCCCTAGGCTTATTCTAATCCAATTAGGGTTTTTAACCAATCTAGTGCATCCAATATGTGAATTTGTGTCATTGGTTGAACATTTAGGTCATTTTCGTCCTCCCTAGGCTTATTCTAATCCAATTAGGGTTTTTAACCAATCTTGTGCATCCAATATGTGATTTTGTGTCATCTTGTGTCATTGGTTGAACATTTAGGTCATTTTCGTCCTTCCTAGGCTTATTCTAATCCAATTAGGGTTTTTAACCAATCTTGTGCATCCAATATGTGATTTTGTGTCATTGGTTGAACATTTAGGTCATTTTCGTCCTCCCTAGGCTTATTCTAATCCAATTAGGGTTTTTAACCAATCTTGTGCATCCAATATGTGATTTTGTGTCATTGGTTGAACATTTAGGTCATTTTCGTCATCCCTAGGCTTATTCTAATCCAATTAAGGTTTTTAACCAATCTTGTGCATCCAATATGTGATTTTGTGTCATTGGTTGAACATTTAGGTCATTTTCGTATTCCCTAGACTTATTCTAATCCAATTAGGGTTTTTAACAAATCTTGTGCATCCAATATGTGATTTTGTGTCATTGGTTGAACATTTAGGTCATTTTCGTCCTCCCTAGAGTTATTCTAATCCAATTAGTGTTTTTAACCAATCTTGTGCATCCAATATGTGATTTTGTGTCATTGGTTGAACATTTAGGTCATTTTCGTCCTCCCTAGGCTTATTCTAATCCAATTAGGGTTTTTAACCAATCTTGTGCATCCAATATGTGATTTTGTGTCATTCGTTGATCATTTAGGTCATTTTCGTCCTCCCTAGGCTTATTCTAATCCAATTAGGGTTTTTAACCAATCTTGTGCATCCAATATGTGATTTTGTGTCATTTTGTGTCATTGGTTGAACATTTAGGTCATTTTCGTCATCCGTAGGCTTATTCTAATCCAATTAGGGTTTTTAACCAATCTTGTGCATCCAATATGTGATTTTGTGTCATTGGTTGAACATTTAGGTCATTTTCGTCCTCCCTAGGCTTATTCTAATCCAATTAGGGTTTTTAACCAATCTTGTGCATCCAATATGTGATTTTGTGTCATTTTGTGTCATCAATTGAACATTTAGGTCGTTTTCGTCCTCCCTAGGCTTATTCTAATCCAATTAGGGTTTTTAACCAATCTTGTGCATCCAATATGTGATTTTGTGTCATTTTGTGTCATTGGTTGAACATTTAGGTCATTTTTGTCCTCCCTAGGCTTATTCAAATCCAATTAGGGTTTTTAACCAATCTTGTGCATCCAATATGTGATTTTGTGTCATTGGTTGAACATTTAGGTCATTTTCGTCCTCCCTAGGCTTATTCTAATCCAATTAGGGTTTTTAACCAATCTTGTGCATCCAATATGTGATTTTGTGTCATTTTGTGTCATTGGTTGAACATTTAGGTCATTTTCGTCTTCCCGAGGCTTATTCTAATCCAATTAGGGTTTTTAACCAATCTTGTGCATCCAATATGTGATTTTGTGTCATTTTGTGTCATTGGTTGAACATTTAGGTCATTTTCGTCCTCCCTAGGCTTATTCTAATCCAATTAGGGTTTTTAAACAATCTTGTGCATCCAATATGTGATATTGTGTCATTGGTTGATCATTTAGGTCATTTTCGTCCTCCCTAGGCTTATTCTAATCCAATTAAGGTTTTTAACCAATCTTATGCATCCAATATGTGATTTTGTGTAATCTTGTGTCATTGGTTGAACATTTAGGTCATTTTCTTCCTCCCTAGGCTTATTCTAATCCAAATAGGGTTTTTAACCAATCTTGTGCATCCAATATGTGATTTTGTGTCATTCTGTGTCATTGGTTGAACATTTAGATCATTTTCGTCCTCCCTAGGCTTATTCTAATCCAATTATGGTTTTTAACCAATCTTGTGCATCCAATATGTGATTTTGTGTCATTGGTTGACATTTAGGTCATTTTCGTCCTCCCTAGGCTTATTCTAATCCAATTAAGGTTTTTAACCAATCTTGTGCATCCAATATGTGATTTTGTGTCATTGGTTGAACATTTAGGTCATTTTCGTCCTCCCTAGGCTTATTCTAATCCAATTAGGGTTTTTAACCAATCTTGTGCATCCAATATGTGATTTTGTGTCATTGGTTTAACATTTAGGTCATTTTCGTCCTCCCTAGGCTTATTCTAATCCAATTAAGGTTTTTAACCAATCTTGTGCATCCAATATGTGATTTTGTGTCATTGGTTGAACATTTAGGTCATTTTCGTCCTCCCTAGGCTTATCCTAATCCAATTAGGGTTTTTAACCAATCTTGTGCATCCAATATGTGATTTTGTGTCATTGGTTAAACATTTAGGTCATTTTCGTCCTCCCTATGCTTATTCTAATCCAATTAGGGTTTTTAACCAATCTTGTGCATCGAATATGTGATTTTGTGTCATTTTGTGTCATTTGTTGAACATTTAGGTCATTTTCGTCCTCCCTAGGCTTATTCTAATCCAATTAGGGTTTTTAACCAATCTTGTGCATCCAATATGTGATTTTGTGTCATTTTGTGTCATTGGTTGAACATTTAGGTCATTTTCGTCCTCCCTAGGCTTATTCTAATCCAATTAGGGTTTTTAACCAATCTTGTGCATCCAATATGTGATTTTGTGTCATTGGTTAAACATTTAGGTCATTTTCGTCCTACCTAGGATTATTCTAATCCAATTAGGGTTTTTAACCAATCTTGTGCATCCAATATGTGATTTTGTGTCATTTTGTGTCATTGGTTGAACATTTAGGTCATTTTCGTCCTCCCTAGGGTTATTCTAATCCAATTAGGGTTTTTAACCAATCTTGTGCATCCAATATGTGATTTTGTGTTATTTTGTGTCATTGGTTGTACATTTAGGTCATTTTCGTCCTCCCTAGGCTTATTCTAATCCAATTAGGGTTTTTAACCAATCTTGTGCATCCAATATGTGATTTTGTGTCATTGGTTGAACATTTAGGTCATTTTCGTCCTCCCTAGGGTTATTCTAATCGAATTAGGGTTTTTAACCAAACTTGTGCATCCAATATGTGATTTTGTGTCATTGGTTGAACATTTAGGTCATTTTCGTCCTCCCTAGGCTTATTGTAATCCAAATAGGGTTTTTAACCAATCTTGTGCATCCAATATGTGATTTTGTGTCATTTTGGGTCATTGGTTGAACATATAGGTCATTTTCGTCCTCCCTAGGCTTATTCTAATCCAATTAGGGTTTTTAACCAATCTTGTGCATCCAATATGTGATTTTGTGTCATTTTGTGTCATTGGTTGAACATTTAGATCATTTTCGTCCTCCCTAAACTTATTCTAATCCAATTAAGGTTTTTAACCAATCTTATGCATCCAATATGTGATTTTTTGTCATTTTTTGTCATTGGTTGAACATTTAGGTCATTTTCGTCCACCCTAGACTTATTCTAATCCAATTAGGGTTTTTAAACAATCTTGTGCATCCAATATGTGATTTTGTGTCATTGGTTTAACATTTAGGTCATTTTCGTCCTCCCTAGGTTTAGTCTAATCCAATTAGGGTTTTTAACCAATCTTGTGCATCCAATATGTGATTTTGTGTCATTGGTTGAACATTTAGGTCATTTTCGTCCTCCCTAGGCTTATTCTAATCGAATTAGGGTTTTTAACCAAACTTGTGCATCCAATATGTGATTTTGTGTCATTGGTTGAACATTTAGGTCATTTTCGTCCTCCCTAGGCTTATTGTAATCCAAATAGGGTTTTTAACCAATCTTGTGCATCCAATATGTGATTTTGTGTCATTTTGGGTCATTGGTTGAACATATAGGACATTTTGTCCTCCCTAGGCTTATTCTAATCCAATTAGGGTTTTTAACCAATCTTGTGCATCCAATATGTGATTTTGTGTCATTGGTTAAACATTTAGGTCATTTTCGTCCTCCCTAGGATTATGCTAATCCAATTAGGGTTTTTAACCAATCTTGTGCATCCAATGTGATTTTGTGTCATTGGTTGAACATTTAGGTCATTTTCGTCCTCCCTAGGGTTATTCTAATCCAATTAGGGTTTTTAACCAATCTTGTGCATCCAATATGTGATTTTGTGTCATTGGTTGAACATTTAGGTCATTTTCGTCCTCCGTAGAGTTATTCTAATCCAATTAGTTTTTTTAACCAATCTTGTGCATCCAATATATGATTTTGTGTCATTGGTTGAACATTTAGGTCATTTTCGTCCTCCCTAGGCTTATTCTAATCCAATTAGGGTTTTTAACCAATCTTGTGCATCCAATATGTGATTTTGTGTCATTGGTTGAACATTTAGGTCATTTTCGCCTTGCTAGGCTAATTCTAATCCAATTAGGGTTTCTAACCAATCTTGTGCATCCAATATGTGATTTTGTGTCATTTTGTGTCATTGGTTGAACATTTAGGTCATTTTCGTCCTCCCTAGGCTTATTCTAATCCAATTAGGGTTTTTAACCAATCTTGTGCATCCAATATGTGATTTTGTGTCATTGGTTGAACATTTAGGTCATTTTCGCCTTGCTAGGCTAATTCTAATCCATATAGGGTTTTTAACCAATCTTGTGCATCCAATATGTGATTTTGTGTCATTTTGTGTCATTGGTTGAACATTTAGGTCATTTTCGTCCTCCCTAGGTTGATTCTAATCCAATTAAGGTTTTTAACCAATCTTGTGCATCCAATATGTGATTTTGTGTCATTTTGTGTCATTGGTTGAACATTTAGGTCATTTTCGTCCTCCCTAGGCTTATTCTAATCCAATTAAGATTTTTAACCAATCTTGTGCATCTAATATGTGATTTTGTGTCATTTTGTGTCATTGGTTGAACATTTAGGTCATTTTCGTCCTCCCTAGGCTTATTCTAATCCAATTAGGGTTTTTAACCAATCTTGTGCATCCAATATGTGATTTTGTGTCATTGGTTGAACATTTAGGTCATTTTCGTCGTCCCTAGGCTTATTCTAATCCAATTAGGGTTTTTAACCAATCATGTGCATCCAATATGTGATTTATTGTCATTGGTTGAACATTTAGGTCATTTTCGTCCTCCCTAGGCTTATTCTAATCCAATTAGGGTTTTTAACCAATCTTGTGCATCCAATATGTGATTTTGTGTCATTGGTTGAACATTTAGGTCATTTTCGTCCTCCCTAGGCTTATTCTAATCCAATTAGGGTTTTTAACCAATCTTGTGCATCCAATATGTGATTTTGTGTCATTGGTTGAACATTTAGGTCATTTTCGTCCTCGCTATGCTTATTCTAATCCAATTCGGGTTTTTAACCAATCTTGTGCATCCAATATGTGATTTTGTGTCATTGGTCGAACATTTAGGTCATTTTCGTCCCCCCTAGGCTTATTCTAATCCAATTAGGGTTTTTAACCAATCTTGTGCATCCAATATGTGAATTTGTGTCATTTTGTGTCATTGGTTGAACATTTAGGTCATTTTCGTCCTCCCTAGGCTTATTCTAATCCAATTAGGGTTTTTAACCAATCTTGTGCATCCAATATGTGATTTTGTGTCATTGGTTGAACATTTAGGTCATTTTCGTCCTCCCTAGGCTTATTTTAATCCGATTAGGGTTTTTAACCAATCTTGTGCAACCAATATGTGATTTTGTGTCATTGGTTGAACATTTAGGTCATTTTCGTCCTCCCTAGGCTTATTCTAATCCAATTAGGGTTTTTAACCAATCTTGTGCATCCAATATGTGATTTTGTATCATTGGTTGAATATTTAGGTCATGTTTGTCCTCCCTAGGCTTATTCTATTCCAATTAGGGTTTTTAACCAATCTTGTGCATCCAATACGTGATTTTGTGTCATTTTGTGTCATTTGTTGAACATTTAGGTCATTTTCCTCCTCCGTAGGCTTATTCTAATCCAATTAGGGTTTTTAACCAATCTTGTGCACCCAATATGTGATTTTCTGTCATTTTGTGTCATTGGTTGAACATTTAGGTCATTTTCGTCCTCCCTAGGCTTATTCTAATCCAATTAGGGTTTTTAACCAATCTTGTGCATCCAATATGTGATTTTGTGTCATTGGTTGAACATTTAGGTCATTTTCGTCCCCCCTAGGCTTATTCTAATCCAATTAGGGTTTTTAACCAATCTTGTGCATCCAATGTGTGATTTTGTGTCATTTGGTGTCATTGGTTGAACATTTAGGTCATTTTCGTCCTCCCTAGGCTTATTCTAATCCAATTAGGGTTTTTAACCAATCTTGTGCATCCAATATGTGATTTTGTGTCATTGGTTGAACATTTAGGTCATTTTCATTCTCCCTAGGCTTATTCTAATCCAATTAGGGTTTTTAACCAATCTTGTGCATCCAATATGTGATTTTGTGTCATTTTGTGTCATTGGTTGAACATTTAGGTCATTTTCGTCCTCCCTAGGCTTATTCTTTTCCAATTAGGTTTTTTAACCAATAATTGTGCATCCAATATGTGATTTTGTGTCATTTTGTGTCATTGGTTGAACATTTAGGTCATTTTCGTCCTCCCTAGGCTTATTCTAATCCAATTAGGGTTTTTAACCAATCTTGTGCATCCAATATGTGATTTTGTGTCATTGGTTGAACATTTAGGTCATTTTCGTCCTCCCTAGGCTTATTCTAATCCAATGAGGGTTTTTAACCAATCTTGTGCATCCAATATGTGATTTTGTGTCATTGGTTGAACATTTAGGTCATTTTCGTCCTCCCTAGGCTTATTCTAATCCAATTAGGGTTTTTAACCAATCTTGTGCATCCAATATGTGATTTTGTGTCATTATGTGTCATTGGTTGAACATTTAGGTGATTTTCGTCCTCCCTATACTTATTCTAATCCAATTAGGGTTTTTAACCAATCTTGTGCATCCAATATGTGATTTTGTGTCATTTTGTGTCATTGGTTGAACATTTAGGTCATTTTCGTCCTCCCTAGGCTTATTCTAATCCAATTAAGGTTGTTAACCAATCTTATGCATCCAATATGTGATTTTGTGTCATTTTGTGTCATTGGTTGAACATTTAGGTCATTTTCGTCCACCCTAGGCTTATTCTAATCCAATTAGGGTTTTTAACGAATCTTGTGCATCCAATATGTGATTCTGTGTCATTTTGGATCATTGGTTGAACATATAGGTCATTTTCGTCCTCCCTAGGCTTATTCTAATCCAATTAGGGTTTTTAACCAATCTTGTGCATCCAATATGTGATTTTGTGTCATTGGTTGAACATTTAGGTCATTTTCGTCCTCCCTAGGCTTATTCTAATCCAATTAGGGTTTTTAACCAATCTTGTGCATCCAATATGTGATTTTGTGTACTTTTGTGTCATTGGTTGAACATTTAGGTCATTTTCGTCCTCCCTAGGCTTATTCTAATCCAATTAGGGTTTTTAACCAATCTTGTGCATCCAATATGTGATTTTGTGTCATTTTGTGTCATTGGTTGAACATTTAGGTCATTTTCGTCCTCCCTAGGCTTATTCTAATCCAATTAAGGTTGTTAACCAATCTTATGCATCCAATATGTGATTTTGTGTCATTTTGTGTCATTGGTTGAAAATTTAGGTCATTTTCGTCCACCCTAGGCTTATTCTATTCCAATTAGGGTTTTTAAACAATCTTGTGCTTCCAATATGTGATTTTGTGTCATTGGTTGAACATTTAGGTCATTTTCGTCCTCCCTAGAGTTATTCTAATCCAATTAGTGTTTTTAACCAATCTTGTGCATCCAATATGTGATTTTGTGTCATTGGTTGAACATTTAGGTCATTTTCGTCCTCCCTAGGCTTATTCTAATCCAATTAGGGTTTTTAACCAAACTTGTGCATCCAATATGTGATTTTGTTTCATTTTGAATCATTGGTTGAACATTTAGGTCATTTTAGTCCTCCCTAGGCTTATTCTAATGCAATTACGGTTTTTAACCAATCTTGTGCATCCAATATGTGATTTTGTGTCATTGGTTGAACATTTAGGTCATTTTCGTCCTCCCTAGGCTTATTCTAATCCAATTAGGGTTTTTAACCAATCTTGTGCATCCAATATGTGATTTTGTGTCATTTTGTGTCATTGGTTGAACATTTAGGTCATTTTCGTCCTCCCTAGGCTTATTCTAATCCAATTAGGGTTTTAAACCAATCTTGTGTATCCAATATGTGATTTTGTGTCATTGGTTGAACATTTAGGTCTCTTTCGTCCTCCCTAGGCTTATTCTAATACAATTAATGTTTTTAATTAATCTTGTGCATCCAATATGTGATTTTGTATCATTAGTTGAACACTTAGGTCGTTTTCGTCCTCCCTAGGCTTATTCTGATCCAATTAGGGTTTTTAACCAATCTAGTGCATCCAATATGTGATTTTGTGTCATTTTGTGTCATTGGTTGAACATTTAGGTCATTTTCGTCCTCCCTAGGCTTATTCTAATCCAATTAGGGTTTTTAACCAATCTTGTGCATCCAATATGTGATTTTGTGTCATTGGTTGAACATTTAGGTCATTTTCGTCCTCCCTAGGCTTATTCTAATCCAATTAGGGTTTTTAACCTATCTTGTGCATCCTATATGTGATTTTGTGTAATTGGTTGAACATTTAGGTCATTTTTGTCCTCCCTAGGCTTATTCTAATCCAATTAGGGTTTTTAACCAATCTTGTGCATCCAATATGTGATTTTGTGTCATTGGTTGAACATTTAGGTCATTTTCGTCCTCCTTAGGCTTATTCTAATCCAATTAAGGTTTTTAACCAATCTTGTGCATCCAATATGTGATTTTGTGTCATTGGTTGAACATTTAGGTCATTTTCGTCCTCCCTAGGCTTATTCTAATCCAATTAAGGTTTTTAACCAATCTTGTGCATCCAATATGTGATTTTGTGTCATTGGTTGAACATTTAGGTCATTTTCGTCCTCCCTAGGCTTATTCTAATCCAATTAGGGTTTTTAAACAATCTTGTGCATCCAATATGTGATTTTGTGTCATTGGTTGAACATTTAGGTCATTTTCGTCCTCCCTGGGCTTATTCTAATCCAATTAGGGTTTTTAACCAATCTTGTGCATCCAATATGTGATTTTGTGTCATTGGTTGAACATTTAGGTCATTTTCATCCTCCCTAGGCTTATTCTAATCCAATTAGGGTTTTTAACCAAAGTTGTGCATCCAATATGTGATTTTGTGTCATTGGTTGAACATTTAGGTCATTTTCGTCCTCCATAGGCTTATTCTAATCCAATTAAGGTTTTTAACCAATCTTATGCATCCAATATGTGATTTTGTGTCATTTTGTGTCATTGGTTGAACATTTAGGTCATTTTCGTCCACCCTAGGCTTATTCTAATCCAATTAGGGTTTTTAAACAATCTTGTGCATCCAATATGTGATTTTGTGTCATTTGTTGAACATTTAGGTCATTTTCGTCCTCCCTGGGCTTATTCTAATCCAATTAGGGTTTTTAACCAATCTTGTGCATCCAATATGTGATTTTGTGTCATTGGTTGAACATTTAGGTCATTTTCATCCTCCCTAGGCTTATTCTAATCCAATTAGGGTTTTTAACCAAACTTGTGCATCCAATATGTGATTTTGTGTCATTGGTTGAACATTTAGGTCATTTTCGTCCTCCCTAGGCTTATTCTAATCCAATTAAGGTTTTTAACCAATCTTATGCATCCAATATGTGATTTTGTGTCATTTTGTGTCATTGGTTGAACATTTAGGTCATTTTCGTCGACCCTAGGCATATTCTAATCCAATTAGGGTTTTTAAACAATCTTGTGCATCCAATATGTGATTTTGTGTCATTGGTTGAACATTTAGCTCATTTTCGTCCACCCTAGGCTTATTCTAATCCAATTAGGGTTTTTAACCAATCTTGTGCATCCAATATGTGATTTTGTGTCATTGGTTGAACATTTAGGTCATTTTCGTCCTCCCTAGGCTTATTCTAATCCAATTAAGGTTTTTAACCAATCTTGTGCATCCAATATGTGATTTTGTGTCATTGGTTGAAAATTTAGGTCATTTTCGTCCTCCGTAGAGTTATTCTAATCCAATTAGTGTTTTTAACCAATCTTGTGCATCCAATATATGATTTTGTGTCATTGGTTGAACATTTAGGTCATTTTCGTCCTCCCTAGGCTTATTCTAATCCAATTAGGGTTTTTAACCAATCTTGTGCATCCAATATGTGATTTTGTGTCATTGGTTGAACATTTAGGTCATTTTCGTCCTCCCTATGCTTATTCTAATGCAATTAAGGTTTTTAACCAATCTTATGCATCCAATATGTGATTTTGTGTCATTTTGTGTCATTGGTTGAACATTTAGGTCATTTTCGTCCACCCTAGGCTTATTCTAATCCAATTAGGGTTTTTAACCAATCTTGTGCATCCAATATGTGATTTTGTGTCATTGGTTGAACATTTAGGTCATTTTCGTCCTCCCTAGGCTTATTCTAATCCAATTAAGGTTTTTAACCAATCTTGTGCATCCAATATGTGATTTTGTGTCATTGGTTGCACATTTAGGTCATTTTCGTCCTCCCTAGGCTTATTCTAATCCAATTAGGGTTTTTAACCAATCTTGTGCATCCAATATGTGATTTTGTGTCATTGGTTGAACATTTAGGTCATTTTCGTCCTCCCTAGGCTTATTCTAACCAATTAGGGTTTTTAACCAATATTATGCATCCAATATGTGATTTTTTGTCATTTTGTGTCATTGGTTGAACATTTAGGTCATTTTCGTCCTCCCAAGGCTTATTCTAATCCAATTAGGGTTTTTAACCAATCTTGTGCATCCAATATGTGATTTTGTGTCATTGGTTGAACATTTATGTCATTTTCGTCCTCCCTAGGCTTATTCTAATCCAATTAGGGTATTTAACCAATCTTGTGCATCCAATATGTGATTTTGTGTCATTGGTTGAACATTTAGGTCATTTTCGTTCTCCCTAGGCTTATTCGAATCCATTTAGGGTTTTTAACCAATCTTATGCATCCAATAAGTGATTCTGTGTTATTTTGTGTCATTGGTTGAACATTTAGGTTGTTGTCATCATCCCTAGGCTTATTCTAATCCAATTAGGGTTTTTAACCAATCTTGTGCATCCAATATGTGATTTGGTGTCATTTTGTGTCATTGGGTGAACATTTAGGTCATTTTCGTCCTCCCTAGGCTTATTCTAATCCAATTAGGGTTTTTAACCAATCTTGTGCATCCAATATGTGATTTTGTGTCATTGGTTGAACATTTAGGTCATTTTCGTCCTCCCTAGGCTTATTCTAATCCAATTAGGGTTTTTTATCAATCTTGTGCATCCAATATCTAATTTTGTGTCATTTTGTGTCATTGGTTGAACATTTAGGTCATTTTTGTCCTCCCTAGGCTTATTCTAATCCAATTACGGTTTTTAACCACTCTTGTGCATCCAATATGTGATTTTGTGTCATTGGTTGAACATTTAGGTCATTTTCGTCCTCCTTAGACTTATTCTAATCCAATTAGGGTTTTTAACCAATCTTGTGCATCCAATATGTGATTTTGTGTCATTGGTTGAACATTTAGGTCATTTTCGTCCTCCCTAGGCTTATTCTAATCCAATTAGGGTTTTTAATCCATCGTGTGCATCCAATATGTGATTTTGTGTCATTTTGTGTCATACGTTGAACATTTAGGTCATTTTCGTCCTCCCTAGGCTTATTCTAATCCAATTAGGGTTTTTAACCAATCTTGTGCATCCAATATGTGATTTTGTGTCATTGGTTGAACATTTAGGTCATTTTCGTCCTCCCTAGGCTTATTCTAATTCAATTAGGGTTTTTAACCAATCTTGTGCATCCAATATGTGATTTTGTGTAATTTTGTGTCATTAGTTGAACATTTAGGTCATTTTCCTCCTCCCTAGGCTTATTCCAATCCAATTAGGGTTTTTAACCAATCTTGTGCATCCAATATGTTTTTTTGTGTCATTTTGTGTCATTGGTTGAACATTTAGGTCATTTTCGTCCTCCCTAGGCTTATTCTAATCCAATTAGGGTTTTTAACCAATCTTGTGCATCCAATATGTGATTTTGTGTAATTTTGTGTCATTGGTTGAACATTTAGGTCATTTTCGTCCTCCCTAGGCTTATTCTAATCCAATTAGGCTTTTTAACCAATCTTGTGCATCCAATATGTGATTTTGAGTCATTGGTTGAACATTTAGGTCATTTTCGTCCTCCCTAGGCTTATTCTAATCCAATTAGGGTTTTTAACCAATCTTGTGCATCCAATATGTGATTTTGTGTCATTGGTTGAACATTTAGGTCATTTTCGTCGTCCCTAGGCTTATTCTAATCCAATTAGGGTTTTTAACCAATCATGTGCATCCAATATGTGATTTATTGTCATTGGTTGAACATTTAGGTCATTTTCGTCCTCCCTAGGCTTATTCTAATCCAATTAGGGTTTTTAACCAATCTTGTGCATCCAATATGTGATTTTGTGTCATTGGTTGAACATTTAGGTCATTTTCGTCCTCCCTAGGCTTATTCTAATCCAATTAGGGTTTTTAACCAATCTTGTGCATCCAATATGTGATTTTGTGTCATTGGTTGAACATTTAGGTCATTTTCGTCCTCGCTATGCTTATTCTAATCCAATTCGGGTTTTTAACCAATCTTGTGCATCCAATATGTGATTTTGTGTCATTGGTCGAACATTTAGGTCATTTTCGTCCCCCCTAGGCTTATTCTAATCCAATTAGGGTTTTTAACCAATCTTGTGCATCCAATATGTGAATTTGTGTCATTTTGTGTCATTGGTTGAACATTTAGGTCATTTTCGTCCTCCCTAGGCTTATTCTAATCCAATTAGGGTTTTTAACCAATCTTGTGCATCCAATATGTGATTTTGTGTCATTGGTTGAACATTTAGGTCATTTTCGTCCTCCCTAGGCTTATTGTAATCCAATTAGGGTTTTTAACCAATCTTGAGCATCCAATATGTGATTTTGTGTCATTTTGTGTCATTGGTTGAACATTTAGGTCATTTTCGTCCTCCCTAGGCTTATTCTAATCCAATTAGGGTTTTTAACCAATCTTGTGCATCCAATATGTGATTTTGTGTCATTGGTTGAACATTTAGGTCATATTTGTCCTCCCTAGGTTTATTCTAATCCAATTAGGGTTTTTAACCAATCTTGTGCATCCAATATGTGATTTTGTGTGATTTTGTGTCATTGGTTGAACATTTAGGTCATTTTCGTCCTCCCTAGGCTTATTCTAATCCAATTAGGGTTTTTAACCAATCTTGTGCATCCAATATGTGATTTTGTGTCATTGGTTGAACATTTAGGTCATTTTCGTCCTCCTTAGGCTTATTCTAATCAAATTAGGGTTTTTAACTAATCTTGTGCATCCAATATGTGATTTTGTGTCATTGGTTGAACATTTAGGTCATTTTCGTCCTCCCTAGGCTTATTCTAATCCAATTAGGGTTTTTAACCAATCTTGTGCATCCAATATGTGATTTTGTGTCATTTTGTGTCATTGGTTGAACATTTAGGTCATTTTCGTCCTCCCTAGGCTTATTCTAATCCAATTAAGGTTGTTAACCAATCTTATGCATCCAATATGTGATTTTGTGTCATTTTGTGTCATTGGTTGAAAATTTAGGTCATTTTCGTCCACCCTAGGCTTATTCTATTCCAATTAGGGTTTTTAAACAATCTTGTGCTTCCAATATGTGATTTTGTGTCATTGGTTGAACATTTAGGTCATTTTCGTCCTCCCTAGAGTTATTCTAATCCAATTAGTGTTTTTAACCAATCTTGTGCATCCAATATGTGATTTTGTGTCATTGGTTGAACATTTAGGTCATTTTCGTCCTCCCTAGGCTTATTCTAATCCAATTAGGGTTTTTAACTAATCTTGTGCATCCAATATGTGATTTTGTGTCATTAGTTGAACATTTAGGTCGTTTTCGTCCTCCCTAGGCTTATTCTAATCCAATTAGGGTTTTTAACCAATCTTGTGCATCCAATATGTGATTTTGTTTCATTTTGTGTCATTGGTTGAACATTTAGGTCATTTTCGTCCTCCCTAGGCTTATTCTAATCCAATTAGGGTTTTTAACCAATCTTGTGCATCCAATATGTGATTTTGTGTCATTGGTTGAACATTTAGGTCATTTTCGTCCTCCCTAGGCTTATTCTAATCCAATTAGGGTTTTTAATCAATCTTGTGTATCCAATATGTGATTTTGTGTCATTGGTTGAACATTTAGGTCATTTTTGTCCTCCCTAGGCTTATTCTAATCCAATTAGGGTTTTTAATCAATCTTGTGCATCCAATAGGTGATTTTGTGTCATATTGTGTCATTGGTTGAACATTTAGGTCATATTCCTCCTCCCTAGGCTTATTCTAATCCAATTAGGGTTTTTAACCAATCTTGTGCATCCAATATGTGATTTTGTGTCATTGGTTGAACATTTAGGTCATTTTCGTCCTCCCTAGGCTTATTCTAATCCAATTAGGATTTTTAACCAATCTTGTGCATCCAATATGTGATTTTGTGTCATTGGTTGAACATTTCGGTCATTTTCGTCCACCCTAGGCTTATTCTAATCCAATTAGGGTTTTTAACCAATCTTGTGCATCCAATATGTGATTTTGTGTCATTGGTTGAACATTTAGGTCATTTTCGTCCTCCCTAGGCTTATTCTAATCCAATTAGGGTTTTTAACCTATCTTGTGCATCCTATATGTGATTTTGTGTAATTGGTTGAACATTTAGGTCATTTTTGTCCTCCCTAGGCTTATTCTAATCCAATTAGGGTTTTTAACCAATCTTGTGCATCCAATATGTGATTTTGTGTCATTGGTTGAACATTTAGGTCATTTTCGTCCTCCCAAGGCTTATTCTAATCCAATTAGGGTTTTTAACCAATCCTGTGCATCCAATATGTGATTTTGTGTCATTGGTTGAACATTTAGGTCATTTTTGTCCTCCCTAGGATTATTCTAATCCAATTAGAGTTATTAACCAATCTTGTGCATCCAATTAGTGATTTTGTGTCATTGGTTGAACATTTAGGTCATTTTCGTCTTCCAAAGGCTTATTCTAATCCAATTAGGGTTTTTAACCAATCTTGTGCATCCAATATCTGATTTTGTGTCATTGGTTGAACATTTAGGTCATTTTCGTCCTCCCTAGGCTTATTCTAATCCAATTAGGGTTTTTAACCAATCTTGTGCATCCAATATGTGATTTTGTGTCATTGGTTGAACATTTAGGTCATTTTCGTCCTCCCAAGGCTTATTCTAATCCAATTAGGGTTTTTAACCAATCTTGTGCATCCAATATGTGATTTTGTGTAATTTTGTGTCATTGGTTGAACATTTAGGTCATTTTCGTCCTCCCTAGGCTTATTCTAATCCAATTAGGCTTTTTAACCAATCTTGTGCATCCAATATGTGATTTTGTGTCATTTTGTGTCATTGGTTGAACATTTAGGTCATTTTCGTCATCCCTAGGCTTATTCTAATCCAATTAGGTTTTTAACCAATCTTGTGCATCCAATATGTGATTTTGAGTCATTGGTTGAACATTTAGGTCATTTTCGTCCTCCCTAGGCTTATTCTAATCCAATTAGGGTTTTTAACCAATCTTGTGCATCCAATATGTGATTTTGTGTCATTGGTTGAACATTTAGGTCATTTTCGTCCTCCCTAGGCTTATTCTAATCCAATTAGGGTTTTTAACCAATCTTGTGCACCCAATATGTGATTTTGTGTCATTGGTTGAACATTTAGGTCATTTTCGTCCTCCCTAGGCTTATTCTAATCCAATTAGGGTTTTTAACCAATCTTGTGCATCCAATATGTGATTTTGTGTCATTGGTTGAACATTTAGGTCATTTTCGTCCTCCCTAGGCTTATTCTAATCCAATTAGGGTTTTTAACCAATCTTATGCATCCAATATGTGATTTTGTGTCATTTTGTGTCATTTGTTCAACATTTAGGTCATTTTCGTCCTCCGTAGGCTTATTCTAATCCAATTAGGGTTTTTAACCAATCTTGTGCATCCAATATGTGATTTTCTGTCATTTTGTGTCATTGGTTGAACATTTAGGTCATTTTCGTCCTCCCTAGGATTATTATAATCCAATTAGGGTTTTTAACCAATCTTGTGCATCCAATATGTGATTTTGTGTCATTATTTGAATATTTAGGTCATTTTTGTCCTCCCTGGGCTTATTCTAATCCAATTAGGGTTTTTAACCAATCTTGTGCATCCAATATGTGATTTTGTGTCATTTTGTGTCATTGGTTGAACATTTAGGTCATTTTCGTCCTCCCTAGGCTTATTCTAATCCAATTAGGGTTTTTAAACAATCTTGTGCATCCAATATGTGATATTGTGTCATTGGTTGATCATTTAGGTCATTTTCGTCCTCCCTAGGCTTATTCTAATCCAATTAAGGTTTTTAACCAATCTTATGCATCCAATATGTGATTTTGTGTAATCTTGTGTCATTGGTTGAACATTTAGGTCATTTTCTTCCTCCCTAGGCTTATTCTAATCCAAATAGGGTTTTTAACCAATCTTGTGCATCCAATATGTGATTTTGTGTCATTCTGTGTCATTGGTTGAACATTTAGATCATTTTCGTCCTCCCTAGGCTTATTCTAATCCAATTATGGTTTTTAACCAATCTTGTGCATCCAATATGTGATTTTGTGTCATTGGTTGACATTTAGGTCATTTTCGTCCTCCCTAGGCTTATTCTAATCCAATTAAGGTTTTTAACCAATCTTGTGCATCCAATATGTGATTTTGTGTCATTGGTTGAACATTTAGGTCATTTTCGTCCTCCCTAGGCTTATTCTAATCCAATTAGGGTTTTTAACCAATCTTGTGCATCCAATATGTGATTTTGTGTCATTGGTTTAACATTTAGGTCATTTTCGTCCTCCCTAGGCTTATTCTAATCCAATTACGGTTTTTAACCAATCTTGTGCATCCAATATGTGATTTTGTGTCATTTTGTGTCATTGGTTGAACATTTAGGTCATTTTCGTCCTTCCTAGGCTAATTCTAATCGAATTAGGGTTTTTAACCAATCTTGTGCATCCAATATGTGATTTTGTGTCATTGGTTGAACATTTAGGTCATTTTCGTCCTCCCTAGGCTTATTCTAATCCAATTAGGGTTTTAACCAATCTTGTGCATCCAATATGTGATTTTGTGTCATTTTGTGTCATTGGTTGAACATTTAGGTCATTTTCGTCCTCCCTAGGCTAATTCTAATCGAATTAGGGTTTTTAACCAATCTTGTGCATCCAATATGTGATTTTGTGTCATTTTGTGTCATTGGTTTATCATTTAGGTCATTTTCGTCCTCCCTAGGCTTATTCTAATCCAATTACGGTTTTTAACCAATCTTGTGCATCCAATATGTGATTTTGTGTCATTTTGTGTCATTGGTTGAACATTTAGGTCATTTTCGTCCTCCCTAGGCTTATTCTAATCCAATTAAGGTTTTTAACCAATCTTATGCATCCAATATGTGTTTTTGTGTCATTTTGTGTCATTGGTTGAACATTTAGGTCATTTTCGTCCACCTTAGGCTTATTCTAATCCAATTAGGGTTTTTAAACAATCTTGTGCATCCAATATGTGATTTTGTGTCATTGGTTGAACATTTAGGTCATTTTCGTCCTCCCTAGGCTTATTCTAATCCAATTAAGGTTTTTAACCAATCTTGTGCATCCAATATGTGATTTTGTGTCATTGGTTGAACATTTAGGTCATTTTCGTCCACCCTAGGCTTATTCTAATCCAATTAGGGTTTTTAAACAATCTTGTGCATCCAATATGTGATTTTGTGTCATTGGTTGAACATTTAGGTCACTTTCATCCTCCCTAGGCTTATTCTAATCCAATTAAGATTTTTAACCAATCTTATGCATCCAATATGTGATTTTATGTCATTTTGTGTCATTGGTTGAACATTTAGGTCATTTTCGTCCTCCCTGGGCTTATTCTAATCCAATTAGGGTTTTTAACCAATCTTGTGCATCCAATATGTGATTTTGTGTCATTGGTTGAATATTTAGGTCATTTATGTCCTCCCTAGGCTTATTCTAATCCAATTAAGGTTTTTAACCGATCTTATGCATCCAATATGTGATTTTGTGTCATTTTGTGTCATTGGTTGTACATTTAGGTCATTTTCGTCCTCCCTAGGCTTATTCTAATCCAATTAAGGTTGTTAACCAATCTTATGCATCCAATATGTGATTTTGTGTCATTTTGTGTCATTGGTTGAAAATTTAGGTCATTTTCGTCCACCCTAGGCTTATTCTATTCCAATTAGGGTTTTTAAACAATCTTGTGCTTCCAATATGTGATTTTGTGTCATTGGTTGAACATTTAGGTCATTTTGGTCCTCCCTAGAGTTATTCTAATCCAATTAGTGTTTTTAACCAATCTTGTGCATCCAATATGTGATTTTGTGTCATTGGTTGAACATTTAGGTCATTTTCGTCCTCCCTAGGCTTATTCTAATCCAATTAGGGTTTTTAACCAATCTTGTGCATCCAATATGTGATTTTGTGTCATCTTGTGTCATTGGTTGAACATTTAGTTCATTTTCGTCCTCCCTAGGCTTATTCTACTCCAATTAGGGTTTTTAACCAATCTTGTGCATCCAATATGTGATTTTGTGTCATTGGTTGATCATTTAGGTCATTTTCGTCCTCCCTAGGCTTATTCTAATCCAATTAGGGTTTTTAACCAATCTTGTGCATCCAATATGTGATTTTGTGTCATTGGTTGAACATTTAGGTCATTTTCGTCCTCCCTAGGCTTATTCTAATCCAATTAAAGGTTTTTAACCAATCTTGTGCATCCAATATGTGATTTTGTGTCATTTGGTTGAACATTTAGGTCATTTTCGTCCTCCCTAGACTTATTCTAATCCAATTAGGGTTTTTAACCAATCTTGTGCATCCAATATGTGATTTTGTGTCATTGGTTGAACATTTAGATCATTTTCGTCCTCCCTAGAGTTATTCTAATCCAATTAGTGTTTTTAACCAATCTTGTGCATCCAATATGTGATTTTGTGTCATTGGTTGATCATTTAGGTCATTTTCGTCCTCCCTAGGCTTATTCTAATCCAATTAGGGTTTTTAACCAATCTTGTGCAACCAATATGTGATTTTGTGTCATTTTGTGTCATTGGTTGAACATTTAGGTCATTTTCGTCCTCCCTAGGCTTATTCTAATCCAATTTGGGTTTTTAACTAATCTTGTGCATCCAATATGTGATTTTGTGTCATTGGTTGAACATTTAGGTCATTTTCGTCCTCCTTAGGCTTATTCTAATCCAATTAGGGTTTTTAACCAATCTTGTGCATCCAATATGTGATTTTGTGTCATTGGTTGATCATTTAGGTCATTTTCGTCCTCCCTAGGCTTATTCTAATCCAATTAGGGTTTTTAACCAATCTTATGCATCCAATATGTGATTTTGTGTCATTTTGTGTCATTGGTTGAACATTTAGGTCATTTTCGTCCTCCCTAGGCTTATTTTAATCCCATTAGGGTTTTTAACCAATCTTGTGCATCCAATATGTGATTTTGTGTCATTGGTTGAACATTTAGGTCATTTTCGTCCTCCCTAGGCTTATTCTAATCCAATTAGGGTTTTTAACCAATCTTGTGCATCCAATATGTGATTTTGTGTCATTTAGTGTCATTGGTTGAACATTTAGGTCATTTTCGTCCTCCCTAGGCTTATTCTAATCCAATTAGGGTTTTTAACCAATCTTGTGCATCCAATATGTGATTTTGTGTCAATGGTTGAAAATTTAGGTCATTTTCGTCCTCCCTAGGCTTATTCTAATACAATTAGGGTTTTTAACCAATCTTGTGCATCCAATATGTGATTTTGTGTCATTGGTTGAACATTTAGTTCATTTTCTTCCTCCCTAGGCTTATTCTAATCTAATTAGGGTTTTTATCCAATCTTGTGCATCCAATATGTGATTTTGTGTCATTGGTTGAACATTTAGGTCATTTTTGTCCTCCCTAGGCTTATTCTAATCCAATTAGGGTTTTTAACCAATCTTGTGCATCCAATATGTGATTTTGTGTCATTGGTTGAGAATTTAGGTCATTTTCGTCCTCCCTAGGCTTATTCTAATCCAATTAGGGTTTTTAACCAATCTTGTGCATCCAATATGTGATTTTGTGTCATTGGTTGAACATTTAGGTCATTTTCGTCCTCCCTAGGCTTATTCTAATCCAATTAGGGTTTTTAACCAATCTTGTGCATCCAATATGTGATTTTGTGTCATTTTGTGTCATTGGTTGAACATTTAGGTCCTTTTCCTCCTCCCTAGGCTTATTCTAATCCAATTAAGGTTTTTAACCAATCTTATGCATCCAATATGTGATTTTTTGTCATTTTGTGTCATTGGTTGAACATTTAGGTCATTTTCTTCCACCCTAGGCTTATTTTAATCCAATTAGGGTTTTTAAACAATCTTGTGCATCCAATATGTGATTTTGTGTCATTGGTTGAACATTTAGGTCATTTTCGTCCTCACTGGGCTTATTCTAATCCAATTAGGGTTTTTAACCAATCATGTGCATCCAATATGTGATTTTGTACCATTGGTTGATCATTTAGGTCATATTCGTCCTCCCTAGCCTTATTATAATCCAAATAGGGTTTTTAACCAATCTTGTGCATCCAATATGTGATTTTGTGTCATTTTGGGTCATAGGTTGAACATATAGGTCATTTTCGTCCTCCCTAGGCTTATTCTAATCCAATTAGGGTTTTTAACCAATCTTGTGCATCCAATTTGTGATTTTGTGTCATTGGTTAAACATTTAGGTCATTTTCGTCCTCCCTAGGATTATTCTAATCCAATTAGGGTTTTTAACCAATCTTGTGCATCCAATATGTGATTTTGTGTCATTTTGTGTCATTGGTTGAACATTTAGATCATTTTCGTCCTCCCCAGGGTTATTCTAATCCAATTATAGTTTTTAACCAATCTTGTGCATCCAATATGTGATTTTGTGATATTTTGTGTGATTGGTTGAACATTTAGGTCATTTTCGTCCTCCCTAGGTTTATTCTAATCCAATTAGGGTTTTTAACCAATCTTGTGCATCCAATATGTGATTTTGTGTCATTTTGTGTCATTGGTTGAACATTTAGGTCATTTTCGTCCTCCCTAGGCTCTTTTTAATCCAATTAGGGTTTTTAACCAATCTTGTGCATCCAATATGTGATTTTATGTCATTGGTTGAACATTTAGGTCATTTTCGTCCTCCCTAGGCTTATTCTAATCCAATTAGGGTTTTTAACCAATCTTGTTCATCCAATATGTGATTTTGTGTCATTTTGTGTCATTTGTTGAACATTTAGGTCATTTTCGTCCTCTGTAGGCTTATTCTAATCCAATTAGGGTTTTTAACCAATCTTGAGGAACCAATATGTGATTTTGTGTCATTGGTTGAACATTTAGGTCATTTTCGTCCTCCCTAGGCTTATTCTAAACCAATTAGGGTTTTTAACCAATCTTGTTCATCCAATATGTGATTTTGTGTCATTTTGTGTCATTGGTTGAACATTTAGGTCATTTTCGTCCTTCCTAGGCTTATTCTAATCCAATTAAGGTTTTTAACCAATCTTGTGCATCCAATGTGTGATTTTGTGTCATTTTGTGTCATTGGTTGAACAATTAGGTCATTTTCGTCCTCCCTAGGCTTATTTTAATCCAATTAAGGTTTTTAACTAATCTTGTGCATCCAATATGTGATTTTGTGTCATTGGTTGAACATTTAGGTCATTTTCGTCCTCCCTAGGCTTATTCTAATCCAATTAGGGTTTTTAACCAATCTTGTGCATCCAATATGTGATTTTGTGTCATTTTGTGTCATTGGTTGAACATTTAGGTCATTTTCGTCCTCCCTAGGCTTATTCTAATCCAATTAAGGTTGTTAACCAATCTTATGCATCCAATATGTGATTTTGTGTCATTTTGTGTCATTGGTTGAAAATTTAGGTCATTTTCGTCCACCCTAGGCTTATTCTATTCCAATTAGGGTTTTTAAACAATCTTGTGCTTCCAATATGTGATTTTGTGTCATTGGTTGAACATTTAGGTCATTTTCGTCCTCCCTAGAGTTATTCTAATCCAATTAGTGTTTTTAACCAATCTTGTGCATCCAATATGTGATTTTGTGTCATTGGTTGAACATTTAGGTCATTTTCGTCCTCCCTAGGCTTATTCTAATCCAATTAGGGTTTTTAACCAAACTTGTGCATCCAATATGTGATTTTGTTTCATTTTGAATCATTGGTTGAACATTTAGGTCATTTTAGTCCTCCCTAGGCTTATTCTAATGCAATTACGGTTTTTAACCAATCTTGTGCATCCAATATGTGATTTTGTGTCATTGGTTGAACATTTAGGTCATTTTCGTCCTCCCTAGGCTTATTCTAATCCAATTAGGGTTTTTAACCAATCTTGTGCATCCAATATGTGATTTTGTGTCATTTTGTGTCATTGGTTGAACATTTAGGTCTTTTTCGTCCTCCCTAGGCTTATTCTAATCCAATTAAGGTTGTTAACCAATCTTATGCATCCAATATGTGATTTTGTGTCATTGGTTGAACATTTAGGTCATTTTCGTCCACCCTAGGCTTATTCTAATCCAATAAGGGTTTTTAAACAATCTTGTGCATCCAATATGTGATTTTGTGTCATTGATTGAACATTTAGGTCATTTTCGTCCTCCCTAGGCTTATTCTAATCCAATTAGGGTTTTTAACCAATCTTGTGCATCCAATATGTGATTTTGTGTCATTGGTTGAACATTTAGGTCATTTTCGTCCTCCCTAGGCTTATTCTAATCCAATTAGGGTTTTTAACCAATCTTGTGCATCCAATATGTGATTTAGTGTCATTGGTTGAACATTTAGGTCATTTTCGTCCTCCCTAGGCTTATTCTAATCCAATTAGGGTTTTTAACCAATCTTGTGCATCCAATATGTGATTTTGTGTAATTGGTTGAACATTTAGGTCATTTTCGTCCTCCCTAGGCTTATTCTAATCCAATTAGCGTTTTTAACCAATCTTGTGCATCCAATATGTGATTTTGTGTCATGGGTTGAACATTTAGGTCATTTTCCTCTTCCCTAGACATATTCTAATCCAATTAGGGTTTTTAACCAATCTTGTGCATCCAATATGTGATTTTGTGTCATTGGTTGAACATTTAGGTCATTTTCGTCCTCCCTAGGCTTATTCTAATCCAATTAGGGTTTTTAACCAATCTTGTGCATCCAATATGTGATTTTGTGTCATTGGTTGAACATTTAGGTCATTTTCGTCCTCCCTAGGCTTATTCTAATCCAATTAGGGTTTTTAACCAATCTTGTGCATCCAATATGTGATTTTGTGTCATTGGTTGAATATTTAGGTCATTTTCGTCCTCCCTAGGCTTATTCTAATCCAATTAGGGTTTTTAACCAATCTTGTGCACCCAATATGTGATTTTGTGTCATTTTGTGTCATTGGTTGAACATTTAGTTCATTTTTGTCCTCCCTAGGCTTATTCTAATCCAATTAGGGTTTTTAACCAATCTTGTGCATATAATAAGTGATTTTGTGTCATTGGTAATCCAATTAGGTCATTTTCGTCCTCGCTAGGCTTATTCTAATCCAATTAGGGTTTTAACCAATCTTGTGCATCCAATATGTGATTTTGTGTCATTTTGTGTCATTGGTTGAACATTTAGGTCATTTTCGTCCTCCCTAGGCTTATTCTAATCCAATTAGGGTTTTTAACCAATCTTGTGCATCCAATATCTGATATTGTGTCATTGGTTGAACATTTAGGTCATTTTCGTCCTCCCTAGGCTTATTCTAATCCAATTAGGGTTTTTAACCAATCTTGTGCATCCAATATGTGATTTTGTGTCATTGGTTGAACATTTAGGTCATTTTCGTCCTCCCTAGGCTTATTCTAATCCACTTAGGGTTTTTAACCAATCTTGTCAATCCAATATGTGATTTTGTGTCATTTTGTGTCAACGGTTGAACATTTACGTCATTTTCGTCCTCCCTAGGCTTATTCTAATCCAATTAGGTTTTTTAACCAATCTTGTGCATCCAATATGTGATTTTGTGTCATTTTGTGTCATTGGTTGAACATTTAGGTCATTTTCGTCCTCCCTAGGCTTATTCTAATCCAATTAGGGTTTTTAAACAATCTTGTGCATCCAATATGTGATTTTGTGTCATTGGTTGAACATTTAGGTCATTTTCGTCCTCCCTAGGCTTATTCTAATCCAATTAAGGTTTTTAACCAATCTTATGCATCCAATATGTGATTTTGTGTCATTTTGTGTCATTGGTTGAACATTTAGGTCATTTTCGTCCACCCTAGGCTTATTCTAATCCAATTAGGGTTTTTAACCAATCTTGTGCATCCAATATGTGATTTTGTGTCATTTTGTGTCATTGGTTGACCATTTAGGTCATTTTCGTTCTCCCTAGGCTCTTTTTAATCCAATTAAGGTTTTTAACCAATCTTGTGCATCCAATATGTGATTTTGTGTCATTGGTTGAACATTTAGGTCATTTTCGTCCTCCCTAGGCTTATTCTAATCCAATTAGGGTTTTTAACCAATCTTGTGCATCCAATATGTGATTTTGTGTCATTTTGTGTCATTGGTTGAACATTTAGGTCATTTCGTCCTCCCTAGGCTTATTCTAATCCAATTAAGGTTTTTAACCAATCTTGTGCATCCAATAAGTGATTTTGTGTCATTGGTTGAACATTTAGGTCATTTTCGTCCTCCCTAGGCTTATTCTAATCCAATTAGGGTTTTTAACCAATCTTGTGCATCCAATAGGTGATTTTGTGTCATTGGTTGAACATTTAGGTCATTTTCGTCCTCCCTAGGCTTATTCTAATCCAATTAGGGTTTTTAACCAATCTTGTGCATCCAATATGTGATTTTGTGTCATTGGTTGAACATTTAGGTCATTTTCGTCCTCCCTAGGCTTATTCTAATCCAATTAGGGTTTTTAACCAATCTTGTGCATCCAACATGTGATTTTGTGTCATTGGTTGAACATTTAGGTAATTTTCGTCCTCCCTAGGCTTATTCTAATCCAATTAGGGTTTTTAACCAATCTTGTGCATTCAATATGTAATTTTGTGTCATTTTGTGTCAATGGTTCAACATTTAGGTCATTTTCGTCCTCCCTAGGCTTATTCTAATCCAATTAGGGTTTTTAACCAATCTTGTGCATCCAATATGTGATTTTGTGTCATTGGTTGAACATTTAGGTCATTTTCGTCCTCCCTAGGCTTATTCTAATCCAATTAGGGTTTTTAACCAATCTTGTGCATCCAATATGTGATTTTGTGTCATTTTGTGTCATTGGTTGAACATTTATGTCATTTTCGTCCTCCCCAGGCTTACTCTAATCAAATTAGGGTTTTTAACCAATCTTGTGCATCCAATATGTGATTTTGTGTCATTGGTTGAACATTTAGGTCATTTTCGTCCTCCCTAGGCTTATTCTAATCTAATTAGGGTTTTTAACCAATCTTGTGGATCCAATATGTGATTTTGTATCATTTTGTGTCATAGGTTGAACATTTAGGTCATTTTCGTACTCCCTAGGCTTATTCTAATCCTGTTAGGGTTTTTAACCAATCTTGTGTATCCAATATGTGAGTTTGTGTCACTTTGTGTCATTGGATGAACATTTAGGTCATTTTCGTCCTCCCTAGGCTTATTCTAATCCAATTAGGGTTTTTAACCAATCTTGTGCATCCAATATGTGATTTTGTGTCATTGGTTGAACATTTAGGTCATTTTCGTCCTCCCTAGGCTTATTCTAATCCAATTAGGGTTTTTAACCAATCTTGTGCATCCAATATGTGATTTTGTGTCATTGGTTGAACATTTAGGTCATTTTCGTCCTCCCTAGGCTTATTCTAATCCAATTTGGGTTTTTAGCCAATCTTGTGCATCCAATATGTGATTTTGTGTCATTGGTTGAACATTTAGGTCATTTTCGTCCTCCCTAGGCTTATTCTAATCCAATTAGGGTTTTTAACCAATCTTGTGCAACCAATATGTGATTTTGTGTCATTTTGTGTCATTGGTTGAACATTTAGGTCTATTTCGTCCTCCCTAGGCTTATGCTAATCCAATTAGGGTTTTTAACCAATCTTGTGCATCCAACATGTGATTTTGTGTCATTGGGTGAACATTTAGGTCATTTTCGTCCTCCCTAGGCTTATTCTAATCCAATTAGGGTTTTTAACCAATCTTGTGCATCCAATATGTGATTTTGTGTCATTGGTTGAACATTTAGGTCATTTTCGTCCTCCCTAGGCTTATTCTAATCCAATTAGGGTTTTTAACCAATCTTGTGCATCCAATATGTGATTTTGTGTCATTGGTTGAACATTTAGGTCATTTTCGTCCTCCCTAGGCCTATTATAATCCAATTAGGGTTTTTAACCAATCTTGTGCATCCAATATGTGATTTTGTGTCATTTTGTGTCATTGGTTGAACATTTAGGTCATTTTCGTCCTCCCTAGGCTTATTCTAATCCAATTACGGTTTTTAACCAATCTTATGCATCCAATATGTGATTTTGTGTCATTGGTTGAACATTTAGGTCATTTTCGTCCTCCCTAGGGTTATTCTTAACCAATTAGGGTTTTTAACCAATCTTGTGCATCCAATATGTGATTTTGTGTCATTTTGTGTCATTGGTCGAACATTTAGGTCATTTTCGTCCTCCCTAGGCTTATTCTAATCCAATTAGGGTTTTTAACCAATCTTGTGCATCCAATATGTGATTTTGTGTCATTTTGTGTCATTAGTTGAACATTTAGGTCATTTTCGTCCTCCCTAGGCTCTTTTTAATCCAATTAGGGTTTTTAACCAATCTTGTGCATCCAATATGTGATTTTGTGTCATTGGTTGAACATTTAGGTCATTTTGGTTCTCCCTAGGCTTATTCTAATGCAATTAGGGTTTTTAACCAATCCTTTGCATCCAATATGTGATTTTGTGTCATTTTGTGTCATTGGTTGAACATTTAGGTCATTTTCGTCCTTCCTAGGCTTATTCTAATCCAATTAGGGTATTTAACCAATCTTGTGCATCCAATATGTGATTTTGTGTCATTGGTTGAACATCTAGGTCATTTTCGTCCTCGCTAGGCTTTTTCTAATGCAATTAGGGTTTTTAACAAATCTTGTGCATCCAATATGTGATTTTGTGTCATTGGTTGAACATTTAGGTCATTTTCGTCCCCCCTAGGCTTATCCTAATCCAATTAGGATTTTTAACCAATCTTGTGCATCCAATATGTGATTTTGTACCATTGGTTGATCATTTAGGTCATATTCGTCCTCCCTAGCCTTATTCTAATCCAAATAGGGTTTTTAACCAATCTTGTGCATCCAATATGTGATTTTGTGTCATTTTGGGTCATTGGTTGAACATATAGGTCATTTTCGTCCCCCCTTGGCTTATTCTAATCCAATTAGGGTTTTTAACCAATCTTGTGCATCCAATATGTGATTTTGTGTCATTGGTTAAACATTTAGGTCATTTTCGTCCTACATAGGATTATTCTAATCCAATTAGGGTTTTTAACCAATCTTGTGCATCCAATATGTGATTTTGTGTCATTTTGTGTCATTGGTTGAACATTTAGGTCATTTTCGTCCTCCCTAGGGTTATTCTAATCCAATTAGGGTTTTTAACCAATCTTGTGCATCCAATATGTGATTTTGTGTTATTTTGTGTCATTGGTTGTACATTTAGGTCATTTTCGTCCTCCCTAGGCTTATTCTAATCCAATTAGGGTTTTTAACCAATCTTGTGCATCCAATATGTGATTTTGTGTCATTGGTTGAACATTTAGGTCATTTTCGTCCTCCCTAGGGTTATTCTAATCGAATTAGGGTTT
>JBBPBQ010000008.1:6010682-6046711 GCA_037974755.1 Cicer yamashitae | reverse complement strand
TCATTGGTTGAACATTTAGGTCATTTTCGTCCTCCCTAGGGTTATTCTAATCCAATTAGGGTTTTTAACCAATCTTGTGCATCCAATATGTGATTTTGTGTTATTTTGTGTCATTGGTTGTACATTTAGGTCATTTTCGTCCTCCCTAGGCTTATTCTAATCCAATTAGGGTTTTTAACCAATCTTGTGCATCCAATATGTGATTTTGTGTCATTGGTTGAACATTTAGGTCATTTTCGTCCTCCCTAGAGTTATTCTTATCCAATTAGGGTTTTTAACCAATCTTGTGCATCCAATATGTGATTTTGTGTCATTTTGTGTCATTGGTTGAACATTTAGGTCATTTTCGTCCTCCCTAGGCTTATTCTAATCCAATTAGGGTTTTTAACCATCCTTGTGCATCCAATATGTGATTTTGTGTCATTTTGTATCATTGGTTGAACATTTAGGTCATTTTCGTCCTCCCTAGGCTTATTCTAATCCAATTAGGGTTTTTAACCAATCTTGTGCATCCAATATGTGATTTTGTGTCATTGGTTGAACATTTAGGTCATTTTCGTCCTCCCTAGGGTTATTCTAATCCAATTATGGTTTTTAACCAATCTTGTGCATCCAATATATGATTTTGTGTCATTGGTTGAACATTTAGGTCATTTTCGTCCTCCCTAGGCTTATTCTAATCCAATTAGGGTTTTTAATCAATTTTGTGCATCCAATATGTGATTTTGTGTCATTGGTTGAACATTTAGGTCATTTTCGTCCTCCCTAGGCTTATTCTAATCCAATTAGGGTTTTTAACCAATCTTGTGCATCCAATATGTGATTTTGTGTCATTGGTTGAACATTTAGGTCATTATCGTCCTCCCTAGAGTTATTCTAATGCAATTAGTGTTTTTAACCAATCTTGTGCATCCAATATGTGATTTTGTGTCATTGGTTGAACATTTAGGTCATTTTCGTCCTCCCTAGGCTTATTCTAATCCAATTAGGGTTTTTAACCAATCTTGTGCATCCAATATGTGATTTAGTGTCATTTTGTGTCATTGGTTGATCATTTAGGTCATTCTCGTCCTCCCTAGGCTTATTCTAATCCAATTAAGGTTGTTAACCAATCTTATCCATCCAATATGTGATTTTGTGTCATTGGTTGAACATTTAGGTCATTTTCGTCCACCCTAGGCTTATTCTAATCCAATTAGGGTTTTTAAACAATCTTGTGCATCCAATATGTGATTTTGTGTCATTGGTTGAACATTTAGGTCATTTTTGTCCTCCCTAGGTTTAGTCTAATCCAATTAGGGTTTTTAACCAATCTTGTGCATCCAATATGTGATTTTGTGTCATTGGTTGAACATTTAGGTCATTTTCGTCCTCCCTAGGCTTATTCTAATCGAATTAGGGTTTTTAACCAAACTTGTGCATCCAATACGTGATTTTGTGTCATTGGTTGAACATTTAGGTCATTTTCGTCCTCCCTTGGCTTATTGTAATCCAAATAAGGTTTTTAACCAATCTTGTGCATCCAATATGTGATTTTGTGTCATTTTGGGTCATTGGTTGAAGATATAGGTCATTTTCGTCCTCCCTAGGCATATTCTAATCCAATTAGGGTTTTTAACCAATCTTGTGCATCCAATATGTGATTTTGTGTCATTGGTTGAACATTTAGGTCATTTTCGTCCTCCCTGGGCTTATTCTAATCCAATTAGGGTTTTTAACCAATCTTGTGCATCCAATATGTGATTTTGTGTCATTGGTTGAACATTTAGGTCATTTTCGTCCTCCCTAGGCTTATTCTAATCCAATTAGGGTTTTTAACAAAACTTGTGCATCCAATATGTGATTTTGTGTCATTGGTTGAACATTTAGGTCATTTTCGTCCTCCCTAGGCTTATTCTAATCCAATTAGGGTTTTTAACCAATCTTGTGCATCCAATATGTGATTTTGTGTCATTGGTTGAACAGTTAGGTCATTTTGGTCCTCCCTAGGCTTATTCTAATCCAATTAGGGTTTTTAACCAATCCTGTGCATCCAATATGTGATTTTGTGTCATTGGTTGAACATTTAGGTCATTTTCGTCCTCCCTAGGCTTATTCTAATCCAATTAGGGTTTTTAACCAATCTTGTGCATCCAATATGTGATTTTGTGTCATTGGTCTAACATTTAGGTCATTTTCGTCCTCCCTAGGCTTATTCTAATCCAATTAGGGTTTTTAACCAATCTTGTGCATCCAATATGTGATTTTGTGTCATTTTGTGTCATTGGTTGAACATTTAGGTCATTTTCGTCCTCCCTAGGGTTATTCTTAACCAATTAGGGTTTTTAACCAATCTTGTGCATCCAATATGTGATTTTGTGTCATTTTGTGTCATTGGTTGAACATTTAGGTCATTTTCGTCCTCCCTAGGCTTATTCTAATCCAATTAGGGTTTTTAACCAATCTCGTGCATCCAATATGTGATTTTGTGTCATTTTGTGTCATTGGTTGAACATTTAGGTTATTTTCGTCCTCCCTAGGCTTATTCTAATCCAATTAGGGTTTTTAACCAATCTTGTGCATCCAATATGTGATTTTGTGTCTTTGGTTGAACATTTAGGTCATTTTCGTCCTCCCTAGGCTTATGCTAATCCAATTAGGGTTTTTAACCAATCTTGTGCATCCAATATGTGATCTTGTGTCATTTTGTGTCATTGGTTGAACATTTAGGTCATTTTCGTCCTCCCTAGGCTTATTCTAATCCAATTAGGGTTTTTAACCAATCTTGTGCATCCAATATGGGATTTTGTGTCACTTTGTGTCATTGGTTGAACGTTTAGGTCATTTTTGTCCTCCCTAGGCTTATTCCATTGCAATTAGGGTTTTTAACCAATCCTGTGCATCCAATATGTGATTTTGTGTCATTTTGTGTCATTGGTTGAACATTTAGGTCATTTTCGTCCTCCCTAGGCTTATTCTAATCCAATTAGGGTTTTTAACCAATCTTATGCATCCAATATGTGATTTTGTGTTATTTTGTGTCATTGGTTGAACATTTAGGTCATTTTCGTCCTCCCTAGGCTTATTCTAATCCAATTAGGGTTTTTAACCAATCTTGTGCATCCAATATGTGATTTTGTGTCATTTTGTGTCATTGGTTGAACATTTAGGTCTTCTTCGTCCTCCCTAGGATCTTTTTAATCCAATTAGGGGTTTTAACCAATCTTGTGCATCCAATATGTGATTTTGTGTCATTGGTTGAACATTTAGGTCATTTTCGTCCTCCCTAGGCTTATTCTAATCCAATTAGGGTTTTTAACCAATCTTGTGCATCCAATATGTGATTTTGTGTCATTGGTTGAACATTTAGGTCATTTTCGTCCTCTTTAGGCTTATTCTAATCCAATTAGGGTTTTTAACCAATCTTGTGCATCCAATATGTGATTTTGTGTCATTTTGTGTCATTGGTTGAACATTTAGGTCATTTTCGTCCTCCCTAGGCTTATTCTAATCCAATTAAGGTTTTTAACCAATCTTGTGCATCCAATGTGTGATTTTGTGTCATTGGTTGAACAATTAGGTCATTTTCGTCCTCCCTAGGCTTATTCTAATCTAATTAGGGTTTTTAACCAATCTTGTGCATCCAATATGTGATTTTGTGTCATTGGTTGAACATTTAGGTCATTTTCGTCCTCCCTAGGCTTATTCTAATCCAATTAGGGTTTTTAACCAATCTTGAGCATCCAATATGTGATTTTGTGTTATTTTGTGTCATTGGTTGAACATTTAGGTCATTTTCGTCCTCCCTAGGCTTATTCTAATCCAATTAGGGTTTTTAACCAATCTTGTGCATCCAATATGTGATTTTGTGTCATTTTGGGTCATTGGTTGAACATATAGGTCATTTTCGTCCTCCCTAGGCTTATTCTAATCCAATTAGGGTTTTTAACCAATCTTGTGCATCCAATATGTGATTTTGTGTCATTGGTTAAACATTTAGGTCATTTTCGTCCTCCCTAGGATTATGCTAATCCAATTAGGGTTTTTAACCAATCTTGTGCATCCAATGTGATTTTGTGTTATTTTGTGTCATTGGTTGAACATTTAGGTCATTTTTGTCCTCCCTAGGGTTATTCTAATCCAATTAGGGTTTTTAACCAATCTTGTGCATCCAATATGTGATTTTGTGTTATTTTGTGTCATTGGTTGAACATTTAGGTCATTTTCGTCCTCCCTAGGCTTATTCTAATCCAATTAGGGTTTTTAACCAATCTTGTGCATCCAATATGTGATTTGGTGTTATTGGTTGAACATTTAGGTCATTTTCGTCCTCCCTAGGCTTATTCTAATCCAATTAGGGTTTTTAACCAATCTTGTGCATCCAATATGTGATTTTGTGTCATTGGTCTAACATTTAGGTCATTTTCGTCCTCCCTAGGCTTATTCTAATCCAATTACGGTTTTTAACCAATCTTGTGCATCCAATATGTGATTTTGTGTCATTGGTTGAACAGTTAGGTCATTTTGGTCCTCCCTAGGCTTATTCTAATCCAATTAGGGTTTTTAACCAATCGTGTGCATCCAATATGTGATTTTGTGTCATTGGTTGAACATTTAGGTCATTTTCGTCCTCCCTAGGCTTATTCTAATCCAATTAGGGTTTTTAACCAATCTTGTGCATCCAATATGTGATTTTGTGTCATTGGTTGAACATTTAGGTCATTTTCGTCCTCCCTAGAGTTATTCTAATGCAATTAGTGTTTTTAACCAATCTTGTGCATCCAATATGTGATTTTGTGTCATTGGTTGAACATTTAGGTCATTTTCGTCCTCCCTAGGCTTATTCTAATCCAATTAGGGTTTTTAACCAATCTTGTGCATCCAATATGTGATTTAGTGTCATTTTGTGTCATTGGTTGATCATTTAGGTCATTCTCGTCCTCCCTAGGCTTATTCTAATCCAATTAAGGTTGTTAACCAATCTTATCCATCCAATATGTGATTTTGTGTCATTGGTTGAACATTTAGGTCATTTTCGTCCACCCTAGGCTTATTCTAATCCAATTAGGGTTTTTAAACAATCTTGTGCATCCAATATGTGATTTTGTGTCATTGGTTGAACATTTAGGTCATTTTTGTCCTCCCTAGGTTTAGTCTAATCCAATTAGGGTTTTTAACCAATCTTGTGCATCCAATATGTGATTTTGTGTCATTGGTTGAACATTTAGGTCATTTTCGTCCTCCCTAGGCTTATTCTAATCGAATTAGGGTTTTTAACCAAACTTGTGCATCCAATACGTGATTTTGTGTCATTGGTTGAACATTTAGGTCATTTTCGTCCTCCCTTGGCTTATTGTAATCCAAATAAGGTTTTTAACCAATCTTGTGCATCCAATATGTGATTTTGTGTCATTTTGGGTCATTGGTTGAAGATATAGGTCATTTTCGTCCTCCCTAGGCATATTCTAATCCAATTAGGGTTTTTAACCAATCTTGTGCATCCAATATGTGATTTTGTGTCATTGGTTGAACATTTAGGTCATTTTCGTCCTCCCTGGGCTTATTCTAATCCAATTAGGGTTTTTAACCAATCTTGTGCATCCAATATGTGATTTTGTGTCATTGGTTGAACATTTAGGTCATTTTCGTCCTCCCTAGGCTTATTCTAATCCAATTAGGGTTTTTAACCAATCTTGTGCATCCAATATGTGATTTTGTGTCATTGGTTGAACACTTAGGTCATTTTCGTCCTCCCTAGGCTTATTCTAATCCAATTAGGGTTTTAAACCAATCTTGTGCATCCAATATGTGATTTTGTTTCATTTTGTGTCGTTGGTTGAACATATAGATCATTTTCGTCCTCCATAGGCTTATTCTAATCCAATTAGGGTTTTTAACCAATCTTGTGCATCCAATATGTGATTTTCTGTCATTTTGTGTCATTGGTTGAACATTTAGGTCATTTTCGTCCTCCCTAGGCTTATTCTAATCCAATTAGGGTTTTTAACCAATCTTGTGCATCCAATATGTGATTTTGTGTCATTGGTTGAACATTTAGGTCATTTTCGTCCTCCCTAGAGTTATTCTTATCCAATTAGGGTTTTTAACCAATCTTGTGCATCCAATATGTGATTTTGTGTCATTTTGTGTCATTGGTTGAACATTTAGGTCATTTTCGTCCTCCCTAGGCTTATTCTAATCCAATTAGGGTTTTTAACCAATCTTGTGCATCCAATATGTGATTTTGTGTCATTATGTGTCATTGGTTGAACATTTAGGTCATTTTGGTCCTCCCTAGGCATATTCTAATCCAATTAGGGTTTTTAACCAATCTTGTGCATCCAATATGTGATTTTGTGTCATTTTGTGTCATTGGTTGAACATTTAGGTCATTTTCGTCCTCCCTAGGCTTATTCTAATCCAATTAGGGTTTTTAACCAATCTTGTGCATCCAGTATGTGATTTTGTGTCATTGATTGAACATTTAGGTCATTTTCGTCCTCCCTAGGCTTATTCTAATCCAAATAGGGTTTTTAATCAATCTTGTGCATCCAATATGTGATTTTGTGTCATTGGTTGAACATTTAGGTCATTTTCGTCCTCCCTAGGCTTATTCTAATCCAATTAGGGTTTTTAACCAATCTTGTGCATCCAATATGTGATTTTGTGTCATTGGTTGAACATTTAGGTCATTTTCGTCCTCCCTAGGCTTATTCTAATCCAATTAGTGTTTTTAACCAATCTTGTGCATCCTATATGTGATTTTGTGTTATTGGTTGAACATTTAGGTCATTTTTGTCCTCCATAGGCTTATTCTAATCCAATTAGGGTTTTTAACCAATCTTGTGCATCCAATATGTGATTTTGTGTCATTGGTCGAACATTTAGGTTATTTTTGTCCCCCCTAGGCTTATTCTAACCTAATTAGGGTTTTTAACCAATCTTGTGCATCCAATATGTGATTTTGTGTCATTGGTTGAACATTTAGGTCATTTTCGTCCTCCCTAGGCTTATTCTAATCCAATTAGGGTTTTTAACCAATCTTGTGCATCCAATATGTGATTTTGTGTCATTGGTTGAACATTTAGGTCATTTTCGTCCTCCCTAGGCTTATTCGAATACAATTACGATTTTTAACCAATCTTGTGCATCCAATATGTGATTTTGTGTCATTGGTTGAACATTTAGGTCATTTTCGTCCTCCCTAGGCTTATTCTAATCCAATTAGGGTTTTTAACCAATCTTGTGCATCCAATATGTGATTTTGTGTCATTGGTTGAACATTGAGGTCATTTTCGTCCTCCCTAGGCTTATTCTATTCCATTTAGGGTTTTTAACCAATCTTGTGCATCCAATAAGTGATTTTGTGTCATTGGTTGAACATTTTGGTCATTTTCGTCCTCCCTAGGCCAATTCTAATCCAATTAGGGTTCTTAACAAGTCTCGTGCATCCAATATGTGATTTTGTGTCATTGGTTGAACATTTAGGTCATTTTCGTCCTCCCTAGGCTTATTCTAATCCAATTAGGGTTTTTAACCAATCTTGTGCATCCAATATGTGATTTTGTGTCATTGGTTGAACATTTAAGTCATTTTCGTCCTCCCTAGGCTTATTCGAATCCAATTAGGGTTTTTAACCAATCTTGTGCATCCAATATGTGATTTTGTGTCATTTTGTGTCATTGGTTGAACATTTAGGTCATTTTCGTCCTCCCTAGGCTTATTCTAATCCAATTACGGTTTTTAACCAATCTTATGCATCCAATATGTGATTTTGTGTCATTGGTTGAACATTTAGGTCATTTTCGTCCTCCCTAGGGTTATTCATAACCAATTACGGTTTTTAACCAATCTTGTGCATCCAATATGTGATTTTGTGTCATTTTGTGTCATTGGTTGAACATTTAGGTCATTTTCGTCCTCCCTAGGCTTATTCTAATCCAATTAAGGTTTTTAACCAGTCTTATGCATCCAATATGTGATTTTGTGTCATTTTGTGTCATTAGTTGAACATTTAGGTCATTTTCGTCCTCCCTAGGCTTATTCTAATCCAATTACGGTTTTTTAACCAATCTTGTGCATCCAATATGTGATTTTGTGTCATTTTGTGTCATTGGTTGAACACTTAGGTCATTTTCGTCCACCCTAGACTTATTCTAATCCAATTAGGGTTTTTAAACAATCTTGTGCATCCAATATGTGATTTTGTCTCATTGGTTGAACATTTAGGTCAATTTCGTCCTCCCTAGGTTTAGTCTAATCCAATTAGGGTTTTTAACCAATCTTGTGCATCCAATATGTGATTTTGTGTCATTGGTTGAACATTTAGGTCATTTTCGTCCTCCCTAGGCTTATTCTAATCGAATTAGGGTTTTTAACCAAACTTGTGCATCCAATATGTGATTTTGTGTCATTGGTTGAACATTTAGGTCATTTTCGTCCTCCCTAGGCTTATTGTAATCCAAATAGGGTTTTTAACCAATCTTGTGCATCCAATATGTGATTTTGTGTCATTTTGGGTCATTGGTTGAACATATAGGTCATTTTCGTCCTCCCTAGGCTTATTCTAATCCAATTAGGGTTTTTAACCAATCTTGTGCATCCAATATGTGATTTTGTGTCATTTTGTGTCATTGGTTGAACATTTAGGTCATTTTCGTCCTCCCTAGGGTTATTCTATTCCAATTAGGGTTTTTAACCAATCTTGTGCATCCAATATGTGATTTTGTGTCATTGGTTGAACATTTAGGTCATTTTCGTCCTCCCTAGGCTTATTCTAATCCAATTAGGGTTTTTAACCAATCTTGTGCATCCAATATGTGATTTTGTGTCATTGGTTGAACATTTAGGTCATTTTCGTCCTCCCTAGAGTTATTCTAATGCAATTAGTGTTTTTAACCAATCTTGTGCATCCAATATGTGATTTTGTGTCATTGGTTGAACATTTAGGTCATTTTCGTCCTCCCTAGGCTTATTCTAATCCAATTAGGGTTTTTAACCAATCTTGTGCATCCAATATGTGATTTAGTGTCATTTTGTGTCATTGGTTGATCATTTAGGTCATTCTCGTCCTCCCTAGGCTTATTCTAATCCAATTAAGGTTGTTAACCAATCTTATCCATCCAATATGTGATTTTGTGTCATTGGTTGAACATTTAGGTCATTTTCGTCCACCCTAGGCTTATTCTAATCCAATTAGGGTTTTTAAACAATCTTGTGCATCCAATATGTGATTTTGTGTCATTGGTTGAACATTTAGGTCATTTTTGTCCTCCCTAGGTTTAGTGTAATCCAATTAGGGTTTTTAACCAATCTTGTCCATCCAATATGTGATTTTGTGTCATTGGTTGAACATTTAGGTCATTTTCGTCCTCCCTAGGCTTATTCTAATCGAATTAGGGTTTTTAACCAAACTTGTGCATCCAATACGTGATTTTGTGTCATTGGTTGAACATTTAGGTCATTTTCGTCCTCCCTAGGCTTATTGTAATCCAAATAGGGTTTTTAACCAATCTTGTGCATCCAATATGTGATTTTGTGTCATTTTGGGTCATTGGTTGAAGATATAGGTCATTTTCGTCCTCCCTAGGCATATTCTAATCCAATTAGGGTTTTTAACCAATCTTGTGCATCCAATATGTGATTTTGTGTCATTGGTTGAACATTTAGGTCATTTTCGTCCTCCCTGGGCTTATTCTAATCCAATTAGGGTTTTTAACCAATCTTGTGCATCCAATATGTGATTTTGTGTCATTGGTTGAACATTTAGGTCATTTTCGTCCTCCCTAGGCTTATTCTAATCCAATTAGGGTTTTTAACCAATCTTGTGCATCCAATATGTGATTTTGTGTCATTTTGTGTCATTGGCTAAACTTTTAGTTCATTTTCGTCCTCCTAGGCTTATTCTAATCCAATTAGGGTTTTTAACCAATCTTGTGCATCCAATATGTGATTTTGTGTCATTTTGTGTCATTGGTTGAACATTTAGGTCATTTTCGTCCTCCCTAGGCTTATTCTAATCCAATTAGGGTTTTTAACCAATCTTGTGCATCCAATATGTGATTTTGTGTCATTTTGTGTCATTTGTTGAACATTTAGGTCATTTTCGTCCTCCGTAGGCTTATTCTAATCCTATTAGGGTTTTTAACCAATCTTGTGCAACCAATATGTGATTTTCTGTCATTTTGTGTCATTGGTTGAACATTCAGGTCATTTTCGTCCTCCCTAGGATTATTATAATCCAATTAGGGTTTTTAACCAATCTTGTGCATCCAATATGTGATTTTGTGTCATTGGTTGAACATTTAGGTCATTTTCGTCCTCCCTAGGCTTATTCTAATCCAATTAGGGTTTTTAACCAATCTTGTGCATCCAATATGTGATTTTGTGTCATTTTGTGTCATTGGTTGAACATTTAGGTCATTTTCGTCCTCCCTAGACTTATTCTAATCCAATTATGGTTTTTAACCAATCATGTGCATCCAATATGTGATTTTGTGTCATTTTGTGTTATTGGTTGATCATTTAGGTCATTTTCGTCCTCCCTAGGCTTATTCTAATCCAATTAGGGTTTTTAACCAATCTTGTGCATCCAATATGTGATTTTGTGTCATTGGTTGAACTTTTAGGTCAATTTCGTCCTCCCTAGGCTTATTCTAATCCAATTAGGGTTTTTAACCAATCTTGTGCATCCAATATGTGATTTTGTGTCATTGGTTGAACATTTAGGTCATTTTCGTCCTCCCTAGGCTTATTCTAATCCAATTAGGGTTTTTAACCAATCTTGTGCATCCAATATGTGATTTTGTGTCATTGGTTGAACATTTAGGTCATTTTCGTCCTCCCTAGGCTTATTCTAATCCAATTAGGGTTTTTAACCAATCTTGTGCATCCAATATGTGATTTTGTGCATTTTGTGTCATTGGTTGAACAGTTAGGTCATTTTGGTCCTCCCTAGGCTTATTCTAATCCAATTAGGGTTTTTAACCAATCTTGTGCATCCAATATGTGATTTTGTGTCATTGGTTGAACATTTAGGTCATTTTCGTCCTCCCTAGGCTTATTCTAATCCAATTAGGGTTTTTAACCAATCTTGTGCATCCAATATGTGATTTAGTGTCATTGGTTGAACATTTAGGTCATTTTCGTCCTCCCTAGGCTTATTCTAATCGAATTAGGGTTTTTAACCAATCTTGAGCATCCAATATGTGATTTTGTGTCATTTTGTGTCATTGGTTGAACATTTAGGTCATTTTCGTCCTCCCTAGGCTTATTCTAATCCAATTAGGGTTTTTAACCAATCTTGTGCATCCAATATGTGATTTTGTGTCATTGGTTGAACATTTAGGTCATTTTTGTCCTCCCTAGGCTTATTCTAATCCAATTAGGGTTTTTAACCAATCTTGTGCATCCAATATGTGATTTTGTGTCATTTTGTGTCATTGGTTGAACATTTAGGTCATTTTCGTCCTTGCTAGGCTTATTCTAATCCAATTAGGGTTTTTAACCAATCTTGTGCATCCAATATGTGATTTTGTGTCATTGGTTGAACATTTAGGTCATTTTCGTCCTCCCTAGGCTTATTCTAATCCAATTAGGGTTTTTAACCAATCTTGTGCATCCAATATGTGATTTTGTGTCATTTTGTGTCATTGGTTGAATATTAAGTTCATTTTCGTCCTCGCTAGGCTTATTCTAATCCAATTAGGGTTTTTAACAAATCTTGTGCATATAATAAGTGATTTTGTGTCATTGGTAATCCAATTTGGTCATTTTCGTCCTCGCTAGGCTTATTCTAATCCAATTAGGGTTTTTAACCAATCTTGTGCATCCAATATGTGATTTTGTGTCATTTTGTGTCATTGGTTGAACATTTAGGTCATTTTCGTCCTCCCTAGGCTTATTCTAATCCAATTAGGGTTTTTAACCAATCTTGTGCATCCAATATGTGATTTTGTGTCATTGGTTGAACATTTAGTTCATTTTCGTCCTCCCTAGGCTTATTCTATTCCATTTAGGGTTTTTAACCAATCTTCTGCATCCAATATGTGATTTTGTGTCATTTTGTGTCATTGGTTCAACATTTAGGTCATTTTCGTCCTCCCTAGGGTTATTTTAATCCAATTAGGATTTTTAACCAATCTTGTGCATCCAATATGTGATTTTGTGTCATTTTGTGTCATTGGTTGAACATTTAGGTCATTTTCGTCCTCCCTAGGCTTATTCTAATCCAATTAGGGTTTTTAACCAATCTTGTGCATCCAATATGTGATTTTGTGTCATTTTGTGTCATTGGTTGAACATTTAGGTCATATTCGTCCTCCCTAGGCTTATTCTAATCCAATTAAGGTTTTTAACCAATCTTGTGCATCCAATATGTGATTTTGTGTCATTTTGTGTCATTGGTTGAACATTTAGGTCATTTTCGTCCTCCCTAGGCTTATTCTAATCCAATTAGGGTTTTTAACCAATCTTGTGCATCCAATATGTGATTTTGTGTCATTTTGTGTCATTGGTTGAACATTTAGGTCATTTTCGTCCTCCCTAGGCTTATTCTAATCCAATTAGGGTTTTTAACCAATCTTGTGCATCCAATATGTGATTTTGTGTCATCAGTTGAACATTTTGGTCATTTTCGTCCTCCCTAGGCTTATTCTAATCCAATTAGGGTTTTTAACCAATCTTGTGCATCCAATATGTGATTTTGTGTCATTTTGTGTCATCGGTTGAACATTTAGGTCATTTTTCGTCCTCCCTAGGCTTATTCTAATCCAATTAGGGTTTTTAACCAATCTTGTGCATCTAATATGTGATTTTGTGTCATTTTGTGTCATCGGTTGAACATGTTGGTCATTTTCGTCCTCCCTAGGCTTATTCTAATCCAATTAGGGTTTTTAACCAATCTTGTGCATCCAATATGTGATTTTGTGTCATTGGTTGAACATTTAGGTCATTTTCGTCCTCCCTAGGCTTATTCTAATCCAATTAGGGTTTTTAACCAATCTTGTGCATCCAATATGTGATTTTGTGTCATTTTGTGTCATTGGTTGAACATTTAGGTCATTTTCGTCCTCCCTAGGGTTATTCTATTCCAATTAGGGTTTTTAACCAATCTTGTGCATCCAATATGTGATTTTGTGTCATTGGTTGAACATTTAGGTCATTTTCGTCCTCCCTAGGCTTATTCTAATCCAATTAGGGTTTTTAACCAATCTTGTGCATCCAATATGTGATTTTGTGTCATTGGTTGAACATTTACGTCATTTTCATCCTCCCTAGGCTTATTCTAATCCAATTAGGGTTTTTAACCAATCTTGTGCATCCAATATGTGATTTTGTGTCATTGGTTGAACATTTAGGTCATTTTCGTCCTACCTAGGCTTATTCTAATCCAATTAGGGTTTTTAAACAATCTTGTGCATCCATTATGTGATTTTGTGTCATTGGTTGAACATTTAGGTCATTTTCGTCCTCCCTAGGCTTATTATAATCCAATTAGGGTTTTTAACCAATCTTGTGCATCCAATATGTGATTTTGTGTCATTGGTTGAACATTTAGGTCATTTTCGTCCTCCCTGGGCTTATTCTAATCCAATTAGGGTTTTTAACCAATCTTGTGCATCCAATATGTGATTTTGTGTCATTGGTTGAACATTTAGGTCATTTTTGTCCTCCCTAGGCTTATTCTAATCCAATTAGGGTTTTTAACCAATCTTGTGCATCCAATTTCTGATTTTGTGTCATTGGTTAAACATTTAGGTCATTTTCGTCCCCCTTAGGCTTATTCTAATCCAATTAGGGTTTTTAACCAATCTTGTGCATCCAATATGTGATTTTGTGTCATTGGTTGAACATTTAGGTCATTTTCGTCCTCCCTAGGCTTATTCTAATCCAATTAGGGTTTTTAACCAAACTTGTGCATCCAATATGTGATTTTGTGTCATTGGTTTAACATTTAGGTCATTTTCGTCCTCCCTAGAGCTATTCTAATCCAATTAGTGTTTTTAACCAATCTTGTGCATCCAATATGTGATTTTCTGTCATTGGTTGATCATTTAGGTCATTTTCGTCCTCCCTAGGCTTATTCTAATCCAATTAGGGTTTTTAACCAATCTTGTGCATCCAATATGTGATTTTGTGTCATTTTGTGTCATTGGTTGAACATTTAGATCATTTTCGTCCTTCCTATGCTTGTTCTAATCCAATTACGGTTTTTAACCAATCTTGTGCATCCAATATGTGATTTTGTGTCATTTTGTGTCATTGGTTGAACATTTAGGTCATTTTCGTCCTCCCTAGGCTTATTCTAATCCAATTAGGGTTTTTAACCAATCTTGTGCATCCAATATGTGATTTTGTGTCATTTTGTGTCATTGGTTGAACATTTAGGTCATTTTCGTCCTCTATAGGCTTATTCTAATCCAATTAGGGTTTTTAACCAATCTTGTGCATCCAATATGTGATTTTGTGTCATTGGTTGAACATTTAGGTCATTTTCGTCCTCCCTAGGCTTATTCTAATCCAATTAAGGTTTTTAACCAATCTTGTGCATCCAATATGTGATTTTGTGTCATTGGTTGAACATTTAGGTCATTTTCGTCCACCCTAGGCTTATTCTAATCCAATTAGGGTTTTTAAACAATCTTGTGCATCCAATATGTGATTTTGTGTCATTGGTTGAACATTTAGGTCATTTTCGTCCTCCCTGGGCTTATTCTAATCCAATTAGGGTTTTTAACCAATCTTGTGCATCCAATATGTGATTTTGTGTCATTTTGTGTCATTGGTTGAACATTTAGCTCATTTTCGTCCTCCCTAGGCTTATTCTAATCCAATTAGGGTTTTTAACCAATCTTGTGCATCCAATAAGTCATTTTTTGTCATTGGTTGAACATTGAGGTCATTTTCGTCCTCCCTAGGCTTATTCTAATCCAATTAGGGTTTTTAACCAATCTTGTGCATCCAATATGTGATTTTGTGTCATTGGTTGAACATTTAGGTCATTTTCGTCCTCCCTAGGTTTATTCTAATCCAATTAGGGTTTTTAACCAATCTTGTGCATCCAATATGTGATTTTGTGTCATTGGTTGAACATTTAGTTCATTTTGGTCCTCCCTCGGCTTATTCTAATCCAATTAGGGTTTTTAACCAATCTTGTGCATCCAATATGTGATTTTGTGTCATTGGTTGAACATTTAGGTCATTTTCGTCCTCCCTAGGCTTATTCTAATCCAATTAGGGTTTTTAACCAATCTTGTGCATCCAATATGTGATTTTGTGTCATTGGTTGAACATTTAGGTCATTTTCGTCCTCCCTAGGCTTATTCTAATCCAATTAGGGTTTTTAACCAATCTTGTGCATCCAATATGTGATTTTCTGTCATTTTGTGTCATTGGTTGAACATTTATGTCATTTTCGTCCTCCCCAGGCTTACTCTAATCAAATTAGGGTTTTTAACCAATCTTGTGCATCCAATATGTGATTTTGTGTCATTGGTTGAACATTTAGGTCATTTTCGTCCTCCCTAGGCTTATTCTAATCCAATTAGGGTTTTTAACCAATCTTGTGCATCCAATATGTGATTTTGTGTCATTGGTTGAACATTTAGGTGATTTTCATCCTCCCTAGGCTTATTCTAATCCAATTAGGGTTTCTAACCAATCTTGTGCATCCAATATGTGATTTTGTGTCATTTTGTGTCATTGGTTGAACATTTAGGTCATTTTCGTCCTCCCTAGGCTTATTCTAATCCAATTAGGGTTTTTAACCAATCTTGTGCATCCAATATGAGATTATGTGTCATTGGTTGAACATTTAGGTCATTTTCGTCCTCCCTAGGCTTATTCTAATCCAATTAGGGTTTCTAACCAATCTTGTGCATCCAATATGTGATTTTGTGTCATTCGTTGAACATTTAGGTCATTTTCATCCTCCCTAGGCTTATTCTAATCCAATTAGGGTTTTTAACCAATCTTGTGCATCCAATATGTGATTTTGTGTCATTGGTTGAACATTTAGGTCATTTTCGTCCTCCCTAGGCTTATTCTAATCCAATTAGGGTTTTTAACCAATCTTGTGCATCCAATATGTGATTTTGTGTCATTGGTTGAACATTTAGGTCATTTTCGTCCTCCCTAGGCTTATTCTAATCCAATTAGGGTTTTTAACCTATCTTGTGCATCCTATATGTGATTTTGTGTAATTGGTTGAACATTTAGGTCATTTTTGTCCTCCCTAGGCTTATTCTAATCCAATTAGGGTTTTTAACCAATCTTGTGCATCCAATATGTGATTTTGTGTCATTGGTTGAACATTTAGGTCATTTTCGTCCTCCCAAGGCTTATTCTAATCCAATTAGGGTTTTTAACGAAACTTGTGCATCCAATATGTGATTTTGTGTCATTGGTTGAACATTTAGGTCATTTTCGTCTTCCCTAGGCTTATTCTAATCCAATTAGCGTTTTTAACCAATCTTGTGCATCCAGTATGTGATTTTGTGTCATTGGTTGAACATTTAGGTCATTTTCGTCCTCCCTAGGGTTATTCTTAACCAATTAGGGTTTTTAACCAATCTTGTGCATCCAATATGTGATTTTGTGTCATTTTGTGTCATTGGTTGAACATTTTGGTCATTTTCGTCCTCCCTAGGCTTATTCTAATCCAATTAAGGTTTTTAACCAGTCTTATGCATCCAATATGTGACTTTGTGTCATTTTGTGTCATTGGTTGAACATTTAGGTCATTTTCGTCCTCCCTAGGCTTATTCTAATCCAATTAGGGTTTTTAACCAATCTTGTGCATCCAATATGTGATTTTGTGTCATTTTGTGTCATTGGTTGAACATTTAGGTCATATTCGTCCTCCCTAGGCTTATTCTAATCCAATTAAGGTTTTTAACCAATCTTGTGCATCCAATATGTGATTTTGTGTCATTTTGTGTCATTGGTTGAACATTTAGGTCATTTTCGTCCTCCCTAGGCTTATTCTAATCCAATTAGGGTTTTTAACCAATCTTGTGCATCCAATATGTGATTTTGTGTCATTTTGTGTCATTGGTTGAACATTTAGGTCATTTTCGTCCTCCCCAGGCTTATTCTAATCCAATTAGGGTTTTTCACGAATCCTGTGCATCCAATATGTGATTTTGTGTCATTTTGTGTCATTGGTTGAACATTTAGGTCATTTTCGTCCTCCCTAGGGTTATTTTAATCTAATTAGGATTTTTAACCAATCTTGTGCATCCAATATGTGATTTTGTGTCATTTTGTGTCATTGGTTGAACATTTAGGTCATTTTCGTCCTCCCTAGGCTTATTCTAATCCAATTAGGGTTTTTAACCAATCTTGTGCATCCAATATGTGATTTTGTGTCATTTTGTGTCATTGGTTGAACATTTAGCTCATTTTCGTTCTCCCTACGCTTATTCTAATCCAATTAGGGTTTTTAACCAATCTTGTGCATCCAATATGTGATTTTCTGTCATTTTGTGTCATTGGTTGAACATTTAGGTCATTTTCGTCCTCCCTATGCTTATTCTAATCGAATTAGGGTTTTTAGCCAATTTTGTGCATCCAATATGTAGTTTTGTGTCATTGGTTGAACATTTAGGTCATTTTTGCCTCCCTTGGCTTATTCTCATCCAATTAGGGTTTTTAACCTATCTTGTGCATCCAATATGTGATTTTGTGTCATTTTGTGTCATTGGTTGAACATTTAGGTCATTTTCGTCCTCCCTAGGCTTATTCTAATCCAATTAGGGTTTTTAACCAATCTTGTGCATCCAATATGTGATTTTGTGTCATTGGTTGAACATTTAGGTCATTTTCGTCCTCCCTAGGCTTATTATAATCCAACTAGGGTTTTTAACCAATCTTGTGCATCCAATATGTGATTTTGTGTCATTTTGTGTCATTGGTTGAACATTTAGGTCATTTTCGTCCTCCCTAGGCTTATTCTAATCCAATTAGGGTTTTTAACCAATCTTGTGCATCCAATATGTGATTTTGTGTCATTGGTTGAACATTTAGTTCATTTTCGTCCTCCCTAGGCTTATTCTATTCCATTTAGGGTTTTTAACCAATCTTCTGCATCCAATATGTGATTTTGTGTCATTTTGTGTCATTGGTTCAACATTTAGGTCATTTTCGTCCTCCCTAGGGTTATTTTAATCCAATTAGGATTTTTAACCAATCTTGTGCATCCAATATGTGATTTTGTGTCATTTTGTGTCATTGGTTGAACATTTAGGTCATTTTCGTCCTCCCTAGGCTTATTCTAATCCAATTAGGGTTTTTAACCAATCTTGTGCATCCAATATGTGATTTTGTGTCATTTTGTGTCATTGGTTGAATATTAAGTTCATTTTCGTCCTCGCTAGGCTTATTCTAATCCAATTAGGGTTTTTAACAAATCTTGTGGATATAATAAGTGATTTTGTGTCATTGGTAATCCAATTTGGTCATTTTCGTCCTCGCTAGGCTTATTCTAATCCAATTAGGGTTTTTAACCAATCTTGTGCATCCAATATGTGATTTTGTGTCATTTTGTGTCATTGGTTGAACATTTAGGTCATTTTCGTCCTCCCTAGGCTTATTCTAATCCAATTAGGGTTTTTAACCAATCTTGTGCATCCAATATGTGATTTTGTGTCATTTTGTGTCATTGGTTGAACATTTAGGATATTTTCGTCCACTTTAGGCTTATTCTAATCCAATTAGGGTTTTTAACCAATCTTGTGCATCCAATATGTGATTTTGTGTCATTGGTTGAACATTTAGGTCATTTTCGTCCTCCCTAGGCTTATTCTAATCCAATTAGGGTTTTTAACCAATCTTGTGCATCCAATATGTGATTTTGTGTCATTGGTTGAACACTTAGGTCATTTTCGTCCTCCCTAGGCTTATTCTAATCCAATTAGGGTTTTAAACCAATCTTGTGCATCCAATATGTGATTTTGTTTCATTTTGTGTCGTTGGTTGAACATATAGATCATTTTCGTCCTCCATAGGCTTATTCTAATCCAATTAGGGTTTTTAACCAATCTTGTGCATCCAATATGTGATTTTCTGTCATTTTGTGTCATTGGTTGAACATTTAGGTCATTTTCGTCCTCCCTAGGCTTATTCTAATCCAATTAGGGTTTTTAACCAATCTTGTGCATCCAATATGTGATTTTGTGTCATTGGTTGAACATTTAGGTCATTTTCGTCCTCCCTAGGCTTATTCTAATCCAATTAGGGTTTTTAACCAATCTTGTGCATCCAATATGTGATTCTGTGTCATTTTGTGTCATTGGTTGAACATTTAGGTCATTTTCGTCCTCCCTAGGTTTTTTTCTAATCCAAATAGGGTTTTTAACCAATCTTGTGCATCCAATATGTGATTTTGTGTCATTTTGTGTTATTGGTTGAACATTTAGGTCATTTTCGTCCTCCCTAGGCTTATTCTAATCCAATTAGGGTTTTTAACCAATCTTGTGCATCCAATATGTGATTTTGTGTCATTGGTTGAACATTTAGGTCATTTTCGTCCTCCCTAGGCTTATTCTAATCCAATTACGGTTTTTAAGCAATCTTGTGCATCCAATATGTGATTTTGTGTCATTTTGTGTCATTGGTTGAACATTTAGGTCATTTTCGTCCTCCCTAGGCTTATTCTAATCCAATTAGGGTTTTTAACCAATCTTGTGCATCCAATATGTGATTTTGAGTCATTGGTTAAACATTTAGGTCATTTTCGTCCCCCTAGGCTTATTCTATTCCAATTAGGGTTTTTAACCAATCTTGTGCATCCAATATGTGATTTTGTGTCATTTTATGTCATTGGTTGAACATTTAGGTCATTTTTGTCCTCCCTAGGCTTATTCTAATCCAATTAGGGTTTTTAACCAATCATGTGCATCCAATATGTGATTTTTGTCATTGGTTGAACATTTAGGTCATTTTCGTCCTCCTTAGGCTTATTCTAATCCAATTAGGGTTTTTAACCAATCTTGTGCATCCAATATGTGATTTTGTGTCATTTTGTGTCATTGGTTGAACATTTAGGTCATTTTCGTCCTCCCTAGGCTTATTCTAATCCAATTAGGGTTTTTAACCAATCTTGTGAATCCAATATGTGATTTTGTGTCATTGGTTGAACATTTAGGTCATTTTCGTCCTCCTTGGGATTATTCTAATCCAATTAGGGTTTTTAACCAATCTTGTGGATCGAATATGTCATTTTGTGTCATTGGTTGAACATTTGGGTCATTTTCGTCTTCCATAGGCTTATTCTAATCCAATTAGGGTTTTTAACCAATCTTGTGCATCCAATATGTGATTTTGTGTCATTTTGTGTCATTGGTTGAACATTTAGGTCATTTTCGTCCTCCCTAGGCTTATTCTAATCCAATTAGGGTTTTTAACCAATCTTGTGCATCCAATATGTGATTTTTTTGTCATTTTGTGTCATTGGTTGAACATTTAGGTCATTTTCGTCCTCCCAAGGCTTATTCTAATCCAATTAGGATTTTTAACCAATCTTGTGCATCCAATATGTGATTTTGTGTCATTCGTTGAAAATTTTTGTCATTTTCGTTCTCCCAAGGCTTATTCTAATCCAATTAGGGTTTTTAACCAATCTTGTGCATCCAATATGTGATTTTGTGTCATTTTGTGTCATTGGTTGAACATTTAGGTCATTTTCGTCCTCCCTAGGCTTATTCTAATCCAATTAGGGTTTTTAACCAATCTTGTGCATCCAATATGTGATTTTGTGTCATTGGCTTAACATTTAGGTCATTTTCGTCCTCCCTAGGCTTATTCTAATCCAATTAGGATTTTTAAACAATCTTGTGCATCCAATATCTGATTTTTTGTCATTTTGTGTCATTGGTTGAACATTTAGGTCATTTTCGTCCTCCCTAGGCTTATTCTAATCCAATTAGGATTTTTAACCAATCTTGTGCATCCAATATGTGATTTTGTGTCATTCGTTGAAAATTTTTGTCATTTTCGTTCTCCCAAGGCTTATTCTAATCCAATTAGGGTTTTTAACCAATCTTGTGCATCCAATATGTGATTTTGTGTCATTTTGTGTCATTGGTTGAACATTTAGGTCATTTTCGTCCTCCCTAGGCTTATTCTAATCCAATTAGGGTTTTTAACCAATCTTGTGCATCCAATATGTGATTTTGTGTCATTGGTTGAACATTTAGGAAATTTTTGTCCTCCCTAAGCTTTTTCTAATCCAATTAGGGTTTTTAACCAATCTTGTGCATCCAATATGTGATTTTGTGTCATTTTGTGTCATTGGTTGAACATTTAGGTCATTTTCGTCCTCCCTAGGCTTATTCTAATCCAATTAGGGTTTTTAACCAATCTTGTGCATCCAATATGTGGTTTTGTGTCATTTTGTGTCATTGGTTGAACATTTAGGTCATTTTCATCCTCCCTAGGCTTATTCTAATCCAATTAGGGTTTTTACCATATCTTGTGCATCCAATATGTGATTTTGTGTCATTTTGTGTCATTGGTTGAACATTTAGGTCATTTTCGTCCTCCCTAGGCTTATTCTAATCCAATTAGGGTTTTTAACCAATCTTGTGCATCCAATATGTGATTTTGTGTCATTTTGTGTCATCGGTTGAACATTTAGGTCATTTTCGTCCTCCGTAGGCTTATTCTAATCCAATTTGGGTTTTTAACCAATCTTGTGCATCCAATATGTGATTTTGTGTCATTTTGTGTCGTTGGTTGAACATATAGATAATTTTCGTCCTCCATAGGCTTATTCTAATCCAATTAGGGTTTTTAACCAATCTTGTGCATCCAATATTTGATTTTGTGTCATTGGTTGAACATTTAGGTCATTTTCGTCCTCCCTAGGCTTATTCTAATCCAATTAGGGTTTTTAACCAATCTTGTGCATCCAATATGTGATTTTGTGTCATTGGTTGATCATTTAGGTCATTTTCATCCTCCTTAGGCTTATTCTAATCCAATTAGGGTTTTTAACCAATCTTGTGCATCCAATATGTGATTTTGTGTCATTGGTTGAACATTTAGGTCATTTTCGTCCTCCCTAGGCTTATTCTAATCCAATTAGGATTTTTAACCAATCTTCTGCATCCAATATGTGATTTTGTGTCATTTGATGAAAATTTAGGTCATTTTCGCCCTCCCTAGGCTTATTCTAATCCAATTAGCGTTTTTAACCAATCTCATGCATCCAATATGTGATTTTGTGTCATTTTGTGTCATTGGTTGAACATTTAGGTCATTTTCATCCTCCCTAGGCTTATTCTAATCCAATTAGGGTTTTTAACCAATCTTGTGCATCCAATATGTGATTTTGTGTCATTTTGTGTCATTGGTTGAACATATCGGTCATTTTCGTCCTCCCTAGGCTTATTCTAATCCAATTAGAGTTTTTAACCAATCTTGTGCATCCAATATGTGATTTTGTGTCATTGGTTGAACATTTAGGTCATTTTCGTCCTCCCTAGGCTTATTCTAATCCAATTAGGGTTTTTAACCAATCTTGTGCATCCAATATGTGATTTTGTGTCATTGGTTGAACATTTAGGTCATTTTCGTCCTCTCTAGGGTTTTTCTATTCCAATTAGGGTTTTTAACCAATCTTGTGCATCCAATATGTGATTTTGTGTCATTGGTTGAACATTTAGGTCATTTTCGTCCTCCCTAGGCTTATTTTAATCCAATTAGGGTTTTTAACCAATCTTTTGCATCCAATATGTGATTTTGTGTCATTTTGTGTCATTGGTTGAACATTTAGGTCATTTTCGTCCTCCCTAGGCTTTTTCTAATCCAATTAGGGTTTTTAACCAATCTTGTGCATCCAATATGTGATTTTGTGTCATTGGTTGAACATCTAGGTCATTTTCATCCTCGTTAGGCTTTTTCTAATCCAATTAAGGTTTTTAACCAATCTTGTGCATCCAATATGTGATTTTGTGTCATTGGTTGACCATTTATGTCATTTTCGTCCTCCCTAGGCTTATCCTAATCCAATTAGGGTTTTGAACCAATCTTGTGCATCCAATATGTGATTTTGTACCATTGGTTGAACATTTAGGTCATATTCGTCCTCCCTAGCCTTATTCTAATCCAAATAGGGTTTTTAACCAATCTTGTGCATACAATATGTGATTTTGTGTCATTTTGGGTCATTGGTTGAACATATAGGTCATTTTCGTGCTCCCTAGGCTTATTCTAATCCAATTTGGGTTTTTAACCAATCTTGTGCATCCAATATGTGATTTTGTGTCATTTTGTGTCATTGGTTGAACATTTAGGTCATTTTCGTCCTCCCTAGGCTTATTCTAATCCAATTAGGGTTTTTAACTAATCTTGTGCATCCATTATGTGATTTTGTGTCATTTTGTGTCATTGGTTGAACATTTAGGTCATTTTCGTCCTCCCAAGGCTTATTCTAATCCAATTAGGGTTTTTAACCAATCTTGTGCATCCAATATGTGATTTTGTGTCATTTTGTGTCATTTGTAATCCAATTAGGTCATTTTCGTCCTCCCTAGGCTTATTCTAATCCAATTAGGGTTTTTAACCAATCTTGTGCATCCAATAAGTGATTTTGTGTCATTTTGTGTCATTGGTTGAACTTTTACGTCATTTTCGTCCTCCTAGACTTATTCTAATCCAATTAGGGTTTTTAACCAATCTTGTGCATCCAATATGTGATTTTGTGTCATTTTGTGTCATTGGTTGAACATTTAGGTCATTTTCGTCCTCCCTAGGCTTATTCTAATCCAATTAGGGTTTTTAACCAACCTTGTGCATCCAATATGTGAGTTTGTGTCATTTTGTGTCATTGGTTGAACATTTAGGTCATTTTCGTCCTCCCTAGGCTTATTCTAATCCAATAAGGGTTTTTAACCAATCTTGTGCATCCAATATGTGATTTTGTGTCATTTTATGTCATTGGTTGAACATTTAGGTCATTTTCATCCTCCCTAGGCTTATTCTAATCCAATTAGGGTTTTTAACCAATCTTGTGCATCCAATATGTGATTTTGTGTCATTTTGTGTCATTGGTTGAACATTTAGGTCATTTTCGTCCTCCCTAGGCTTATTCTAATCCAATTAGGGTTTTTAACCAATCTTGTGCATCCAATATGTGATTCTGTGTCATTTTGTGTCATTGGTTGAACATTTAGATCATTTTCGTCCTCCCTAAACTTATTCTAATCCAATTAAGGTTTTTAACCAATCTTATGATCCAATATGTGATTTTGTGTCATTTTGTGTCATTGGTTGAACATTTAGGTCATTTTCGTCCACCCTAGGCTTATTCTAATCCAATTAGGGTTTGTGCATCCAATATGTGATTTTGTGTCGATGGTTGAACATTTAGGTCATTTTCGTCCTCCCTAGGTTTAGTCTAATCCAATTAGGGTTTTTAACCAATCTTGTGCATCCAATATGTGATTTTGTGTCATTGGTTGAACATTTAGGTCTTTTTCGTCCTTCCTAGGCTTATTCTAATCGAATTAGGGTTTTTAACCAAACTTGTGCATCCAATATGTGATTTTGTGTCATTGGATGAACATTTAGGTCATTTTCGTCCTCCCTAGGCTCATTGTAATCCAATTAGGGTTTTTAACCAATCTTGTGCATCTAATATGTGATTTTGTGTCATTTTGTGTCATTGGTTGAACATTTAGGTCATTTTCGTGCTCCCTAGGCTTATTCTAATCCAATTAGGGTTTTTAACCAATCTTGTGCATCCAATATGTGATTTTGTGTCATTTTGTGTCATTGGTTGAACATTTAGGTCATTTTCGTCCTCCCTAGGCTTATTCTAATCCAATTAGGGTTTTTAACCAATCTTGTGCATCCAATATGTGATTCTGTGTCATTTTGTGTCATTGGTTGAACATTTAGATCATTTTCGTCCTCCCTAAACTTATTCTAATCCAATTAAGGTTTTTAACCAATCTTATGATCCAATATGTGATTTTGTGTCATTTTGTGTCATTGGTTGAACATTTAGGTCATTTTCGTCCACCCTAGGCTTATTCTAATCCAATTAGGGTTTGTGCATCCAATATGTGATTTTGTGTCATTGGTTGAACATTTAGGTCATTTTCGTCCTTCCTAGGCTTATTCTAATCGAATTAGGGTTTTTAACCAAACTTGTGCATCCAATATGTGATTTTGTGTCATTGGTTGAACATTTAGTTCATTTTCGTCCTCTCTAGGCTTATTGTAATCCAATTAGGGTTTTTAACCAATCTTGTGCATCCAATATGTGATTTTGTGTCATTTTGTGTCATTGGTTGAACATTTAGGTCATGTTCGTCCTGCCTAGGCTTATTCTAATCCAATTAGGGTTTTTAACCAATCTTGTGCATCCAATATGTGATTTTGTGTCATTGGTTGAACATTTAGGTCATTTTCGTCCTCCCTAGGGTTATTCTTAACCAATTAGGGTTTTTAATCAATCTTGTGCATCCAATATGTGATTTTGTGTCATTTTGTATCATTGGTTGAACATTTAGGTCATTTTCGTCCTCCCTAAACTTATTCTAATCCAATTAAGGTTTTTAACCAATCTTATGCATCCAATATGTGATTTTGTGTCATTTTGTGTCATTGGTTGAACATTTAGGTCATTTTCGTCCACCCTAGGCTTATTCTAATCCAATTAGGGTTTTTAAACAATCTTGTGCAGCCAATATGTGATTTTGTGTCATTGGTTGAACATTTAGGTCATTTTCGTCCTCCCTAGGTTTAGTCTAATCCAATTAGGGTTTTTAACCAATCTTGTGCATCCAATATGTGATTTTGTGTCATTGGTTGAACATTTAGGTCATTTTCGTCCTCCCTAGGCTTATTCTAATCCTATTAGGGTTTTTAACCAAACTTGTGCATCCAATATGTGATTTTGTGTCATTGGTTGAACAATTAGGTCATTTTCGTCCTCCCTAGGCTTATTCTTATCCAATTAGGGTTTTTAACCAATCTTGTGCATCCAATATGTGATTTTGTGTCATTGGTTGAACATTTAGGTCATTTTCGTCCTCCCTAGGCTCTTTTTAATCCAATTAGGGTTTTTAACCAATCTTGTGCATCCAATCTGTGATTTTGTGTCATTGGTTGAACATTTAGGTCATTTTCGTCCTCCCTAGGGTTATTCTAATCCAATTAGGGTTTTTAACCAATCTTGTGCATCCAATATGTGATTTTGTGTTATTTTGTGTCATTGGTTGAACATTTAGGTCATTTTCGTCCTCCCTAGGCTTATTCTAATCCATTTAGGGTTTTTAACTAATCTTGTGCATCCAATATGTGATTTTGTGTCATTGGTTGAACATTTAGGTCATTTTCGTCCTCCCTAGGATTATTCTTAACCAATTAGGGTTTTTAACCAATCTTGTGCATCCAATATGTGATTTTGTGTCATTTTGTATCATTAGTTGAACATTTAGGTCATTTTCGTCCTCCCTAGGCTTATTCTAATCCAATTAGGGTTTTTAACCAATCTTGTGCATCCAATATGTGATTTTGTGTCATTTTGTGTCATTGGTTGAACATTTAGGTCATTTCGTCCTCCCTAGGCTTATTCTAAAACAATTAGGGTTTTTAACCAATCTTGTGCATCCAATATGTGATTTTGTGTCATTTTGTGTCATTGGTTGAACATTTAGGTCATTTTCGTCCTCCCTAGGCTTATTCTAATCCAATTAGGGTTTTTAACCAATCTTGTGCATCCAATATGTGATTTTGTGTCATTGGTTGAACATTTAGTTCATTTTCGTCCTCCCTAGGCTTATTCTATTCCATTTAGGGTTTTTAACCAATCTTCTGCATCCAATATGTGATTTTGTGTCATTTTGTGTCATTGGTTCAACATTTAGGTCATTTTCGTCCTCCCTAGGGTTATTTTAATCCAATTAGGATTTTTAACCAATCTTGTGCATCCAATATGTGATTTTGTGTCATTTTGTGTCATTGGTTGAACATTTAGGTCATTTTCGTCCTCCCTAGGCTTATTCTAATCCAATTAGGGTTTTTAACCAATCTTGTGCATCCAATATGTGATTTTGTGTCATTTTGTGTCATTGGTTGAACATTTAGGTCATATTCGTCCTCCCTAGGCTTATTCTAATCCAATTAAGGTTTTTAACCAATCTTGTGCATCCAATATGTGATTTTGTGTCATTTTGTGTCATTGGTTGAACATTTAGGTCATTTTCGTCCTCCCTAGGCTTATTCTAATCCAATTAGGGTTTTTAACCAATCTTGTGCATCCAATATGTGATTTTGTGTCATTTTGTGTCATTGGTTGAACATTTAGGTCATTTTCGTCCTCCCTAGGCTTATTCTAATCCAATTAGGGTTTTTAACCAATCTTGTGCATCCAATATGTGATTTTGTGTCATTTTGTGTCATTGGTTAAACATTGAGGTCATTTTCGTCCTCCCTAGGCTTATTCTAATCCAATTAGGGTTTTTAACCAATCTTGTGCTTCCAATATGTGATTTTGTGTCATTTTGTGTCATTGGTTGAACATTTAGGTCATTTTCGTCCTCCCTAGGCTTATTCTAATCCAATTAGGGTTTTTAACCAATCTTGTGCATCCAATATGTGATTTTGTGTCATTTTGTGTCATCAGTTGAACATTTAGGTCGTTTTCGTCCTCCCTAGGCTTATTCTAATCCAATTAGGGTTTTCAACCAATTTGTGCATCCAATATGTGATTTTGTGTCATTTTGTGTCATTGGTTGAACATTTAGGTCATTTTCGTCCTCCCTAGGCTTATTCTAATCCAATTAGGGTTTTTAACCAATCTTGTGCATCCAATATGTGATTTTGTGTCATTTTGTGTCATCTGTAATCGAATTAGGTCATTTTCGTCCTCCCTAGGCTTATTCTAATCCAATTAGGGTTTTTAACCAATCTTGTGCATCCAATATGTGATTTTGTGTCATTTTGTGTCATTGGTTGAACATTTAGGTCATTTTCGTCCTCCCTAGGCTTATTCTAATCCAATTAGGGTTTTTAACCAATCTTGTGCATCCAATATGTGATTTGGTGTCATTGGTTGAAAATTTAGGTCATTTTCGTCCTCCCTAGGCTTATTCTAATCCAATTAGCGTTTTTAACCAATCTTGTGCGTCCAATATGTGATTTTGTGTCATTGGTTGAACATTTAGGTCATTTTCGTCCTCCACAGGCTTATTCTAATCCAATTAGGGTTTTTAACCAATCTTGTGCATCCAATATGTGATTATGTGTCGTTTTGTGTCATTGGTTGAACATTTAGGTCATTTTCGTCCTCCCTAGGCTTATTCTAATCCAATTAGGGTTTTTAACCAATCTTGTGCATCCAATATGTGATTTTGTGTCATTGGTTGAACATTTAGGTCATTTTCGTCCTCCCTAGAGTTATTCTAATCCAATTAGGGTTTTTAACCAATCTTGTGCATCCAATATGTGATTTTGTGTCATTTTGTGTCATTGGTTGAACATTTAGGTCATTTTCGTCCTCCCTAGGCTTATTCTAATCCAATTAGGGTTTTTAACCAATCTTGTGCATCCAATATGTGATTTTGTGTGATTTTGTGTCATTGGTTAAACATTTAGGTCATTTTCGTCCTCCCTAGGCTTATTCTAATCCAATTAGGGTTTTTAACCAATCTTGTGCATCCAATATGTGATTTTGTGTCATTTTGTGTCATTGGTTGAACATTTAGGTCATTTTCGTCCTCGCTAGTCTTATTCTAATCCATTTAGGGTTTTTAACCAATCTTGTGCATCCAATATGTGATTTTGTGTCATTTTGTGTCATTGGTTGAACATTTAGGTCATTTTCGTCCTCCCTAGGCTTATTCAAATCCAATTAGGGTTTTTAACCAATCTTGTGCATCCAATATGTCATTTTGTGTCATTTTGTGTCATTGGTTGTACATTAAGGTCATTTTCGTCCTCCCTAGGCTTATTCTAATCCAATTAGGAATTTTAACCAATCTTGTGCATCCAATATGTGATTTTGTGTCATTGGTTGAACATTTAGGTCATTTTCGTCCTCCCTAGACTTATTCTAATCCAATTAGGGTTTTTAACCAATCTTGTGCATCCAATGTGGGATTTTGTGTCATTTTGTGTCATTGGATGAACATTGAGGTCATTTTCGTCCTCCCTAGGGTTATTCTAATCCAATTAGGGTTTTTAACCAATCTTGTGCATCCAATATGTGATTTTGTGTCATTTTGTGTCATTGGTTGAACATTTAGGTCATTTTCGTCCTCCCTAGGCTTATTCTAATCCAATTAGGGTTTTTAACCAATCTTGTGCATCCAATATGTGATTTTGTGTCATTTTGTGTCATTGGTTGAACATTTAGGTCATTTTCGTCCTCCATAGGCTTATTCTAATCCATTTAGGGTTTTTAACCAATCTTGTGCATCCAATATGTGATTTTGTGTCATTGGTTGCACATTTAGGTCATTTTCGTCCTCCCTAGGCTTATTCTAATCCAATTAGGGTTTTTAATCAATCTTGTGCATCCAATATGTGATTTTGTGTCATTTTGTGTCATTGGTTGAACATTTAGGTCATTTTCGTCCTCCCTAGGCTTATTCTAATCCAATTAGGGTTTTTAACCAATCTTGTGCATCCAATATGTCATTTGGTGTCATTGGTTCAACATTTAGGTCATTTTGGTCCTCCCTAGGCTTATTCTAATCCAATTAGGGTTTTTAACCAATCTTGTGCATCCAATATGTGATTTTGTGTAATTGGTTGAACATTTAGGTCATTTTGGTCCTTCCTAGGCTTATTCTAATCCAATTAGGGTTTTTAACAAATCTTGTGCATCCAATATGTGATTTTGTGTCATTTTGTGTCATTGGTTGAACATTTAGGTCATTTTCGTCCTCCCTAGGCTTATTCTAATCCAATTAGGGTTTTTAACCAATCTTGTGCATCCAATATGTGATTTTGTGTCATTGGTTGAACATTTAGGTCATTTTCGTCCTCCCTAGGCTTATTCTAATCCAATTAGGGTTTTTAACCAATATTGAGCATCCAATATGTGATTTTGTGTCATTTTGTGTCATTGGTTGAACATTTAGGTCATTTTCGTCCTCCCTAGGCTTATTCTAATCCAATTAGGGTTTTTAACCAATCTTGTGCATCCAATATGTGATTTTGTGTCATTGGTTGAACATTTAGGTCATTTTCGTCCTCCCTAGGCTTATTCTAATCCAATTAGGGTTTTTAACCAATCTTGTGCATCCAATATGTGATTTTGTGTCATTGGTTGAACATTTAGGTCATTATCGTCCTCCCTAGAGTTATTCTAATGCAATTAGTGTTTTTAACCAATCTTGTGCATCCAATATGTGATTTTGTGTCATTGGTTGAACATTTAGGTCATTTTCGTCCTCCCTAGGCTTATTCTAATCCAATTAGGGTTTTTAACCAATCTTGTGCATCCAATATGTGATTTTTTTATCATTTTGTGTTATTGGTTGAACATTTAGGTCATTTTCGTCCTCCCTAGGCTTATTCTAATCCAATTAGGGTTTTTAACCAATCTGCTGCATCCAATATGTGATTTTGTGTCATTGGTTGAACATTTAGGTCATTTTCGTCCTCCCTAGGCTTATTCTAATCCAATTAGGGTTTTTAACCAATCTTGTGCATCCAATATGTGATTTTGTGTCATTGGTTGAACATTTAGGTCATTTTCGTCCTCCCTAGGCTTATTCTAATCCAATTAGGGTTTTTAACCAATCTTGTGCATCCAATATGTGATTTTTTGTCATTGGTTGAATATTTAGGTCATTTTTGTCCTCCCTAGGCTTATTCTAATCCAATTAGGGTTTTTAACCAATCTTGTGCATCCAATATGTGATTTTGTGTCATTGGTTGAACATTTAGGTCATTTTCGTCCTCCCTAGGCTTATTCTAATCCAATTAGGGTTTTTAACCAATCTTGTGCATCCAATATGTGATTTTGTGTCATTGGTTGAACATTTAGGTCATTTTCGTCCTCCCTAGGCTTATTCTAATCCAATTAGGGTTTTTAACCAATCTTGTGCATCCAATATGTTATTTTGTGTCATTGGTTGAACATTTAGGTCATTTTCGTCGTCCCTAGGCTTATTCTAATCCAATTACGGTTTTTAACCAATCTTGTGCATCCAATATGTGATTTTGTGTCATTGGTTGAACATTTAGGTCATTTTCGTCCTCGCTAGGCTTATTCTAATCCAATTAGGGTTTTTAACCAATCTTGTGCATCCAATATGTGATTTTGTGTCATTGGTTGAACATTTAGATCATTTTCGTCCTCCCTAGGCTTATTCTAATCAAATTAGGGTTTTTAACCAATCTTGTGCATCCAATATGTGATTTTGTGTCATTTTGTGTCATTGGTTGAACATTTAGGTCATTTTCGTCCTCCCTAGGCTTATTCTAATCCAATTAGGGTTTTTAACCAGTCTTGTGCATCCAAGATGTGATTTTGTGTCATTGGTTGAACATTTAGGTCATTTTCGTCTTCCCTAGGCTTTTTCAAATCCAATTAGGGTTTTTAACCAATCTTGTGCGTCCAATATGTGATTTTGTGTCATTGGTTGAATATTTAGGTCATTTTCATCCTCCCTAGGCTTATCCTAATCCAATTAGGGTTTTTAACCAATCTTGTGCATCCAATATGTGATTTTGTACCATTGGTTGAACATTTAGGTCATTTTCGTCCTCCCTAGCCTTATTCTATTCCAATTAGGGTTTTTAACCAATATTGTGCATCCAATGTGTGATTTTGTGTCATTTTGGGTAATTGGTTGAACATTTAGGTCATTTTCGTCCTCCTTAGGCTTATTCTAATGCAATTAGGGTTTTTAACCAATCTTGTGCATCCAATATGTGATTTTGTGTCGTTTTGTGTCATTCGTGGAATATTTAGGTCATTTTCGTCCTCCCTAGGCTTAGTCTAATCCAATTAGGGTTTTTAACGAATCTTGGGTATCCAATATGTGATTTTGTTTCATTGGTTGAACATTTAGGTCATTTTCGTCCTCCCGAGGCTTATTCTAATCCAATTAGGGTTTTTAACCAATCTTGTGCATCCAATATGTGATTTTGTGTTATTTTGTGTCATTGGTTGAACATTTAGGTCATTTTCGTCCTCCCTAGGCTTATTCTAATCCAATTAGGGTTTTTAACCAATCTTGTGCATCCAATATGTGATTTTGTGTAATTTTGTGTCATTGGTTGATCATTTAGGTCATTTTCGTCCTCCCTAGGCTTATTCTAATCCAATTAGGCTTTTTAACCAATCTTGTGCATCCAATATGTGATTTTGTGTCATTTTGTGTCATTGGTTGAACATTTAGGTCATTTTCGTCCTCCCTAGGCTTATTCTAATCCAATTAGGGTTTTTAACCAATCTTGTGCATCCAATATGTGATTTTGTGTCATTGGTTGAACATTTAGGTCATTTTCATCCTCCCTAGGCTTATTCTAATCATATTAGGGTTTTTAACCAATCTTGTGCATCCAATATGTGATTTTGTGTCATTTTGTGTCATTGGTTGAACATTTAGGTCATTTTCGTCCTCCCTAGGCTTATTCTAATCCAATTAGGGTTTTTAACCAATCTTGTGCATCCAATATGTGATTTTGTGTCATTTTGTGTCATTGGTTGAACATTTAGGTCATTTTCGTCCTCCCTTGGCTTATTCTACGCCAATTAGGGTTTTTAACCAATCTTGTGCATCCAATATGTGATTTTGTGTCATTTTGTGTCATTGGTTGAACATTTAGGTCATTTTCGTCCTCCCTAGGCTTATTCTAATCCAATTAGGGTTTTTAACCAATCTTGTGCATCCAATATGTGATTTTGTGTCATTTTGTGTCATTGGTTGAACATTTAGGTCATTTTTGTCCTCCCTAGGCTTATTCTACTCCAATTAGGGTTTTTAACCAATCTTGTGCATCCAATATGTGATTTTGTGTCATTTTGTGTCATTGGTTGAACATTTAGGTCATTTTCGTCCTCCCTAGGCTTATTCTAATCCAATTAGGGTTTTTAACCAATCTTGTGCATCCAATATGTGATTTTGTGTCATTATGTGTCATTGGTTGAACATTTAGGTCATTTTGGTCCTCCCTAGGCATATTCTAATCCAATTAGGGTTTTTAACCAATCTTGTGCATCCAATATGTGATTTTGTGTCATTTTGTGTCATTGGTTGAACATTTAGGTCATTTTCGTCCTCCCTAGGCTTATTCTAATCCAATTAGGGTTTTTAACCAATCTTGTGCATCCAATATGTGATTTTGTGTCATTTTGTGTCCTTGGTTGAACATTTCAGTCATTTTCGTCCTCCCTAGGCTTATTCTAATCCAATTACGGTTTTTAACAAATCTTGTGCATCCAATATGTGATTTTGTGTAATTGGTTGAACATTTAGGTCATTTTCGTCGTCCCTAGGCTTATTCTAATCCAATTAGGGTTTATAACCAATCTTGTGCATCCAATATGTGATTTTGTGTCATTGGTTGAACATTTAGGTCATTTTCGTCCTCCCTAGGGTTATTCTAATCCAATTAGTGTTTTTAACCAATCTTGTGCATCCAATATTTGATTTTGTGTCATTGGTTGAACATTTAGGTCATTTTCGTCCTCCCTAGGCTTATTCTAATCTAATTAGGGTTTTTAACTAATCTTGTGCATCCAATATGTGATTTTGTGTCATTTTGTGTCATTGGTTGAACATTTAGGTCATTTTCGTCCTCCTTAGGCATATTCTAATCCAATTATGGTTTTTAACCAATCTTGTGCATCCAATATGTGATTTTGTGTCATTTTGTGTCATTGGTTGAACATTTAGGTCATTTTCGTCCTCCCTAGGCTTATTCTAATCCAATTAGGGTTTTTAACCAATCTTGTGCATCCAATATGTGATTTTGTGTCATTTTGTGTCATTGGTTGAACATTTAGGTCATTTTCGTCCTCCCTAGGCTTATTCTAATCATATTAGGGTTTTTAACCAATCTTGTGCATCCAATATGTGATTTTGTGTCATTTTTTGTCATTTGTTGAACATTTAGGTCATTTTCGTCCTCCCTAGGCTAATTCTAATCCAATTAGGGTTTTTAACCAATCTTGTGCATCCAATATGTGATTTTGTGTCATTTTGTGTCATTGGTTGAACATTTAGGTCATTTTCGTCCTCCCTAGGCTTATTCTAATCCAATTAGGGTTTTTAACCAATCTTGTGCATCCAATATGTGATTTTGTGTCATTGGTTGAACATTTAGGTCATTCTCGTCCTCCCTAGGCTTATTCTAATCCAATTAGGGTTTTAACCAATCTTATGCATCCAATATGTGATTTTGTGTCATTTTGTGTCATTGGTTGAACATTTAGGTCATTTTCGTCCTCCCTAGGCTTATTCTTTTCCAATAAGGGTTTTTAACCAATCTTGTGCATCCAATATGTGATTTTGTGTCATTTTGTGTCATTGGTTGAACATTTAGGTCATTTTCGTCCTCCCTAGGCTTATTCTAATCCAATTAGGGTTTTTAACCAATCTTGTGCATCCAATATGTGATTTTGTGTCATTTTGTGTCATTGGTTGAACATTTAGGTCATTTTCGTCCTCCCTAGGCTTATTCTAATCCAATTAGGGTTTTTAACCAATCTTGTGCATCCAATATGTGATTTTGTGTCATTTTGTGTCATTGGTTGAACATTTGGGTCATTTTCGTCCTCCCTCGGCTTATTCTAATCCAATTAGGGTTTTTAACCAATCTTGTGCATCCAATATGTGATTTTGTGTCATTTTGTGTCATTGGTTGAACATTTAGGTCATTTTCGTCCTCCCTAGGCTTATTCTAATCCAATTAGGGTTTTTAACCAATCTTGTGCATCTAATATGTGATTTTGTGTCATTGGTTGAACATTTAGGTCATTTTCGTCCTCCCTAGGCTTATTCTAATCCAATTAGGGTTTTTAACCAATCTTGTGTATCCAAAATGTGATTTTGTGTCATTGGTTGAACATTTAGGTCATTTTTGTCCTCCCTAGGCTTATTCTAATCCAATTAGGGTTTTTAACCAATCTTGTGCATCCAATATGTGATTTTGTGTCATTGGTTGAACATTTAGGTCATTTTTGTCCTCCCTTGGCTTATTCTAATCCAATTAGGGTTTTTAACCAATCTTGTGCATCCAATATGTGATTTTGTGTCATTTTGTGTCATTGGTTGAACATTTAGGTCATTTTCTTCCTCCCTAGGCTTATTCTAATCCAATAAGGGTTTTTAACCAATCTTGTGCATCCAATATGTGATTTTGTGTCATTTTGTGTCATTGGTTTAACATTTAGGTCATTTTCGTCCTCCCTAGGCTTATTCTAATCCAATTAGGGTTTTTAACCAATCTTGTGCATCCAATATGTGATTTTGTGTCATTTTGTGTCATTGGTTGAACATTTAGGTCATTTTCGTCCTCCCTAGGCTTATTCTAATCCAATTTCGGTTTTTTACCAATCTAGTGCATCCAATATGTGATTTTGTGTCATTGGTTGAACATTTAGGTCATTTTCGTCCTCCCTAGGGTTATTCTTAACCAATTAGCGTTTTTAACCAATCTTGTGCATCCAATATGTGATTTTGTGTCATTTTGTATCATTGGTTAAACATTTAGGTCATTTTCGTCCTCCCTAGGCTTATTCTAATCCAATTAGGGTTTTTAACCAATCTTGTGCATCCAATATGTCATTTTGTGTCATTTTGTGTCATTGGTTGAACATTTAGGTCATTTTCGTCCTCCATAGGCTTATTCTAATCCAATTAGGGTTTTTAACCAATCTTGTGCATCCAAGATGTGATATTGAGTCATTGGTTGAACATTTAGGTCATTTTCGTCCTCCCTAGGCTTTTTCTAATCCAATTAGGGTTTTTAACCAATCTTGTGCATCCAATATGTGATTTTGTGTCATTGGTTAAACATTTAGGTCATTTTCGTCCTACTTAGGCTTATTCTAATGCAATTAGGGTTTTTAACCA